>CM040244.1:29842329-30370878 GCA_022545495.1 Chrysanthemum lavandulifolium | reverse complement strand
GATAAATATCGATAATGAAATATGCAAACCCATGCATGAACTAATATGAAAATGATGTTTCTTGATGATATGTAGACTAACTCTAGTCTATATGAAAATTTTCTCAATGATGTTCCATGAATACGCAGCTTAACCCTCAAGGTTACGTGTATTTAATACTCATGAATAGTATAATAGTTAACAAAAAATAATAAATAGTGAATCATGAATAGTAAATTTTCTCCGGGAATGAATAGTGTTTCATGAATAGTAAAATTTTGAAATAACCTCTCAAAGTCACAAACTGACTTAAAAAATGATGTATAGTAAAATGATGAATAGTAACCGGCGAATAGTAATTTCCTGAGATGAATAGTAAATTTGAGAAATGACACGAAATTACGAGTTGTCACGGAGGAATTACTCAACCGATGTGGAAGAAGTAATTATAATCGGGTATCAAACAAGGATTATCCTAATTCCTCGATATTTTAGTTATTCCTAACTAAACAAGTGTAGTCTCACTAGTGATCTCGGGATGCATCACAAAACAAGTTCTAGAATCTATTATACTACCGGTGCACTCTCAAGCATTAAAGATGAATGCTTTAATTCCTACAAATCTTGGGGCGAACCTCACATTTCTTGGGTGGAATTTGAGTGGTAAAGGGTTTTTGTGCTAGTCATATAACTTCTTATCCATGAAACGCTTTATTAAGACTAATGGCCCAATCCTACATGTCATGAAAAATTAAAAATTTGGTGCCAAAATTACCCTAACCAATATTTCTCATGGTTTATTACACAAATGATATTGGACAAGACAAATAATCAAGGATAAGCATAGTTTCAAAGTTCCCATTTTATTTTCCCTCCACACTTAAAGTGAACATTGTCCCAATGTTCCCCAAAAGTATCAAAGTTATGATAATGGAAGGTAATTAATAATGAAGAAACTAATACTCCCTTGATTAGCTCGGTAGGATCCATGTGAAGTAGTGGTTAAATCCTTCTTCAAGAAGAATGTATGCGTGAAAATCGGCGGTAAAACTATATATGACTCTACTAACTAGGATATAATGCTTGTGAAATGGATGTTTACAGGTTTTTCTAGAAAATTAAGACCTGAGAAATTCCAAAAATTTATGAGTAGCATAAAAAATGAAAGAAATTTAAATAAGTGGTTTTTGCTCCTCTTGACGCCGTCAGGTAATCCTGACCGAAACTGGTCACCGTATTTTCTGGAAAAATTTTATCTTTCGAATCTGGAAATATTCCTGCAAAACATCCATTATTACTCGATACAAGCATTTGACTCTTACAAACACACATATATATCTTTTCAATAGTCATAATTCTCATGTTCACGTTCTTTTGAGAACGTGGGTAATCTTCCCTACACTTATCCTTTTTGTAAAATACCTTTATATGTAATTAAGACGAGGTTAAAGACAAAATAAAGCATTTTCACAAATTCAAACATGAGAATAAAAATCAATGAAAAGATATATGACACACAAACAAGCAAACAATTAAGCATGGGTTGCCTCCTCGAAGTACTTTTCTTTATTTATGAGTCTTGTAGCTAGACTCAAGTCGTGTCTTACGTGACTTCATTACTATCACATTATTCCTCATCATGGTCTCTATTGGGGTTTTCCATGTTATAGTAGTGCCCTATTATGCACCTTTCTAAGAAGTCATCTTCTCCTCAATCGGTTCTATATTCGGTCCTAGTTTCAAGCAATCCTTATAGAACCCAAAAATCTTATCCATCACATAATCTATTCCCTTCTCCTTATCCTCCTCATTCCTATCGTAGACCGATAGCTTAAGTTCTTTTTCATCATTGGATAATGAGGAAAATTTCTCAATCTTAAACGGTATTTGGTAAGCTATGTCATAAGTCATCTTGGTGTTCTCTATAAAAGGCTTTCCTATAATAACGTGGGACAAGCTAGGATCTATGGCCGTACTAATATCATCCACAATTATGAAATCCGTAGGGTACGTGAAACTACCTACATAGACGGGCAATCCCTTAACTTTACCAAGGAAATTATATCTAACTCTAGGATTATTGGGATCTTGCCTAGTTGGGATAGGCTTCTTCATTACCTAATTATAGTGCGTGCTAGTCATGATGTTTATTAGGGACTTACGGTCAATATAGGCCTTTGCCACGAATAGATGTCCTATGCAACATTCTATGTTTAGATTCCAAGGGTTCCCAAACTTGATCCTAGGGCTTTTCCTAACATACATGTAAAGGAGGTTGCGCACTAAGTGTGGGTGGCGAGAGTTCCTCTTCCGTAGGAAACTTATTGAAATAGTCATAACCTAATTCATTTATTTCATCGGTCGTTTCATTCTTAGGAGTCTCACTAACCTCAAGTACCGTCTCATGGTTTGCTTCATCATTAGTCCTATTAGGTCTCACTAAGGTGATGGTATTGTGAATTGAGCGTGTTTGGCTAACTTACTTGGTTCCCTAATTTTTACACCGAAAGCTTCGGAGAATAAGTCGAGATGACATTAACCTTTCGGTGGTCTTCCTATCACTATTGGTCATAGCTTTCAAAGGTTATCTATCTTCTATCCATCTTGGCTTGTTGGTTAAAGTGGTCCAAAGCTTGGTTATTTGAGCTTCTTGGGATGTAACTAGATGTTGCAACACCCTTCAATGTTTTGGTTGCTAGGGCCATGAGAGGGGCCATGAGAAATCATTGTAGGTTAATTCTTTGGTTTGTCCCCAATAGAAGTCCGTTTTCCTTCCATGCTTCTCGGGCATCATTGAAAGTCCTAGGTCCGGTGTTGTAGGGAATCTTCCTCCCATTCCATTGGTGCGCTAGGATGCATAGTCAGCGAAGCTTGTTCGAGGAGTCTTGTGCAAGTCACGAGTGTCATGAGGACCACTACATATCTCACACAAGGAAGAGACTTTATTCATGGCGTGAATACTTAGGATTTTCGTAGAGCTCATTAGGAATTTGACTTGATCTTCAAGTTCGAGCATCCTACAATCGAAGTTTGTGAGTTAATAGAAGGCAAGGAGATTGCCTTGACGGTTTAAGCAACTCACGAGGGTCATCCCAACTTTCATTGTCATAGAGAGCAAGGTCCTCTATTATACCCCATGATTCTTATGCGGTGAGATCACTAAGTTTACCAGCGGCTGCTTGGTCGATGGATCGCTTACATGAGAAGTTGACATGATCATAAAAGATTTGGACTTGAAGCCAAAGATCAATGCCGTGATGAGGGACTTTATGGAGTAAGTCCTTGAATCGATTCCATGCTTCGTAGAGATATTCACCTTGACGTTGTTGGCACATCAAGATTTCATTCCTAAGCTTAGTAGTTCGCCCCGGTGGGAAAAATTGGGCAAGGAAATGAGTGTTGAGATCATCCCAACTTGAGATGGAGCCAATTACTAGCTTGGTCCTGTAGAGAGAATTGGAAGAGACACAAGCGCGTGGTCTCCCGAGTAGTAGCATCGAGGTCGATGGAATCGACGATTTTAAGGAAATCCTTAAGATGCTTATTAGGATCTTTGGAACGAAGTCCATGGAATGCACCTCCGTTTTGTACCAACTGGATGGTGTTGGATCAAAGGGCCATAGTTTGAGCTTGATCGGGAAGCTCAATGGTGTTCCTATAGCCTAGGTTGCTTGTTCTTGAGTTTTGGCGGGTCATTTGGTAGTGGGTTTATGAGGTGGTGGTTAATTATCACCTTCCATGATGAAAAGTGATAGTATTATGAACAAATTTACGAAGAAGGTGGATAGACTATGAGGAAGCTAAGAATGAGAAAAAATCTTACTTGATAGGAATCAAGAAAGGGAACCTAAACTTGATCTATTCCCCGACAGTGGCGCCAAAAACTTGATCCACTTACAATACGCGTTCAGGGTCAAAGGAAACTTCCTTTTCTTCGAGCAAGTTTTTCAACCACATTGGCAGTGAACCTAATCGTTGTATTGTAGTATTATGGTAAGCCTGGGGATTGATATCGTTCTCTAGGGGAATAGGAATGCTAGTGAGAAATTACTACGCTAAGGTTGGGGTTGAGGAAGATTATTTTTTTTTAATCTTTTTTATATTTTTTTAGAAAATTGAAAGGTACGATCTCATGGTATTGGATTTGCGAGGTGGTATTTCTACCGGTTACTCTATTATTCTAATTATCTAATTAACTAAGCTAAGGAGTAGTCGATGTCTAATTGATGTATGCTCGTATGATGATTAAAAATGTGTTTACCTAGATGCTATGACTCCATAGTTATCCTTTATTGATGGTTGAATTGTCACATCCTTATTCTTAACGCGTTATGTCTTTTAATGTCGTAGGTTATGCTTTTTTCGTAACTCTTTGAGGATATCTTAAGGTTATTGCCTACAAAATCTCTGGGATTCATAAACTAACTCTAAGGTTATCTTTGGATTTTTAGCCTACAACAATCTAGGCGATTATAAACTAATGTTCAAAAAGATTACCCAAGCATTAAAAACACAACGATGGCCTATTGCAATACTAGGCCAATTACGATTAAGATATAAGACAACCAGTCAATATTCAATAACTAGGTTTCATAGATCTAAGCAAACACACAAGTAAATTAGCGGACATGGTAAACATGCAAGCATACACACATACAATCAAGACATAATGAAATCAATGAAGTAAATTGTTGATCCCAGTTGAGCAAACGATCGATATAAAACCGACTTTGTAACAAAAGCTTATTAAGTATTATGCGAATTTAACACTTAATCTTAAGAAGAATAACAACTTAACATTCAACACCTCAATGTTATTAATAATACGAATACTCTTACAGTATTAGGGTTTTGCAAACTTGAAGTGTATCGACCTTAGATATAAAACTTACGTATATCTAAACTAACCTAGAACCTCCTTTTATAGACTAAGGAGTCCTATACAATATACAATACGTAACCTACAAGATAAATATCTTTTCCATATTTATCTGATACAATTAACTAACCGACTATACAAGACTAGCGGTGGTTACATTATGCTATCCGTGGTTACACAATACTACTAGCCACGGTTGTCTTCATCCGTGGTTACCTTCTTCTATCGTGATTATACCAAGCCTATCCGTGGTTCCAGTACTTAGAATAATTCATGACTCAAGGAACCTAAAACCCAACAATCCTCCCCTAAACTTGATACATTCCAACAGAATTCTCAAGTTTCTTTTAAGCTCAAAACACCTGAAGTGGAGGATGTAGCCAAACACTTACTAGCTTTGAAAATGTTCTCATACTTCAGCAACAGTTGGTAAGCTTGACCATCATAGGGTAACAGCAACTTGAAACAACCAGGCTTCAACATCTGAGCAATGATTCCAGGATGCTTATTCAACTGAGGATAATCACCTTCTACAAGCATGTGAATAATCTTCCCAGAAACAGTTAAAACATGAACTCCACAAGTTTGATATAAAAACCATCTTGTAACATGTCCATTGTAGAGTCCTTGCCATTCAGGTTCATCATGAGTAGGTTCAAACAAAATTTTCAAATTGTGATAGACCAGTCTCTCATGATAATCATTTGGATGTTCTTCACCAAATTTGTTCTTGTAAAGAACCCAAAGATTCATCAAATCATCTCTGTCAAAATATTGAAGCATCTGTGAAAATTTATTATACTCATAAACTTCATTGTTGAGTCTTAGAATTTTCCAAACACCTTCACTTCCATCTTGAACATGAAACTCATAAGAAATAATTTGATTGGTATCTTCAAGAGGAACATCTTCAACAACTTTTAACCTTTTAACATCGATGACTCCTTAAGCTCGATTTTCTCTTGTTTCTACTTTGAATCCATTCTTCTTCTTTTTGAGAATTCATTGGACAGAAATCTTCATTATTAATTCTCATACATCTCTCATAAATCTCCAAGATTCTTTCAAATGAACATTTACTAAGATTATCAGTAACATGAATGCCTGAATTCTTGATAATCTTCATCAAAACATTCCTAATTTGAGCAATAGTAGGAGGCTTCTTCCTTATAACTTGCTTCTTGGTTTTACTAACATTCCTTGCCCATTCAGTAATCAATCTAGCTTTCTCCTCATCATCCAGTAGTGCCCATTCTTGTGCAGTATATTCATTGTGTATTTGTCGAGAAGCTTCAAGATAGTTTTGTGATCCATACCATATAGCTAACAATCTTTCACTAGCTTCCTCTTCTTCTTGCTTTCTTTTCTCCAAAGCTGCTTCTTCTTCAGCTATCATATTTCTTACAAACTCTGCATCATAAGCTTCTTGCTCTGCTTTATTTTTAAACTTCAGCTCAGGTACAGCAACCCCTTTTCCTTTTCCAATATCTGGTTGAACTACTTTCTTCTTCAATGGTTCACCAATAACTAAAATTTTTCCTTTGGGTTTGGTTGTAGTAGATTGAACAGATAAAGCAGGTGTAATTATGGGTGTAGAAATAGATGATGTTTTGCTCAGATTGATTAATGTACTTGCAGCTTCCTTCTCCACTTCTTTAGGCTTAGGTGGTAATATAGAGAGAGTTGTGACAATGGTGGAAGTGGTTTGAATAGCAGTGGGTACAGGTATGACAGGAGTGGGTACAATAGCTAAATCTGAAACTGCATCAGTGGTTACAGGATAACTAACCGTGGTTTCAGCTATACTATCTGTTGTTGTTGTCTGCACTCCTTCAACATTCTTCAAATTTTCAAGTACAACCTCATTCCCATCTTTATCAGACACCAAAAACCCTTGATCTCCACTATCACCATCTTCATTCATAGATACATCAGCAGATACATCCACAGCCTCCCCTGAATTCATGCCATCATTCCTCCCCTGTTTGGATACATCTTCCACATTCAGAGCTGGAGAGGAAACCACCTTTTTCTTTCTCCTCATAGATCTCAACACAGCAACCCCAGGTCTTTTCACTTTTTCCAAAACCAATACCCTATGCTTCAGCCTTCGAATATCCTTACCTTGAAAATTTCCTAACTCTGCAGACACGAATTGTCTTCTCCATTTTGGTACATTTAACCGTCAATTCATTTAAGCGTTCAAGAATATCCTCCCCACTTCGACCTGTGTTAACTGGTCCGAGAGGTGGTTCATTGGAAAAGTCATCATGTACCTGTGTAGGATCCGTCAATTCATTTGCATGTTCCAAACTATCCTCATCACTTCGAGCTGTGTTACCGCTCCGAGAGGTGAATCCTTGGATAAAGAAAACATAGCATCAGACCTGGCCTGAACATCTATGTACCCTGTAGTAGCCAGTTGGCTAGGGATTCCTCCACCTGTATTGAGTTCCAAAGAACCCTCCACATTAGGAGTTGCCAAAGGTTGGGTCTTATTGATGTTTCCACTATCCTGAGCAACATCTAAGCATGACTCAGTAGTGGAAGCCCTTCCAATCATGTCACCTGCACTCCTTGTGACAGCCTCATGTACAACACCACTAACACTAGCCTGAGGAAGCTTAGTGTCCTTTCTTCTCCTAGTCCATACAATAGGTGTAACAGGGGTTTGGGTTTGACTAGAAGTGGTTACGATAATACTGTCAGTTGTTTGAGGTGTACTAGCAGTGGGTTCAGAAGTACCATCAGCAGTTGGAGTGACAAGTGGTTGTGACTCAAAACCTTCCTCAAACTCGTAACTAGCAGCAAAGCAATCATGTGAGGAAATAAAGGAACATCTACAATATCTACATTTTGTGGTCGATTCCTCATATGTGCAAAACTTTAGGAAGCATATGATGTACTTCATATTCTCTAGCATGCTCAACAGGTTCTTTGATTTGGCGTTCCACAATAAGTTGAACAAACATAGGATACAAATAATATTTACCCTTCTTCCTAATGTTTTGAACTAGCCCCTCATAAATCATTCTAGACCAATTGAACTTCCTTCCATCAGATAAACAAATAATAGCAGTTGCAATTTTAGAAGGAAAGTCATTAAAGCCTGTGGTCTTATTACTCATGCACATCAACAGGGTGTGAATTAAAAATTTCCATTGTTTTGAAAACAAACTCTTAAAGAATTGTACCTTTTCACCCCTATGTGTATAACCTAATCTCTCTAAACCAGCAACAATCTCAGCATCTGAAAGATTATCAACCCCATTAGCATCATCAAACTTCAAAACTTCCCTAATGATCTCCTCAGAAACAGAAATAGCATGCTCATCCACAACAGTACGAAACACCTCCATGCCATCAACCTCCTCAATTGTAGCATTCCTCCAGAATTGATGTATGTAGGCTTTAAGAATGGTGGGTTTAACAGTTAAAGCATAGTGAATGGGACTATGAACCAGGAAATCAATCATTTGATGAAACCCTTCAGATTGAGCATCTTTGGTGAGAATAGCAACAAGGTTATGTGAAGTGGAATACTTTTCCGCCATTGTGATGAATGATTGGTATGAAATGGGTTTGGTGAATTGTGCAAAGAAAGTGATAAGGGTTAAGATGTGCGCCAATTGAAAGTGATTTGAAGATCAAAGAAATTGATCCATCCGTGATTTGGGGAGAGATATATACGTTTGCCAATGTTACCAAACAGCCCCTGTAGTATCCAAAACAAAACAACAAGCTATCCACGGATCCAAAAGTACCATCCGCGCTTAGAAACAACCCATCAGTGGATACTTAGTAACACGCCTTCCAACTGTCCAAAATAGAGCAAGTAAATTTGTGCCAATTAAAAATGATCTCACAAAAATATGAAGGATTACACAATTTTTTTTTTTTTTTTTTTTTTTTTAACTAACACAAGTAGCAAACACACTAGCTCCTTATGCACACAAATCCTTCATACCTGCAAAACAAACACAAAACAAACACAGAGTGGAAGAGTATAGTTAGCAGTGGTTAGAGGGAATTAGAAGTGGTTCCAAAAGACCTATCCGTGGTTTGCACAGTTAAGTCAAGATGGTCAACTTCTAGAACTGTTAACAATCCAATTCCCAAGAATCTCATTAACTTCTCAACCACATTTAACCTGCCCTCATTTACTTGCATAACCCATATCAGTGCTTATAAAAAGAACCCAAATATCACATAACGCCCAAACCAATCAAAGTTAAAACCCTAATTGCTCCAAAATCCCCTCAACTACAATCACCATGTGGAACCCTAGTTGGAATAAACCAGAGGTGGTTGATCTAACCTCCTCCTCCTCATCATCATCTTCATCATCCAGTGAAGATGATAACCCATGGCAGTTCTACCTTCCTCCTCAAGATCCAAGACCATTAAAATCCCCATTTCTCCCATCATCTGAAGATGATAGTGTGGTGGATCCAAGTGATGACTCAAGACTCTGATTACTCTTCTAAGAAGAGACTTCAAACCCCAAACCTTCATCATCCAACCCCCAACCAAGACCACGAGCAAGAAACCCACCACTCCCAAAAGAGAGAGGTGGTTCTTGGTCTTTGTGCACCAAGTCGTGGTGCTTCTTCACACATCGTAACGGGAAAGGAAAAGGAAGATGGAGTAAGTTGCTATATGGTGGAAAGAGTAGATGAAGCACAAAGGAATATCTTATCACTCATCTATCTCGCCACAATCGCTTGACTTCTTCGTCTTCATCAATCCATCCTTCCCATTTTGATCCTTAGTCGCTTGTTAGGGTTGGTTATGCATGTCACAAAAGCATAGCCAGCATTTGAAGAATAGTAGCAAGGATAGTAGTAGTAGAAATATTAGTAGAAAATCATGTATAGAAGTAGACTTTGATGTAGCACTTGAAGTTGCATTGTAAGCTGTAAGCTGTAAACTGTTTTGATGAATGAACTTCAGTACTTCTTTAATCTCTATAATGACTTGTCTTTTATCCGCACAATGGTTAGTGGAAACACGGGACAACTAATGATGGTTTGAACAAAGCTATCGGTGGTTAGAAACAAGAATAGCAAAACTAAGTTTACATAATAACAAGTCCAATATTTGTACAAACTAATACAAAACAATTTGAGAGTTTAGAGATTAATCATTCCAATACTAACAACAAGGTAATGAAACCTTCCCACATCAAAAGCTTTAGTGAGAAGATCACCACATTGAAATCAAGATGGATTTTACCATTTGAATCACCTTTTCTCATTACAATCTCTAATAAAATGATGCCTTATCTCAATATGTTTAGTTCTAGAATGTAAAACAGATTTTTAATGATGCAAATTGTATTGTTATTATCAATGTAAATCTTAGTATGCATAAAATTGTACCCAAAATCCAAAGAATTGATTACGAATCCAAAGAACTTGACCACATCAACTAGCAAAGACCACATATTCGACTTTCGGTTGTAGAATTTGCCACAATAGTTTGCTTTTACATTGCCAAGATATTAACACGCTTCCCAAAACCGACATCCTCAAGTGGTAGACTTCTTATCCAAGCTAGCTCCAGCATAGTCACTATCTGTGTAGGCCACCAAGTCAAAGGGGGAATCCTTAGAGTACCAAAGGCCCAATTTAGGATGACCCTTAAGATATCTAAAGATCCTCTTAACAGCATTCATGTGTGTGGTATTGGGTGTGACTTGGAATCTGGCACACACACATACTGAAAACATTATATCTGGCCTAGATGCAGTAAGATACATCAAAGATCCAATCATAGACCTGTACAACTTCAAATCAACTTTGGGACATCCATCATCTGGTAGCGATGGTTTCGAGTCTCCATAGGTGTACTTGCACTCTTTACATCTTGAAACCCAAATTTCTTCAAAACATCGCTACATACTTGTCTTGACTAATGAAGATACCATCATCCTCTGTTGAACTTGCATTTAAAAGAAAGTGAGTTCTCCCATAGAACTCATCTGAAACTTATCATGCATAAGTTTCTCAAAATCCTTGCATAGCTCCTTGTTAGTTGAGCCAAAGATGATGTCATCTACATAAACCTGAACCAATAGAATATCATCCTTGTGCTTTCTTATGAACAAAGTTTTATCAATCAGTCCTCTTTTAAAGTCATTGTCCATCAAATAAGTAGACAGGCAATCATACCATGCCCTAGGAGCTTGATGCAAACCATACATAGCCTTCCTCACCCTATAAACCTTGTCAGGGTGATCAGGATCCTCAAAACCAGGAGGTTGACAAACATAAACCTCCTCATCAATTGTGCCATACAAAAATGCACTTTTAACATCCATCTGATACACAACAAAATTCTTGAATGAAGCATAAGCCAAAAACAGTCTAATAGCCTCTATCCTTGCAACTGGTGAAAACACTTCATCATAGTCCAAGCCTTTAGTTTGTGTGTATCCTTGAGCAACCAACCTTGATTTGTTTCTTACCACAATTCCTCTTTCATCCCTCTTGTTTCTGAACACCCATTTAGTCCCAATTGCTCTTTTTCCATTTGGAAGATCAACCAATGTCCAAACCTCTTGAAGCTTAAACTGTAGTAGCTCTTCTTGCATTGATTCTACCCATCCTTCTTCTGTTAGAGCTTCTTCCACATGTTTGGGCTCCTTTTGAGACAGAAAACAAGCAAACAAGCAATTTTGCAGATCTTTATGACTGTTTCTTTTGTGAAGAGATCTTGCAAAGAACCCATGTTCAGGAAAAGGTTCTGTGTTCTTAACCTTGCTTCTTGTTTGAACTGGAGTATTCAAATTTCCAAGTATTTGTTCCTTGGGATGAATCTTATGAATCCTTGTAGTGGTGATTGGACTTTCATTGATGACGTTTCCAAATTAGTCAAATCAGCATTGAAGAAATCATCCAAGTCCTCATCATCGTAGGAGTATCAATCTCAATCAAAGCGGGCATGTCCGGATCATATGGATACTCCTCATCATGAAATAGTGGCTTTGCATGTGGTCCAAAGAAAGTACTATCATCGACTTGCTTGCAGGGTTTCACTTGAACTAGCGGTGGTAGAAGATGGCTTGTCGTGGTTTATGATGAGGCTTAGCCGTGCTTTGAGTAGGCTTAGCGTGCTTGTAGATCGCTTTTTCTTCTTTTCAATTTCTTCTACCGACACTGAGTTATCCTTCAACAACTCATCCTTATCTTGATGATGATCGACATTGTCTCCATCTTTAAGTACATCATCAACAGTGGGACTTTGCTTATCAATGATGGAAGGAACAGAACCAGCTTTCCACTTTTCAACCAAATAGAACTCCTTAGGAGAATCGGCTTCCTTAGAGGTTGTTTCAACGAGAATCCTTTTGTGTACTGCATTAACATTAGTGGAAGTTCACGCAATGATAGGCTCATAGTTCATAGATTTTGTTAGCATATCAATGTTAAAACAAATCCGGTCCTTTGGTCTCAACACTAGGAGTCTTTTCACCGAATTGAACATGTAAGTTCTCTTCAACAATTACGGTCCTCCTATTGTATACTCTAAAGGCTTTACTATTAGTAGAATAGCCTAAAAGTATCCATCATCGCCTTTTTCTTGAAACTTGCCTAGGTAGTCTATGGTATTCAAGATAGTAACAGACACCCAAAAGGTTTTAGGAATGCAATCATTGGCTTCCTATCATGTAATAGCTCATAGGGGTCTTGTTATGAGGCTTCACTACCTTACTTCTATTTTGCACATAACATGCGGTTCCTGACTTCAACCCAAAAGGTAGTTGGTAACTTAGACTCGACAACATGGTCCTAGCAGCCTCAATTAGTGTTCTATTCTTCCTTTCAGCTACACCATTTTGTTGTGGTGTTCTAGCAACACTAAACTGTCTCTCTATACCCTTAGCTACACAAAACTGATTCATCACATCATTCTTAAACTCAGTTCCATTATCACATCTGATTATCTTGACCTTATGGTTTACTAGATTTTCTATCTTAGTAATGAAACTCTTGAGAATCTCACTAGTTTCACTCTTAGCAGCCAAAAAGTATACCCAAGAAAATCTACTATAATCATCAGTGATAACTAGGCAATACTGTTTATGGTTCAAACTCTTAACAAAAGTAGGTCCAAATAAGTCCATATGAAGCATAAACAGTGGTTGTGTTATGGTGTTTATAGTTTTGGTCTTACAAGAAGCTCTATGTTGTTTTCCTTTTTGACAGGCCACACACAGTTCCTTACACTCAAAAACCTTTGAAGGTAACCCTCTCACTAAGTTCCCTTTACCGCTTTATTGATTGTTTTGTAATTGAGATGACCTAGCCTTCTATGCCACAAAATAGACTCATCTACGATGCTTTAGCAAACAAACATGTTAAGGACCTATTTGGAAGAACATCTTTAAGATCAAAACAATAGATATTTTCCTTCCTAGGTACCCTAAGTTGTATGAACTTCTCATCGTGCATCTTAAACTCGGAGATAACACCACACACTCATCTTTACCAAAAGTACCCGTTTTTCTTATCACACATTTGAGAAACACTTGAATAAATTGTACTTGGTCCCCTGTACCAAATAGACCTTTTCAAAGTCTAAATTTGCTCGATTGTTCCTCCGCCAAGAATCTTTCCTCCCTTTGGATCATTGCCAAATGCCACATATCCTCCATCAAAAGCTTCAAACTCTTCCGTGTTGCTCCCATCCCAAGTCATGTGCCCGAGCAACCACTATCAAAAACTCCTTTGTCTTTTAGCTCATCTTGTAGATTGCCCCGCACATGAAATTAAACAAGTTAGTTCTTTTGTGGACCCAAGCCAATATCGACTTGGGTCCGCCTCTGCATCAAAATATTCAAATTTCTTTAGGTCCATTGATGCACAGTTGACATGATGTAAAACCTTGGTCTTAGGCTTCCATTGCCAACTTGTTGAGGCCTTAAAAACATAAAATGACTTCCAACCACGTGTCGCTTATCACCTTTGGAATCTTTAAAACTTCTTTTGTTTCGGTGGTGATATTTTGCTTATCGATGGTTTGACGTGTTTGCATTTAGCCGTGTTTACATTTTGCTTAGCAGTGGTTGGAACCCATTTAGGTGCAGCAGTGACAATTGATTTAATATTCCCATTCCTCATCAACACTGCCCTTGGAATCATGTTACTATTAGGATGAGGGTTTGTTTTCTTTGAAAAGTTTTGATGATTTACCCTCCTCCATTGATTCCAAACTTGTGGTCTGTTTTTATGACAGTTTCTCTGTAAGTGCTCAAAACTACCACATGCATAACAAGCCTTTTTAACACATTGAAACTCATCACCTAATCTACTAGAAATTAGGCCATTTAAGCTTCTCTGATTACCTCTAGGTTTATATTGCCTCATCTGTTCCCTAGGTATTTCCCTGTACTCAACTACTTTCTTGGTAACTTTAGCTCCAAATCTAGGTACAAGGTTGGCTTGTTTAGAATCAACTTTCTTAACATGATCTATCTTTTCAGATTGAGTTGATTCAGATCTAACTTCCTCAGAATCTGATTCCCAGTCTTCAATTGTGGGAGCATCAGTTGACTTATCAGAACCTATCTTAGGTGTTTCAGTATTACTTGACCCTTCTACAGGTTTGTTAAACCTGAATTCACTACTAAATGACAGTTCTTTAGTTGGTGGTGCATGTTTCATTAAAGAAGGTGGTGGCACATTGTTGTATCCTAGACCGGTACCATCCTTAAACAATTTTTGACCTATTGGTTTATTAACTAGATCAGAGGCATATTGTGTTTTAGCAACCCTAACTACATGTTTTTCTTTTTCTTTTAGGGCCTCAACCTTTACACTCTCTGCTTGTTCTAGTTTTTCTTTAAGCATTTTAATCTCTCTATTTTTAAGATCAATTTCACCACCTAGTATATTAATCTTATCAACATACTCAAACTCACACTTAATACAGTATTTTAACTTCTCTTCCACACTTTCTAGAGCAAATCTATAAACTAAGTTGTCCTTAGACAGTCTATCTACTTCTTTCCTCATACTTTCAGTGATGGCCTTTTGAGATTCTAAGTTATCATAACATGATTTAAATGAACAAGTAGATGTTGTAGAATCATTAGATACCTCGATAATCGAACCAGAAGATGAAGCATAGGCCATTAGAGCAAAGTTATGCTCTTTTGAAGCTTCACTAGCAAGAAAAGTCGCATTGGGACCTTCATCAATTTGATCACCCGGTCATAATCACCAATCCCATCTTGAGCAACCAAAGTGAAGAAGCGGCGAGCTCTTCTCGTAGTCTTCTTTATGCCTTCAATTCTTTTAGGAGCTCGACATTCCCTAGCAAAATGACCTTTCTTCTTGCAGTTAAAGCACTCCATCTTGCTCTTATCAAACCCAGCTCTCCTTTGACCATCATACCTAACTTGTCTTCCAGTTCTTCTCAGAAACTTCCTTGCTTGGAGAGTCAACATTGCCATTTGCCATTGAAGGTTAATCTCATCAAGATCATCAGGATCAATTTGATCTAGATCTTGATTCAAGACATCAACACTGGTAGTTAAATCTGACAGAAAGGCACAAATTGCACCATCACTAACATTATCACTAACAGTGGTATTGTTTGCAATAGCCGTGGTTATCCCATAAGCAGCAGTGGATACATCTTGTGAATTCTTGTGATTTGTAGAAACAAAAGCAATGTTTTGATTAGCAGAAGATGTATTGGCAAAGTTATTTTCAGACTCATAAACCTTCAAGTTGTTATAAAGATTGTCCAGAGTCATCTTATCAAAGTCCACCTTATTCCTCCATACAATGGTATGAATAGCCCATTCAGATGATAAACTTCGAATGAATTTCAAATTAATATCTTCTTGATTAACCTTGTAATCCATCGACTTCAATTGGCTAATAAGTTTTGAAGTCTATTATATGTGCCATCAAGTTTTTCTCCACTAAGAGCGATGAAGGTTTCAAATTGATGCTTGAGCATATTCATCCTTGACTTCTTTGTAGCTTCATTACCAAAGAAACCTTAATTCAAGAGCATCCAATAGTTCTTTAGCGATTCATATTGTTCAAAGTCCAAAGCATACTCATTAGGTATTCCCATGGAGAGAATCTTGTGAGCTTTGATTTCTTGTTTCCTCCTAGCTTTGTCAATTTCACCGACAATTTCAATCACTTTACCATCTTCACCCTTCTTAGGAAGAGTATCTCCTTTTCAACAACATCCCGAGAGAATAATCAATCATACGAATGTATTGCCTCATTCGCATTCTCCGGATTGATATTCACCATGCTTGAGCATGGGAACCTTTGAAGCGATCACCATGTGAGTTTCATCGACATCTTTTCTTTCTCAAATAAAACGAACTTCCTCTTGATTACAGTTTCTAGATCACAAGCTCTGATACCACTTGTTGATCCCAGTTGAGCAAACGATCTAATATAGAAACTGACTTGTAACAAAAGCTTATTAAGTATTACGCGGAATTTAACACTTAATCTTAAGAAGAAGAACAACTTAACATTCAACACCTCAATATTATTGATAATACGAATACTCTTACAGTATTAGGGTTTTGCAACCTTGAAGTGTATCGACCTTAGATATAAAACTTACGTATATCTAAACTAACCTAGAACCTCCTTTTATAGACTAAGGAGTCCTATACATTATACAATACGTAACCTACAAGATAAATATCTTTTCCATATTTATCTAATACAATAAACTAACCGACTATTGAATACTAGCAGTGGTTACAATATACTATCCGTAGTTACACAATACTACTAGCCGCGGTTGTCTTCATCCGTGGTTACATTCTTCTATCGCGATGATTATACCAAGCACGTCCGTGGTTCCTTAGAATAATTCATGAACTCAAGGAACCTAAAACCCAACGGGTTACTTCAAGCTAAGATGACTTGAGTGTCTTGATCTTGACTTTAGCCATTTTCTTTACATATTCACGCCTTTTCGTCCAAATAAGCATCATTCCGGTGATTTTTCCTTCAAAAGACCTAAAAAGTGAAAAGGAACGAAATTAAGCAGAAAGGATATAAAAGTTGTCTATTAAGAGCTTAAATGACCCCTTAAAAGTGTACCTTTTAAATCCTTGTCAGCTTTCTCATCAAATTTGCCTACGTGGTCTATGGTATTCAAGATAGTAACAGGACACCCAAATGGTTTTAAGAAGTCTATCATGGGCTTTCTACCATGCAACAATTCATAAGGTGTCTTGTTTTGAGGCTTAACTACTTTACTCCTATTTTGCACAAAACAAGCAATGCTAATTGCTTCAGCTCAAAAAGTAGTAGGTAGTATAGATTCATACAACATAGTCCTAGCAGCCTCAATTAATGTCCTATTCCTCCTCTCAGCCACACCATTTTGTTGAGGAGTTCTAGCTACACTAGACTATCTTAAAATGCCTTTTTCCATACAGAACTGATTCATCAAATTATTCTTAATTTCAATTCCATTGTCATATGTGATTATCTTTACTTTTTGATTTACTAAGTTTTCTAATCTTACTATAAATGCCTTAAGGATTTCTAATGTTTCATCCTTTGATCCTAGAAATAAAACCCAAGTGAACCTAGTGTAGTCATCAGTGACAACTAAGCAATATATATTCTTATTCAAACTTCTCACAAAATTTGGCCCAAATAGATCCATATGTAACACATAAAGAGGCTCAAAAATAGTATTCACAACTTTGGACTTACAAGAAGCTCTGTGTTGTTTCCCCATCTGACATGCAACAAAGGTTTCAGGTTTTTCCAAAACTTTTGAAGGCAAACCTCTAACAAGATTTTCCTTGACCAATTTATTAATAATTTTGAAATTTAGATGACCAAGTCTCCTATGCCAAAGCTTGGATTTGTCAACAATGGGTTTTACAAATAGACAAGTTAAAGCTCTTTTTGGAACTATGTCCTTTATGTCAACACTGTATTTGTTGTTGATCTAGGAATTCTAAGAAGCATAAATTTATCATTAGGCATCTTAAAATCAAGAGTTATGACAAGACATTCAGTGTTGGTAAGAAGAACAGAAATATTTTTGTCGCACAATTGTGAGACACTAAAGAGGTTAAACTTAAGTCGATGTACAAGATACACTTTTTCAAAATCCAATTTTCCTGTTTTAATTATACCTCTCCCAACAATATTCCCTCCTTTGGGGTCATTCCCAAATGCAACATATCCACCATCTATAGCTTCAAAATATTCCAGATTGGACATGTCACCAGTCATATGTCTAGAGCAACCACTGTCAAAAGTAACTTTATACTTTAGCTCCACCTGTAAGTTGCCCTGCACACAAAAGAAGATAATCAGTTTCTCTTGGGGACCCAAGCCATCACTGACTTGGGTCTGCCTTGTGCATCAACATAGTCAAATCTTTTTGAATCCATTGATGCACTGTTGTATCTGGAAACATGATCTAAAACTGTTTCCAGACCCAGCAAGTTGAGGCCGTTATAGCATAAAAATGATTGCCCATTACAGTGTCAGTAATCACTTTTGGCTTGCCTTAGTATTACAAACATTTGTACGTTTTCGAAAAGACATTTGCTTATTTGGAAGAACACAGTATGGATCTAGTAGCACCAGATCTCATCAATACTGTCCTTGGAACCATTTTCTTGTTACCATGAGGGTGAGTTTGTTTAGAAAACTTTTTATGATTTACCCTGCTCTGATGGTTCCTTGACGATTATATGTAGTAAAAATATTTTTCATGCAAATCGAGTGGGTAATGGATTAGAAGGCAAAAGCCTTACGCAGAATGCATAACCGATCCGGTTGCAAAGCGGAACCGATCGGCTGGATTGGGTTATTAGGAATAACCGATTCGGTTGCCCTGCAACCGAATCTGGTTACAGGTTCTATGTTGGATATTTTTGAAATTTTGAAGTGGACCTTAGAGGATTCCATGGACCTTCCTGTTTGTTCTAATACTCTTATATTGATTTATATTTGTGATTTCCACAATAATATTGCATGTTTCTAACGGATAATCCAATTTGATTATGTTGTGAAGAATGTCTTAGGGAATGGGATCGCGTCATGAACTAGAGGAGCACGAAAGAAGAAGAGGAGAGTTTGTTCAGAGATTGTGGACGAGAACTATGTAACCGAGAGTGATGATGATGATGAGTATGATGATGAAGAAGGTGACGAGATGAGCGAGGACGACGAGTGATCGTGGATCATTCTTGATTTTTGGTTTCAATGACAATGGTTATGATGTGTTAAACAATATTCTCTCTATCTTTTAACTATTTCTTTAGATGATTATCATACTTTGTTTTATTTTGTTTTTAGTAACATTTGGATTGTTTTGTTTGGTTTTGTTTATGTATTGTGTATTGCAGTTTTGTTTGCAGGATGGATGTGTCGGAAGCTTATTGATGGTCAAATATTTGGAGTTGGATAACTCACATGCTTTCTTATGACCCAATATGCTTATTGCATATTCTATCCCGTGATATCTTTTAACTATTTTTTTTCCCATTTTCTTTACTTTGAAGTTCATTTTTATTACATTGAGGACAATGCAAAACTTAAGTATGGGGAGGGAAGAAAATAGAAAAAATGATACGAATTTTTAATTTTTTTTAGCTTTTTAATTTTCTTAGATAACTTTTGGATGCAAGTTATTAGAAGGAATTCTCCCTTGATTGTCTAGTTGTTTTCACACATTATTAATATATATTAAAAACAACTTGGGTATTTCAATGGTAAAATGAGGTTTTTTAAATTTTTTGATTTGAACCAAATTACGGAAGTAATTCATTTTGGATTCGATAGCACTTTCTAGCGTGCATTATAGCCCTTTTTCCACTTAATTGTGAGGTTTCTTTTTGTATAAAACACATCATTTGTTTTATATTTGCTATGAGTGTGCCAGTGATTATGTCGATTCTAGAACTTGTACTAGTTATGCATGACGGTTAAAATCACTCTCGAGTGATAAAAATATGTTCAAGTGATAAGAGGCATCGTAGGATTTAACCCATATGGCCTTCCATTTTACATCTAATGATATATTAGTTAACCGCATTGGTTAGTTAACCACCCTTATATGGACCCATTTGTTAGTGCTCATCTTTAGCACTAGATACCCTTAGTTACACCCTTTGAGCCAATCTTTTCATTTGTTAAATCCAGAAAAATACAAAAAGATTTTACAGTTTAAACTTTAGCCAACCCTTGTCATGTCTATTGGTTTGTTGCTAGTTGTTTGGAATGTTGGATTTTTTTTATGATTATGAAGAAGCTACACTTTGTCTATAATGTGTACCATTTTCCAACAAAGATGAAGGAGATGTCTTTCTCGTTTGTGTTTTTTGTGGTGTATGCTTACACTAAGTGTGGGGGAACTTGTTTAAAAAATAAGCCAATGAGCTATATGAAGAATATTAATAAGCCAATGAGCTAAATTGAGTTATACATATTTGTGGAGATCGATATATGAAGAGGAGAAGTAATCATTTACGGGATTGTGGTTTGCATGATGGCTAGCAACATGGAGGTTTAGATTTGAATTTATTTTTCTTTTAACACCAATTTCATAAACCATCCCATGCCTTATCCATACCTGTTATAAACCCGTAACCTTAAAAATATAACCCGAATAAAAGCGCTCTTTGATGAATTTATTTTATTTGTTTTGATACTTGTACAAGCTTATGGTAAAAAGCATTGATCATGACTAGGCATTGAGTGATTTACATATACCCACCAATATATGAGTGTTGAGTGAATTATTAAAATCATTCGTGAGGTCTTCTAGTTATGTTATCTAAAGTGTTTGGTTCATTTTTAAAAGTTTTTCAAATATTAAAAGCAAAATTAATGATTATCTCTTTTGGGATGATTGTTAAATTTTTGGAACCACGGTGTCAAGACCATTGAAATCAATCTTTTCAAATGTTAGACCTACTCGAGGGCGAGTAGAACTTAAGTGTGGGGGAATTTGATAACGCCTAAAATGAACATGTCTTTAGTAGCATTATTGTTGGTTTTGTGCATGATAATCGGCTATATTTACTCATAACTGTTGCAAAAGTGCAAAAGATGCGTATTGTGTATGTATATGCAGCCAGGTATCACGAACGATGAAGAAATGAAGTTTTTATGCACATTTGGAAGATTCCTGAGGAAGGAAGTCGAGCAAGGAAGCTTTTGGACTCAATGATTAGGAAGCGCAATGATTTCTGAAAATATACAGCTAGGAGAGATCAAGTTTTGCCTTGGAAATCATTAGCAAGAGCAAAGAATGAGGCGTATAACAAGAAAGTCAACAAAAAGTCAAATCAGCGACACCCAACCGATCGGTCGTAACCCGTAACCGGATCCGGCTGGACAATTGGTCAAACGGCAACCGATCCAGTTGCCAGAGCAACCGATCCGGTTGCATGGGTTGCAGTTACACAAAGTTGCATTTATTGTTGCCTTAACTCCCCATAATCATTGGAGGCCGATCATTTCTTGATATTAACTTTTTGGCCAATTGAACAAGTTTCCTTAGCTATATATTGAACCTAGTCTTATTTTACTAGGGGTGACACAACCAAAAGTGTAATAGTTTACACCGGAACTGTTACCAACCATTTTATTCATCCAAAAAGTTTAGTATTCACTGTAAAACGTCCAGGAGGTTGGAGAGAGCAATTCTCATCCATTGTTTTGGTTATTTGGAGTTATACGGTTAAGCTAGGTGATTGGAGGCGTGTGGTTGCTATAAGCCACAAATTCTAGTTCTTGTAATCGCAAAAGTTTAGGTATTCTATGAACTTTGTTTTGGATTTCTATTCTCTTGAGTTATTGGAATTTCTTTGTTATTTCTTGTGTTTTGTTATTATTATCATGGAGTAGTTTTGGATACACTTGTGTGTTGGGATGTGTGAAATCATACTAGTGTTCTCATATGTGATGCATGTATATATGATCTTGTTTAAATGAGTTTGTTTTAAAAATACTAGTCTTGGTTTGATTTGTCGGTAAAACATGATTTAAGAAAAAGGACCGAAAGGATTTCTGTCACACCCTCGCCGGAGGCGGAAACACGAGGTGTAACGGAAGGGAACATAAGCACAAGATAATAGAACATGCCAACGTTAATAATTAAAAGAAAGAGTACACCATTACAATACCAGTTTAGCCGTCATCGGCAAATATATTACAAAGTTTAGTTCCCAAAATATTGCATTCTATTACATAATGATTTGTAGTGACAAGTGAAAACTTCATTATGCAAGACCTGGTAGAAAAAGCTTACTAACGATCACCTGAAATGCATGAGAGAAAAACGGGTCAACTATGAAAATAGTTGGTGAGTAAACACGTTTAGCAAAAATAAGAAAACTCGTAAGAAATAATCAAAGCTTTCGATCAACGAAAATGGTCCACAAAGCAAAGGCATTGTAAATCCACTCAGTTCCAAGTTCCGCCCATACAAAACTTGCAACCTGTGTGTTCACAACCCACTGCCAAAAGATAGCGTATGAAGTAGTCAAGTATAAGCGGTCATAATAGTTCACAATATTGCACCACAAATATAATAATGTAGGGATGCTCCGAACATAGAAGACTTTGCACTGCTCCAACAAGGGAGACTCCTTTGTCACTCGACCACCTAGGCGAGAATTATTGAGAACGCTCCACCAATAAGGCGAGACTTTGCACACTCCACCGATAAGGCGAGATTTATTGAGAACGCTCCACCAATAAGGCGAGACTTTGCACACTCCACCGATAAGGCGAGATTTATTGAGAACGCTCCACCAATAAGGCGAGACTTTATAGTGATGCTCCGAACATGGGAGACTTTAGGTCAAGGTCATAACATGTACGGTTCAATAAATTCAACAAGTCATAAATTAGTAATTAAGTTCAAGGATTTGATTCGAGTTCACAAAAGTAAGATTCAATTTAATTCGAATATGATTCATGCATTCAGCCCCAAATTATAGTAAAACGGTAAAAAGGGGATGTGATTACTCACTTGGTAAACTGGTGTGATGACAAAAGTGAGTACACTGAGGTATAATGTGATGCTTTAACCGGGACCTATTACGAATAATATGATATGCAATGAGTTGCAATGTAATGTTATGCATGCATTTCGTATGCTATTTATACCATTTGCGAGTTTTGAAAATAATATAACTTATCGTGAAAAATACTCTTTTGACGTCTTGACCCTTCAAAATTCACTTTACAAGTTTTACGTCAAAATGTCATCCTACAATGGTTTTATAATGATTTATAGTGAAATTATCACTTTTCGCCGCAAAACAATGTCGCCGGAATTTCTTGAAAGTGATAAAATGGCTTTGGAAAACTAGTCGTAAAATGGTGTACGTCGAACGTTAGAGAACGAACTCGACGGTTTTGGAAAGTTTGTATCGAAATCTAGAAGTTTCAGTTCAGAAGTTTTCGTCATAAAGGTCTCGAACATAAAGATAATAAGGGTTAAAGATGGTGATTTTGTCAAATTGTAGTTCAAAAAGTGAGTTTCGGCCAAGTTTAGACAACCATAAATAATTTATTACAACTCCGCTTTACAAACAGTTTGTCGTTTTAGAAAATATGCTCGGTGATCTTAATTTTATTAGAAGACATTTCGTTCCAAAAAGTTCCACATCATAGTTAAAAACAGCCTCCAACATGGTCGTTTTAGTTACCGTAACACTTGTCTCGTAAAATAATATAGTTTTTCAGAAATAATAGTTACGGCAAATTTATGAAAACGTGCATATCTTTGTCGTTTCAAATCCGCTTTCACGTATAATCGTCCTTAGCTTCGTATCAAAGTATACTAATATATTTTGATAAGTCGAAATAATTTGTAAAGCTTAAGGCTCGTTTTGACTCGTATAAAAGAAAAATAGTATCTGAAATTTCGAAAATTATATATTTAAATCGTCAAACTTGTAAAATCCATAACTTCTTCGTTATAACTCCGTTTTAATCCGTTCAAGCGCCACGGATTCGTTTTAAAGTATATTTTCTAAATATCAAGGCCAAAATGTCGTGCCTACTGTCGGTTTTTCCAGAAAATCAAAATAAGGACAGAACATATTTTATACTTATCGAAAATAGTTTTTCTCGGACAAAACCTATTCTAATCCCTTCAAATCAACTCCAAAACTAATCTAATCCTACCATACACCTTCTTAGGGTGTCATGGGTTCCTAGACATCATCAAGACCAAAGTATACCAAGGGGATAATTATAGGATGACTTTATATATATATATATCTAAAAATCATGTAAAAATGGTATAAACAACACAAATCATGCATGCTTGCTCCAAAATGAAGAGATGGATATGAGATGATAAAGAAACATGAAAATGAAAGGAACATGCTTACAAGTTAATATGATGAGGTGCAAAGAACAAGGTTTAGCCTAAACACTCTTGGTTTTATTTCAAAACCTAATAAAGAGTGTGATTCTAGGTTGTTATAAACTTGAGCTTGAAATTTTGGTGATCCCTTACTAGAACAAGATGAAGGCCGGTTTTGTTGATGAGAAACAAGAGAGAAAATATTTGTTGATAGTGTGTGAATTATTGGATTCAAAGAATGTGTAGGTGATAGTTTGAGTGTAATATACACATTGTAAGAAATTTTCACCAACTTGACTAACTTCCCCCCCCTATGGCCGGTTTTTAGGGGGGATGTCTTCCCAATATTATTATTTTTTTTCCTTTTATAAAGTATACATAAATGTTTAAGTAAGATGTGTAGGCTAAAAATAAGTATAAGTTGCATTGTGTATACATTTGTGTATTTAAAGTAGTTTTAGCTAAAAGAACTTTTTAATAGGCCAAAGTAAAATATATTGAGGTCATATAAATTGTAAAAATACATTCCTTGTAAAATTTGAGTGATATAATAATTATCGTGAAGTTTTTAAGAAAAGCGTCGTAATAATATAAATTTAACGAATTATATACAAAATAAATTTAAAACACTAGGTAAACTCAAAATATAGTTTTATAAACTAAATGTAAGTTTAAAATACATCGAGATCATTTTGAAAGTAACGGATTAAATATTCAAAATATCAACTCACGCGATAACGTTTATTTAATATAAAATTCACGCGTTAAATGTGAAATGAAATGCCATGAATGAACTAATATGATGCATATATAATTTAAGAAATGACCGAATTTGAGAATTGTGACATTCTTCCCATGTCGTGGAATCACGTCCCGTGATTCGATTAACGATACTATGGTCCGAACCTCGACAAGAGTTCTAAAGTTCATGCTCGTCACGAATAGTCTAAATGATCATATCAATGCCCATGCGTCATGGGTTCCCCATTCAACTAAATGCGTGCCGTGATTAGATTGGATAGGGTAAACTTACCCAATATCGAACGTAGCCCTCAAAGACCTTTGGGTAGTCGATTCTAATTTAATCTCACAACTCATCAAACAAGAGCGTCATGAGATTAAACTAAACCGACTTGAGTAAACTTGTCTCTTAGCTTGATTTTCGCAACTCATCAAACAAGAAGCGTCACTAGATCAAGCTAGGAAACAAGTTGTTAGAAAGATAGGATTCAACATCCTTGAATGAAGTCTTTTGAAAGATTCGCTCGATATTGGATTTGCTTACACAAATCAAATCAAATCAACAAAATATATAACAACTAAGGTCGATATCAATAGGTCTCAAATTAATTAATGTCGTGAACGTGGTAAGAATTGGAAGGAAGTTATGCACTCAAAATCATGTTGCACAGAAATAAAGTAGTTGCTCAAAAGAATGTACCCGTTACGCGTTGCGGGCTTCCTCGGTACCCGGATAGAATGCTCGACCACGTGCGGGAGGAATTTCAATATTCGATCTTGTGGGCCTTCTATTGCCAACGCCGAGTTTGGACGATTACCTCCTTGATTGGGAGTTCTTTTCGACTTTGGGCGGTATTGCGAAGGTGATCTAGACTTCCACACTCGTAACATGCTTTTCTCATCCTTGATTCCCGATTCGCTTGAGCAATTTCGCGAAGTGGCCCGTCGATCCACATTTGTCGCACTTCGGCGATCTCGAGTGATGATAATTACATCGAGTGCACAAAGGATGTGGACTGCATATCCTTTGCGCTCTGGTGGTCGCCCATAGTTACGGGTTATTCACGCCTCTTGTTTCTTGATTACGGTCTCGGTTTCCGGTGATCCTCCCATCGCTTTTGTCCATTGTCGTTTGCTTTTGTTAGTTCTCCGGACTGATCACATCATTTGTCAAGCGATCGCCATACTCACTGCCAGCGTTGTTGTTTGAATTGTCATTGTTGTTTGGGTTGTCGTTGTTGTTGCCTCTGAGCATGTGTTTCTTGTAGCCATGATCCCTGAGAGGACCAAAACATCGGGTTGAGTAAACGACATTCGAACGGAGTCGGATGAGGTGCGAGCGGTGGTAATGTGTTATAGTGATCGAAACATGACAGAGCAGAGACATGCTATGTCTAACAAGTCGAAAGATGGAAAAGAAGATATGAACAAGGTACGGTAATGTAGGCGTGAGCGTAAAACATGCCATGCATACCCACCCGACCAATGCAACTTCGGTGACCGGACTCTAAAGACTCGACTAAACATGATTTAAAACTACTACTCTTATCATTGCATGGTTCTTCATAAATTAGACATAGTTGATCGGGCTATGTATAATTTATGATTAACGATCAACGATAGGACTAGATGACTCGGATGGTGTTCAATGTTTAATAAAATAATATACAAAAAAATTTATTCCGGTTATAGTTGTGATTTTTATTTTTGAAAATCGGCATTCTCTATAACCTTTGGCTCTGGTACCAATCATCACACCTCACGGAATGAAACACGAGTGTAACGGAGGAACATAAGCACAAGATAATAGAACATGCCAACGTTAATAATTAAAAGAAAGAGTACACCATTACAATACCGGTTTAGCCGTCATCGGCAAATATATTACAAAGTTTAGTTCCCAAAATATTGCATTCTATTACATAATGATTTGTAGTGACAAGTGAAAAGTTCATTATGCAAGACACAGTAGAAAAAGCTTACTAACGATCACCGAAATGCATGAGAGAAAAGCGGGTCAACTATGAAAATAGTTGGTGAGTAAACACGTTTAGCAAAAATAAGAAAACTCGAAGAAATAATCAAAGCTTTCGATCAACGAAAATGGTCCATAAAGCAAAGGCATTGTAAATCCACTCGGTTCAAGTTCCGCCCATACAAAACTTGCAACCTGTGTGTTCACAACCCAACGCCAAAGATAGCGTATGAAGTAGTCAAGTATAAGCGGTCATAATAGTTCACAATATTGCACCACAAATATAATAATGTAGGGATGCTCCGAACATAGAAGACTTTGCACTGCTCCAACAAGGGAGACTCCTTTGTCACTCGACCACCTAGGCGAGAATTATTGAGAACGCTCCACCAATAAGGCGAGACTTTGCACACTCCACCGATAAGGCGAGATTTATTGAGAACGCTCCACCAATAAGGCGAGACTTTGCACACTCCACCGATAAGGCGAGATTTATTGAGAACGCTCCACCAATAAGGCGAGACTTTATAGTGATGCTCCGAACATGGGAGACTTTAGGTCAAGGTCATAACATGTACGGTTCAATAAATTCCAACAAGTCATAAATTCGTAATTAAGTTCAAGGATTTGATTCGAGTTCACAAAAGTAAGATTCAATTTAATTCAAATATGATTCATGCATTCAGCCCCAAATTATAGTAAAACGGTAAAAAGGGGATGTGATTACTCACTTGGTAAACTGGTGTGATGACAAAAGTGAGTACACTGAGGTATAATGTGATGCTTTAACCGGGACCTATTACGAATAATATGATATGCAATGAGTTGCAATGTAATGTTATGCATGCATTTCGTATGCTATTTATACCATTTGCGAGTTTTGAAAATAATATAACTTATCGTCGAAAAATACTCTTTTGACGTCTTGACCCTTCAAAATTCACTTTACAAGTTTTACGTCAAAATGTCATCCTACAATGGTTTTATAATGATTTATAGTGAAATTATCACTTTTCGTCGCAAAACAATGTCGTCGGAATTTCTTGAAAGTGATAAAATGGCTTTGGAAAACTAGTCGTAAAATGGTGTCGTCGAGCGTTAGAGAACGAACTCGACGGTTTTGGAAAGTTTGTATCGAAATCTAGAAGTTTCAGTTCAGAAGTTTTCGTCATAAAGGTCTCGAACATAAAGATAATAAGGGTTAAAGATGGTGATTTTGTCAAATTGTAGTTCAAAAAGTGAGTTTCGGCCAAGTTTAGACAACCATAAATAATTTATTACAACTCCGCTTTACAAACAGTTTGTCGTTTTAGAAAATATGCTCGGTGATCTTAATTTTATTAGAAGACATTTCGTTCCAAAAAGTTCCACATCATAGTTAAAAACAGCCTCCAACATGGTCGTTTTAGTTACCGTAACACTTGTCTCGTAAAATAATATAGTTTTTCAGAAAATAATAGTTACGGCAAATTTATGAAAACGTGCATATCTTTGTCGTTTCAAATCCGTTTTCTACGTATAATACGTCCTTAGCTTCGTATCAAAGTATACTAATATATTTTTGATAAGTCGAAATAATTTGTAAAGCTTAAGGCTCGTTTTTGACTCGTACAAAAGAAAAATAGTATGCTGAAATTTCAGAAAATTATATATTTCGTCGTCAAACTTGTAAAATCCATAACTTCTTCGTTATAACTCCGTTTTAATCCGTTCAAGCGGCCACGGATTCGTTTTAAAGTATATTTTCTAAATATCAAGGCCAAAATGTCGTGCCTACTGTCGGTTTTTCCAGAAAATCAAAATAAGGACAGAACATATTTTATACTTATCGAAAATAGTTTTTCTCGGACAAAACCTATTCTAATCCCTTCAAATCAACTCCAAAACTAATCTAATCCTACCATACACCTTCTTAGGGTGTCATGGGTTCCTAGACATCATCAAGACCAAAGTATACCAAGGGGATAATTATAGGATGACTTTATATATATATATATCTAAAAATCATGTAAAAATGGTATAAACAACACAAATCATGCATGCTTGCTCCAAAAATGAAGAGATGGATATGAGATGATAAAGAAACATGAAAAATGAAAGGAACATGCTTACAAGTTAATATGATGAGGTGCAAAGAACAAGGTTTAGCCTAAACACTCTTGGTTTTATTTCAAAACCTAATAAAGAGTGTGATTCTAGGTTGTTATAAACTTGAGCTTGAAATTTTGGTGATCCCTTACTAGAACAAGATGAAGGCCGGTTTTGTTGATGAGAAACAAGAGAAAATATTTGTTGATAGTGTGAATTATTGGATTCAAAGAATGTGTAGGTGATAGTTTGAGTGTAATATACACATTGTAAGAAATTTTCACCAACTTGACTAACTTCCCCTATGGCGGTTTTAGGGGATGTCTTCCCAATATTATTTTTTTTCCTTTTATAAAGTATACATAAATGTTTAAGTAAGATGTGTAGGCTAAAAATAAGTATAAGTTGCATTGTGTATACATTTGTGTATTTAAAGTAGTTTTAGCTAAAAGAACTTTTTAATAGGCCAAAGTAAAATATATTGAGGTCATATAAATTGTAAAAATACATTCCTTGTAAAATTTGAGTGATATAATAATTATCGTGAAGTTTTTAAGAAAAGCGTCGTAATAATATAAATTTAACGAATTATATACAAAATAAATTTAAAACACTAGGTAAACTCAAAATATAGTTTTTATAAACTAAATGTAAGTTTAAAAATACATCGAGATCATTTTTGAAAGTAACGGATTAAATATTCAAAATATCAACTCACGCGATAACGTTTATTTAATATAAAATTCACGCGTTAAATGTGAAATGAAATGCCATGAATGAACTAATATGATGCATATATAATTTAAGAAATGACCGGAATTTGAGAATTGTGACAATTTCTCTTGTGTTTTATTCCAAAAAGTTGAGTGACAAACTAGTATGTGGATATGGTGATTGACAACCACCATGTTTACTTATTAAAACAAGACTAGAAACATTTTCATCACGAAAGGTTGAAAGATTCGTAAGAACGAGTTTAATAAGAACATGTTAGAAACAACTGGATTTTCTAAAGGATAATCATTAGGATAAGGACCAAAAGGATTACCTATATGTTTTTGTTCTTAGAATGATTTTTACAAATATATACCATGGTTGGAAATCATTTGCTTATGATTTGTGCATCACATCTAGAGTTTACACCAAGCCTTCATGAACACTATCTATGATTGCTTATAGACTACACACAAGTATATATATATTTCTTATTATTGAATTTCACTATAACATCACTTTTTGAGGAAGCCTTGACAAAGCTTTCTTGTTTCAAATCTTTTCAAGAAAACAATTTTAAACAAAAAATCCCTTGGGACGATCTCGACTTACCCAACTTTGCTATCGCGAACGAGTATACTTGCTCGTATGTGTTTATAGTATTAGACGGTTAAATCGTGTTTATAAATTTTTAAAACTTGCACCACGTGAAACCATCAGGTACCTTAGAGGCAGTTACCATTTGTATTGAATCAGCCTCCATGACTTCAGTAGTTGTTTGAACACAAATTCTCTTTTATCACAGCTTCTAGATTACAAGCTCTAATATCACTAGCTGATCCCAGTTGAGCAATTGATCTTATTGAATGAGCCAGATAAAACTAACACAAACAAAGTATAGCAAGCTGTCTTAGAACAAAGCTTAAACACTATGTGTAATTTAATGTTTAATGACAAAGAGAATACTTAATACAATTTGTTTTCTCATAAAACACTTCAATATATAAATACGAATACTCAAAAGTATTAAGGTTACAAAACCTTGAAGTGATCGAATCTAGAATAACTCATACTCTAAATCTAACCTAGGACCTCATTTAATAGGCTAAGGAGTCCTAATCGGTTTACAATAACTTTCTATACATGATACATCTTATAGAATCTTTTCTATATTTATCTAACCGACTATACTATATCATATAAGCAGTATTAACTATTTGTATTGGAAGTTTGTACTGCTAGTATATTCTTCTCGCACTCCAAAAGTTAAGCCTAACATTATTAACACTTAACCTTGGCAATACAAACTGTCTTGCTAAATTTCCAACACCCCTGATTAGCTCGGTAAGATATGTGTAGAATTGTGGTTAAATCCTCCCCCAAGAAGAATGAGCAAGTAATAAGTGTTGCTTTCATCATTTACTTCATCTTCTTGTCTAATATAACCTGCACATTTATAAGAAAATGAACACGAAAACTCCCATAAAATCGACGGTAAAAACTATACAAAAACGAAACTACACTAGAAAGCAAGTAAAGATATAATGCTTGTAAAATGGATGTTTGCAGATTTCTGGAAAAATTAAGAATTGGAAATTTCCAAAATTACATATTTGATAGAAAACAAAAAATCTGGAATCTGTTTATACATTTCCTGATGCCGTCGGGTGTTAATCCTGACGCCGTCGGGTTGTCCTGAAAGAATGAGTCCGACGCGTTTTCCAAAACAATTATGGAAAAATTACTTCTTTAAATACCTAGAAAAATTCCTCCAAAACATCCATTGTGACTCAATACAAGCATTTGACTCTAACAAACACACAAATATATACAATTTCAATTATTGTTAATCTCATGTTCGTATTGGTTCTAAAAACATGTGTGATATTTCTTGTGAAAAACTAGAAGGGGGTTGAATAGTTTTACCAATTTTTATTTAAGTTTCAAATATTTAGATTCGATCTTATGTGAATTCGTTTTGGATGGATAGATAGTATGAAGCAATAAGTAAAGTAAGTAAATGATAATATCAAATATTCCTAGATATTAAGTGTCAATTTCCCCCGATAATGCTCGTATTTCATATTATTTATATTGATTTACACTTGTTTTCCTTTATATTTCACTTTTAGATAAATTACGAGCATTGAAGCTAAAGATACGCGGATTTGGAGATTTTCTTAGATATTTATGATAGTATGCCTACTGTGAAGATGTTACGGCGTAACTCCACTCTCACATTACGCCATAACTAGCGCGTGTGTTGGAATCACTCCTAAACTAGAATTCAAGTGTTAGTAACTAATGTGTAATAGTTAGCTTAATTATGGCTTTTATGTTAGTAATCAAGGCTAGGCTTAAGTAGAAAGCCCATGAGCCTATGCAAAGCCCAATAAGGAAAGGATGGGAACTTGGTGTGTTGCCCTAGTTCCCTCCTATAAATAACTCTTGTAAACCTTCACTTGAAGGTTGGTTGTTCACATTTACATTTATCCTAAGTATAAACCTTTCTCTCATATCTTACGCATAAGTGTGTGTGTTCATCCGATCCATTCTTTCATCTTATTTCTTCTATTGATGCTTGTGTTACAAATATAGGAACCTAAGATTGGTATCATTCACCAAATAATTGGGTGAAACGGTTTTGTTTTTGAAGTTTTATGGTATATGCGTTGGTTTCACGTTCATAATCTTTCATAGGCAAAAAGCTTTGATTTTTTAACTTTAATATTCAAGTTTCTTGTACTTTAAAGGTTATTTGGTGATAAAGTTTAAGTTTTTGGCAAAAAGTTTGAAACTTTACGTGTGTAGCATTGTTTTTGAGCTTGATTTCATTTGTGTACTTCTTTCTACATGTAAGTTGAAAAAGAGTTTTGAATCATCAAGTTTTAAACTTTCTTGTTATTTTGGTGATATTGAAGCTATTTCATCATAAAAATCAAGTTTCTAAACACTTTTGGGCATAAAATCAGTTTTTGGTGATTTTTGGTACTTTCTACTCGTAAGCAAAACCCTAAACTTAGGCATAAGCTTCTCAAGGTTTGATCTTCAGTGTTATTGGTTTACTCAGTGTTTTCTTTCTTGGATAAGCCTGAAAACACTTCGACTTTGGATATCTTTTACACTGGTATAAGTGAAAAGGATTTTTGGGTAAAACCCTAGTTTTACGCCTAAGCATAAAAGCTTACGAGTAAACATCTTACGCATAAGCTTGTCTTACGCCTAAGGAAATCTTACGCATAAGGTTCTTACTATTAAGCCTTTGGTTTACGCCTAAGCTGGTTTCTACGCGTAAGCTGGTTTCTACGCGTAAGCTTTATTCTACGCGTAAGATACTTGTCTACGCCTAAGCAACTGTCTACGTCTAAGCTGGTTTGTACGCCTAAGTGTTCTTCATCAACAAACATCTAGTTTCATTCGACTACAAAGATCCATCATCAACACAAGCATTAAAAAAAATAAAAATAAAAATAAAAAATTAATTTCTTAGGGAGACCAAACGTTCAATTTTAACGCGAGATTCAAATTTTTGTTTAACTGTGAAAATTTTGGTCAAAATTTCAAATTTTTGGGCACAAATTCGAATTTTTTCGGTCAAATTTTGCGTCAAAATTGTCAAAAGTCAAAATTTTCCTTCAACCTTAGAATTGATTTTTATAGTGAATTTCAAATTTTGGGAGCGAAAATTTTTCAAAATTATTTTTGGTTGGAAAAATAGAAATTCACTATATCGGCCTTCTGTGTGCTATATCGACTTCGCACCTTTTCTCTTTGATTCTTCCGACTTCATCACAACAATAAAGGGGGAGAGAATGTATCAATCAAGGTCGCAGATGAATGAGATAGAGACACATTTGATGAATCGATGCATGGAACAATTTAGATCTCTTCATTCACACCTTAAGGTCCTTTCAAACAAAGAATTAGCAGGAACTCGCTCTGAGTATGGATTCAAACGAGCCTTTCCGTCACTCTTTGGAATAGACTTGGATATCTTCACTGATACAATGTTTCACAACGTAAATCAACTTGAATTCCAACTCAACAAAGAAGAAATCAACGAAAATGAATCTACAACCGCTTTGAGAGTCCTCAAGGAACAGTTTCAGCAATACATCGATTCACGATTCTATGACACTAAAATGACAAATAAGTATTTCTTAGCGTTCACTCAAATGCAGACACAAAATTTCAAAGATATATTGCTCCAACTTATGGAAGCTATTGAGAAAACAATCGCTGAAAGAGTACTTCACAGAAAAGTGCATGCCAATAAAGTTAATGAACAGAAGTTGCAGATTCAAGAAGAGGAAGTTAATATTGCTAAAGTATTGGATGCTAATTTGGTTGTCATGATAAGCAATGGGACAGAATCAGAAAAGCAGGATGACAACAGCAGATCAGGGGACGAAATTGATGATGACTGTGGAGATATCATACCCAACTATGACACAGAGTCCAACTCTAACAATGAACAAATGGTTGAGGAAGATATCATTCCCACCTATGATACAAAGCCCAACTTTTGCAAAGAACAGATGGTTGAGGTACTATCTACTGTTGATCATATTCTACCTGCAAATGCGATACAACAGACTGAGCAACCTGAATTCGGTAATGAATGAGAGGTTGACTAGTGTGTTGTACGATGTCCTGAAAACTGTCATATGTCTGAGCCCTTACTTGTAAACATTACAACTGAAACATCAAACTAAACTCTTGAATATGAAAACATTCTTCTCAAAAAGAGCATTGCTCAGTTTCAAAAAGATCTTTTTAAACTAGAGGCTCATTGCATCTCTCTTGAACTCAAGATGCAAAACAATTTCTTAAACTCTGAGCCAAATTCTAAATCTTTGAATGAACAAAGTAATCGTGTGGATACATTAGTAAAAGAAAATGAGCATTTGTTGGGTTTTAGGTTCCTTGAGTCATGAATTATTCTAAGTACTGGAACCACGGACAGGCTTGGTATAATTGCTGATAGAAGAAGGTAACCACGGATGAAGACAACCGCGGCTAGTAGAAGAGTGTAACCACGGATAGTATAATGAAACCACTGCTAGTCTTATATAGTCGGTTAGTTAATTGTATCAGATAAATATGGAAAATATATTTATCTTGTAGATTACGTATTGTATATTGTATAAGACTCCTTAGTCTATAAAAGGAGGTTCTAGGTTAGTTTAGATATAGGTAAGTCTTATATCTAAGGTCGAAACACTTCAAGGTTGCAAAACCCTAATACTGTAAGAGTATTCATATTATCAATAATATTGAGGTGTTGAATGTTAAGTTGTTCTTCTTCTTAAGATTAAGTGTTAAATTCCGCGTAATACTTAATAAGCTTTTGTTACAAAGTCAGTTTCTATATTAGATCGTTTGCTCAACTGGGATCAACAAGTGGTATCGAGCTTGTGATCTAGAAACCGTAATCAAGAAGAAGTTCTGTCAGATTGAGAAAGCTAAGATGTCCGTGAAACTCACATGGTGATCGCTTTAAAGGTTCCCATGCTCAAGCATGGTGAATATCAAACGGAGAATGCGAATGAGGCAATACATTCGTATGATTGATTATTCCCTCTGGGATGTTGTTGAAAAGGGAGATACTCTTCCTAAGAAGGGTGAAGATGGTCTAGAGATAGCTATTGTTAGTGAAGTTGACAAGGCTAAAAGGAAACAAGAAATCAAAGCTCAAAGTATTCTTTGCATGGGAATACCTAATGAATATGCTTTGGACTTTGAACAATATGAATCTGCTAAAGAGTTATTAGATGCTCTTGAATTAAGATTTCCGGTAATGAAGCTACAAAGAAGTCAAGGATGAATATGCTCAAGCATCAATTTGAAACCTTCAACGCTCTTAGTGGAGAAAACTTGATGGCATATATAATGTACTTCAAAACTTATCAGCCAATTGAAGTCAGTAGGTCATAAGTTTAAACAAGAGGATATCAACTTGAAGTTCATCAGAAGTTTATCACATGAATGGGCTGTGCATACTATTGTGTGGAGAAATAAGGAGGACTTTGATACTATGACTCTAGACAGTCTTTATAACAACTTGAAGGTTTATGAGTCTGAGAACAACTTTGCCAATACATCTTCTGCTAATCAAAACATTGCTTTTGTCTCTACAAATCACAAGAATTCACAAGATGTATCCACTGCTGCATATGGGATAACCAAGGCTATTGCAAACAATACCACTGTTAGTGATAATGTTAGTGATGGTGCAATTTGTGCCTTCCTGTCATATTTAACAACCAGTGTTGATGTCTTGAATCAAGATCTAGATCAAATTGATCCTGATGATCTTGATGAGATTAATCTTCAGTGGCAAATGGCAATGTTGACTCTCCAAGAAAGGAAGTTTCTGAGAAGGACTGGAAGACAAGTTAGGTATGATGGGCAAAGGAGAGCTGGGTTTGACAAGAGCAAGATGTAGTGCTTTAACTGCAAGAAGAAAGGTCATTTTGCTAGGGAATGTCGAGCTCCTAAAAGAATTGAAGGCATAAAGAAGACTACGGAAGAGCATGTCGCTTCTTGACTTTGGTTGCTCAAGATGGGATTGGTGACTATGACTGGAGTGATCAAATTGATGAAGGTCCCAATGCAGCTTTTCTTGCTAGTGAAGCTTCAAAGGAGCATAACTTTGCTCTAATAGCCTATGCTTGCCTTTCTTACGGTTCGAGATCATCGAGGTATCTAATGATTCTACATCATCTACCTATTCTTTTAAATCATGTTTTGATAACTTAGAAGCTCAAAAAGCTATCACTGAGAGTATGAGGAAAGAAGTAGATAGACTGTCTAAGGACAACTTGGGTTATAGAGTTGCTCTAGAAAGTGTAGAGAAGAAGCTGAAATACTGTATTAAATGTGAGTTTGAGTATGTAGATAAGATCAATATACTAGGTGGTGAAATTGATCTTAAAGATAGAGAAATTAAAATGCTTAAGAGAAACTAGAACAAGCGAGAAAGTGTAAAGAGGAAGCCCTAAAAGATAAAGAAAAACATGTTTTAGGGTTGCTAAAACACAATATGCCTCGATCTAGTTAATAAACCAATAGGTCGAAATTGTTTAAGGATGGTACTGGTCTAGGATACAATAATGTGCCACCACCTCTTTAATGAAACATGCACCACCAACTAAAGAACTGTCATTTAGTAGTGAATTCAGTTTTAACAAACCTGTAGAAGGGTCAAGTAATACTGAAACACCTAAGATAGGTTCTGATAAGTCAACTGATGCTCCCACAATTGAAGACTGGGAATCAGATTCTGAGGAAGTTAGATCTGAATCAACTCAATCTGAAAAGATAGATCATGTTAAGAAAGTTGATTCTAAACAAGCCAACCTTGTACCTAGATTTGGAGCTAAAGTTACCAAGAAAGTAGTTGAGCAGGAAATTCTAGGAGCAGATGAGACAATATAAACCTAGAGGTAATCAGAGAAGCTTAAATGGCCTAATTTCTAGTAGATTAGGTGATGAGTTTCAATGTGTTAAAAAGGCTTGTTATTCATGTGGTAGTTTTGAGCACTTACTGAGAAATTGTCATAAAAACAGACCACCAGTATGGGATCAATGGAGGAGGGTAAATCATCAAAACTTTTCAAAGAAAACAAACCCTCATCCTAATACTAACATGATTCCTAGGGCAGTGTTGATGAGGAATGGTAACACTAAATCAATAGTCACTGCTGCACCTAAATAGGTTCCAACCACTGCTAAGCAAAATGTAAACATGGCTAAGCAGAATCAAACCACTGCTAAGCAAAATGTAAACACGGCTAAGCAGAGTCAAACCACTGATAAGAAAAATATCCCCACTGAAACAAAAGAAGTTTTAAAGATTCCAAAGATGATAAGCGACAATCGTGGTTGGAAATCATTTTATCTGTCATAAGGCCTCAAGAAGTTGGCAATGGAAACCTAAGACCAAGGTTTTACATCATGTCAACTGTGCATCAATGGACCTAAAGAAATTTGAATATTTTGATGACAGGCAGACCAAGTCGATCTTGGCTTGGGTCCACAAAAAAACTAACTTGTGTAATTTCATGTGCGGGGCAATCTACAAGATGAGCTAAAAGACAAAGGAGTTTTTGATAGTGGTTGCTCTGGGCACATGACTTGGGATGGGAGCAACACGGAAGAGTTTGAAGCTTTTGATGGAGGATATGTGGCATTTGGAAATGATCCAAAGGGAGGAAAGATTCTTGGCAGAGGAACAATCGAGCAGGAATTTAGACTTTGAAAAGGTCTATTTGGCATGTGGACTGAAGTACAATTTATTCATGTTTCTCAAATGTGTGATAAGAAAACGGGTACTTTTGGTAAAGATGAGTGTGTGGTGTTATCTCCCGAGTTTAAGATGCACGATGAGAAGTTCATACAACTTAGGGTACCTAGGAAGGAAAATATCTCTGTTTTGATCTTAAAGATGTTCTTCCAAATAGGTCCTTAACTTGTTTGTTTGCTAAAGCATCGTAGATGAGTCTATTTTGTGGCATAGAAGGCTAGGTCATCTAAATTACAAAACAATCAATAAAGCGGTAAAGGAAACTTAGTGAGAGGGTTACCTTCAAAAGTTTTTGAGTGTAAGGAATTGTGTGTGGCCTATCAAAAAGGAAAACAACATAGAGCTTCTTGTAAGACCAAAACTGTAAACACCATATCACAACCACTGTTTATGCTTCATATGGACTTATTTGGACCCACTTTTGTTAAGAGTTTGAACCATAAACAGTATTGCCTAGTTATCACTGATGATTATAGTAGATTTTCTTGGGTATACTTTTTGGCTGCTAAGAGTGAAACTAGTGAGATTCTCAAGAATTTCATTACTAAGATAGAGAATTTAGTAAACCATAAGGTCAAAATAATCAGATGTGATAATGGAACTGAGTTCAAAAATGATGTGATGAATCAGTTTTGTGTAGCTAAGGGTATAGAGAGACAGTTTAGTGTTGCTAGAACACCACAACAAAATGGTGTGGTGAAAGGAAGAATAGAACACTAATTCAGTTGCTAGGACCATGTTATCGAGTCTAAGTTACCAACTACCTTTTTAATTTGAAGTGTAGGAACTGCATGTTATGTGCAAAAGCAGTAAGGTAGTAAAGCCTCATAACAAGACCCCTATGAGCTATTACATGATAGGAAGCCAATGATTGCATTCCTAAAACCTTTTGGGTGTCCTGTTAGTATCTTGAATACCATAGACTACCTAGGCAAGTTTCAAGAAAAAGCTGATGATCGATACTTTTTAGGCTATTCTACAAATTGTAAAGCCTTTAGAGTATACAATAGGAGGACCAGAATTGTGGAAGAGAACTTACATGTTCAATTCAGTGAAAAGACTCCTAGTGTTGAGACCAAAGGACTAGACTGGCTGTTTAACATTGATATGCTAACCAAATCTATGAATTATGAGCCTATCATTGCAGGAACTTCCACTAATGTTAATGTAGGTACACAAAAGGATTATGAACCTGAATCAACCTCTAAGGAAGCTGATTCTCCTAAGGAGTTCTATTTGGTTGAAAAGTGGAAAGCTGGTTCTGTTTCTTCCATCATTGATAAGCTAAGTCCCACTTTTGATGATGTACTGAAAGATGGAGAAAATGTCGATCATCATCAAGATAAGGATGAGTTGTTGAAGGATAACTCAGTGTCGGCAGAAGAAATTGAAAAGAAGAAAAAGCAGTCTGCAAGCACTGCTAAGCCTACTCTAAGCACGGCTAAGCTTCATCAGAATCACGACAAGCCATCTTCTACCACTGCTAGTTCAAGTAAAACCCCTGCTGCAAGTACTGATGATAGTACTTTCTTTGGACCACATGCAAAGCCACTATTTCATGATGATGAGTATCCACATGATCCAGACATGCCTGCTTTGATTGAGATTGATACTCCTACTGATGATGAAGACTTGGATGATTTCTTCAATGCAGATTTGACTAATTTGGAAACTGTCATCAATGAAAGTCCAATCACCACTACAAGGATTCATAAGATTCATCCCAAGGAACAAATACTTGGAAATTTGAATACTCCAGTTCAAACAAGAAGCAAGGTTAAGAACACAGAACCCTTTCCTGAACATGGGTTCTTTGCAAGATCTCTTCACAAAAGAAACAGTCATAAAGATCTGCAAAATTGCTTGTTTTCTGTCTCAAAAGGAGCCCAAACGAGTGGAAGAAGCTCTAACAGAAGAAGGATGGGTAGAATCAATGCAAGAGGAACTACTACAGTTTAAGCTTCAAGAGGTTTGGACATTGGTTGATCTTCCAAATGGAAAAAGGGCAATTGGGACTAAATAGGTGTTCAGAAACAAAAGGGATGAAAGAGGAATTGTGGTAAGAAACTACCTGAAGGCTTGGACTATGATGAAGTGTTTGCACCAGTTGATCCTTCAAGAGGTTTGGACATTGGTTGATCTTCCAAATCAAGGTTTGTTGCTCAAGGATACACACAAACTGAAGGCTTGGACTATGATGAAGTGTTTGCACCAGTTGCAAGGATAGAGGCTATTAGACTGTTTTTGGCTTATGCTTCATTCAAGAATTTTGTTGTGTATGGCACAATTGATGAGGAGGTTTATGTTTGTCAACCTCCTGGTTTTGAGGATCCAGATCACCCAGACAAGGTTTATAGGGTGAGGAAGGCAATGTATGGTTTGCATTAAGCTCCTAGGGCATGGTATGATTGCCTGTCTACTTATTTGATGGACAATGACTTTAAAAGAGGACTGATTGATAAACCTTTGTTCATAAGAAAGCACAAGGATGATATTCTATTGGTTCAGGTTTATGTAGATGACATCATCTTTGGCTCAACTAATAAGGAGCTATGCAAGGATTTTGAGAAGCTTATGCATGATAAGTTTCAGATGAGTTCTATGAGAGAACTCACTTTCTTTTTGGGGCTGCAAGTTCAACAGAGGACTGATGGTATCTTCATTAGTCAAGACAAGTATGTAGCAGATGTTTTGAAGAAATTTGGGTTTCAAGATGTCAAGAGTGGAAGTACACCTATGGAGTCTCAGAAACCACTGCTACCAGATGATGGAAGTCCCAAAGTTGATTTGAAGTTGTACAGGTCCATGATTGGATCTTTGATGTATCTTCGCATCTAGGCAGATATAATGTTTTCAGTATGTGTGTGTGCAAGATTCCAAGTCACACCCAATACCACACATATGAATGTTGTTAAGAGGATCTTTAGATATCTTAAGGGTCATCTTAAATTGGGCCTTTGGTACTCTAAGGATTCCCCCTTTAACTTGGTGGCCTATACAGACTGTGACTATGCTGAAGCTAGCTTGGATAGGAAGTCTACCACTGGAGGATGTTAGTTTTTGGGAAGCAGGTTAATATCTTGGCAGTGTAAAGAGAAAACTATTATGGCAAATTCTACAAGTGAAGTTGAATATGTGGTGTTGCTAGTTCTTTGTGGTCAAGTTCTTTGGATTCGTAATCAATTCTTTGGATTTTGGGTACAATTTTATGCATACTAAGATTTACTTTGATAATAACAAGACAATTTGCATAATTAAAAATCATGTTTTACATTCTAGAACTAAACATATTGAGATAAGGCATCATTTTATTAGAGATTGTAATGAGAAAAGGTCGATTCAAATGGTAAAATCCATACCGATTTCAATTTGGTGATCTTTTCACTAAAGCTTTGATGTGGGAGGTTTCAAGACCTTGTTGTTTGTATTTGAATGATTAATCTCCAATCTCTCAAATTGTTTTGTATTAGTTTGTACACATATTGGACTGTTATTATGTAAACTTAGTTTTGCTATTCTTGTTTCTAACCACTGATAGCTTTGTTTAAACCACTGTTAGTTGTCCTGTGTTTCCACTAACCATTGTGCAGATAAAAGACAAATCATTATAGAAGATTAAAGAAGTACTGAAGTTCATTCATCAAAACAGTTTACAGCTTACAGCTTACAGCTTACAATGCAACTTCATGTGCTACATCAATGTCTACTTCTATACATGATTTTCTACTAATGTTTCTACTACTACTAGCCTTGCTACTTTTGTACAAATGCTGGCTATGCTTTTGTGACATGCATAACCAACCCTAACAAGCAGCTAAGGATCAAAATGGGAAGGATGGATTGATGAAAACGAAGAAACTGAAGCTAATTGTGCTAGAGAGATGAGTGAAAAGATCTTCCTTTTATGCTTCATCTACTCGTTCCACCATAAAGCAACTTACTCCATCTTCCTTTTTCCTTTCCCCGTTACGATGTGTGAAGAAGCACCACGATTTGGTGCACAAAGACCAAGAACCACCTCTCTGTCTTTTGGGAGTGGTGGGTTTCTTGCTCGTGGTCTTGGTTGGGGGTTGGATGATGAAGGTTTGGGGTTTGAAGTCTTCTTCTTAGAAGAGTAATCAGAGTCTTCAGAGGCATCACTTGGATCCACCACACTATCATCTTCAGATGATGGGAGAAATGGAGATTTTAATGGTCTTGGATCTTGAGGAGGAAGGTAGAACTACCATGGGTTATCATCTTCACTGGATGATGAAGATGATGAGGAGGAGGAGGAGGTTAGATCAACCACCTCTAGTTTATTCCAGCTAGGGTTCCACATGGTGACTGAAGATGTTTTTGGAGCAATTAGGGTTTATAAGTTTGATTGGTTTGGGCGTTATGTGATATATGGGTTGTTTTTATAAGCGCTGTTATGGGTTATGTAAGTAAATGTGGGCAGGTTAAATGTGGTTGGGAAGTGATGAGTATGCAAATACTCATCATTTTTGTACCATTTAAACTGCAAAAACAACTGAAAACACTCAGAAATGCATCAAAATGATGAAAATATCACAAATAAGTGTTTTATGTGTTTTAAATGCAAAATACCAAAATCGATGAAAACGTATCAAGTTTGCATAATTGGCGCTTTAATCCCCAAGTTTCAAAAGTTGTCAAATCTAGTCCCTGGAATCCAAAAATAGTGAGTTTTGTCATTCAAGGTCCCTGAAATGTTTTAAATTGTCAAAAATGATCCTTGAATGAATCTTTGGGAAAATGGCAGAAAAGGTCCCTCAAATTTGAAAATTGGCAAAAATAGTCATTGGTTGATTTTAAAATGAGAAAATAATCAAAAGTAACCTTGTACTATTCAGGATTGTCAAGTTTGGCCCTTGTGTTAACTTTGGAATAATTGCAGGATTAGTCCATTCATTTTCAGAATTTACATGTTTGGTCCTTGTGCTAACCTAATAACCAAACGGACCTAAAATAAAAACACAAGCCCAAAACAATCCAAGCCCAAATCCAGTTATTAACCCAACTGTCTATTTGATCCCTTGTCCCCAGTCCACAACCTTTTGAACCCAATCCAAAACCAATTGTGAACCCTCCCGTTATTAACTCAAACGGTTCACAATTCAAATTTACAGTTACTGTTAACTATCTTCCCAAACGCGCCAAACCTACCAAAATCACTGGTTTCTCACCAACTCTCCTTCCACTTGTACAAACACTCAACCTAACCATTTCCACTACTCCTCCCACTTACCTAAACAATCCAAGTGCTTTTAATTGTTAATACACACTAAAACCCACTAAATTCACTTTTCCCGCCAAAAGTGCAAATGTACGTCTCTGATGAATTCAAGGGTCAAAGTGTGGTGGGATTGTCTCAGAAGTGGATGGTGATGCTGTGTGGTTGTTAAGTATCAAGAAAGAAGCAGAGAAGTATCATCAATTAGTGTAATTTTAATTTATGTGTGTCGTTTTTAAGTTTTCAAATTTTCCAGTTCATGTTTAAGTTTTCAAGTGTTGTTTAATATTATTCTAGTGTAATAAAAACCTAATTCCATTTTCAATTTCAGTTTTTATGTACGAATTTAGTATATGCAATTTTTATTTTCAAATCCTCATAATTTGCAAAAAGTTGTTAATGGTTGTTGTTATTGCTTTTTAAGCTCATATAAGCTTTTGATAAAGCTTATAAGCTCTTAGAAACATTAAAAACCCAGTTTAGACTTAAAACTCAAAAATACCAAAATACCAATAAAATAGCTTGAAAATAAAAATCATGGAATGATGATCGGGACATTGAGCGAGCTAATCTTGGATTGATTACGGTATAGAGCTTAGTGGTAAGCATATAGGAGTGGTTATTTGATCTCAAGTTCTCAGTTGGTGCTTGGACTTATTTTGTAAGAGATTTCTCATAAATTTGCATTTTCAGTTTATGTGTTCTAAATCTTGTTAATTCTAGTTGAATACTGTCTAAATACACTTAATATCAGTTAATCAATAGGTATCTTGGTCTTAAAACTTGTCTTAGTATAAAAAGCTTCAAAACTGCTTAAATAAGGGGTGTTTGGATTAATTAGTTCAAGTGTGTTGTAGGTTGCTTGTGATATTGCTTGTACTTGTCTCATGTCTCATTAGCTTTTAATAACTCATAGAAACAAGAAAAACCAGTTATCATTTGTTAAAAAGTCAAAATACTTTGTAATCTAACTTAATAGTTAACTGTCAAAATTTTATAGTGTGAAACTCATCAAGGTTGCTTATAATTTAGTACTTTAGCTTAAAATCAGCTTATCATAACTTATTACAACATAATTAGTCCATAGAATTGATTAAAAGTTCAAAAAAGTCAACATAGTTCATAGTTTAAAAAGTCAAATATTTCTAATACCCGTTTTTGAATAAACTTTAGAATTTAATTGTGTGTTTAATACTAATATTTAGCCTATAAGCTTCTAGAATATTAAAGATTACCTGCTTAACAAAATTAGAAAAATACTAGCTTTTGTGTAGTGAGCTTATTCAGTGCTTATTTGATAGCTTCTTTTAGATACCTTCTCTGAAAAGTGCCCTGTGCACAGAATTGGTAGCCTATTTCATAAGCTCTTAGAGAGCTTATTAGTGATCATTAGCTTGTGTAATTTAACTTTTTGAGAAGCTAACCTAGTTGTCTAGCTATTCCAGTTCTTATTTTATATTTTGAAGCTTATTTAGTTGGTCTGCTCATTGATTTCAGTTTTGTCCATTTTTACTAAATGTACCAGTGAGTCAGTGTTCAACAGCTTTTCAAAAGCTTCTCAAGAGCTTATTTGTGAAATCCAAACTTTGTAAATTAGTTCTTTGGAAAGCCTAGCTGGTATACTAGCTTGTTCAGTTGCTTATTTTCATTTTTTAGCTTATTTTAGTGCTTAAATTTAATCTAGAAAGTAGTTAGTCAACCATTCAAGATATCTTGTGTAACCGCTAAGTGCTTATTTGAATTTGTAAGTGCTTATTCCTAGTTCTTGTGCTTATTCAGTTGTAAAACTAGCTTAATTACAGTAGCTGAGCTTATCTCCATTGTACTTATGCTTATTTTCTAGCTTAATAGCATTTTAAATTAACTTGAGCTTATTTCCATTTAAAAGAGTAAACTGTGATAAAATCTTAGGCTAAATAAGTGCTTATTAGTGGTTTTGAGAAAAAGTCATAGTTATAAAAATTGCTTATTTACTTGTGTTTAATTAGTTTGTAAAATAAAATTCGAAAAAAAAATAGTTAGCAAAAAGGTGGGAGGCAGGCTCGAACCTGAGACCTCCCACCTATTGAGAGTGTTAGTATGTACCTGGATGCCAGTCGCCCTTGGGTCTTTGACTAGTTATCTTTTGCAAAATCAATTACTTAACTACCTTTTGTCCAGTTTAGCTTATTAGGTTTATTTAGCTTATTTCGAGCTTATTTAAAATAGCTTTTTCCACTTTTGTATTTTTCATAAGTCATACTAGTGTTAAGTATTTTACAAAAAATTTGATTTTCTCATTAGTTTTAGTATTTTTAAACATTTAATTAGTGTAAAATTTATTTAATTCATAAAAAAAATATAAAAGTCAAAAAATATAATTCTTTTTCAAAAATTTCTTTTGTCATATATTATGTAAAAAAATTGATTTTACACTCGTGAGGCCTTTTATTTCACAAATTTTACGTTTTTGCTTGCGCACTCGCGTAGTTTTTAGAAATAACGCTCGGTTTCATTTTAACTCACGTTTTTAGGTAATTTAAGTTTACGTTTCAAGTAAAATAGTTTATTTAAGCTATTTTGTTTTATAAAATCTAAAAAAAATCAACTGTAAAAATAGTGGTAGCGTTTATTTAATATAAATTAGCTGTTTAATTTTCTTAATTTGCATTTAAGTCGCTGTAATTCACAAACTTGTTCCCATATCAAATCAAACCCTTTTCCCATTCAATATCACTCGATCACTACACGTTTAGATTGAATCATACAGCTCGTTGGGACTTAACGACCCGGGGAAACACTGTTCTCTCCAGATCTTAATTGAATTTGGTTCTCAGACTGTTTTAACGTTAGTTACGGTTGGCCATTCACAAGTGGTTAGCTTGCATGACATAACTTGACCGTCTGGGACCGAATCAAATTTTGGCGCCGCTGCCGGGGAGCTGTGCTAACAATCAAACGTTTAGCAGATTATTGATTTGAATATTCACTCTTTGTTTATACCATCTGTATATATTTATAATTTCTTATAAAAAAAAAAAAAAAAAAAAAAAAAAAACAAAAATATTTTCATTCTTTATTTTTATAAAATGTTTTCCAAAAATCCCAAAAATATTCATCTTTACCCTCTTGCCTTTTTGATTCTTTTCTTCCCTGTGTAAACCTTTGATTCTTTCTATATCTTATCCTCACCCTCTGGGGTGTCAATGAGTGTGGTGGTCCTTATAATGGTGGCAATTGCCCCGGTTGTAGTATGGTGGAGTTAGGAAGCGGGTGCATCTATAACCGTGATCCCTATTCCTACCATAACACAACCGATTTATTCCATCACCTACCGCACTATGGGACTCGGTGATTTCTTGTTGTGAAACTTGTGGTGGTTCACACAACAGTTCGATTGTCAATCGGAAACACGCTTTTCTATGAGCGGGTTCACGATGACAATTATGACTACAACACATATAACTCACGTACCACATCGGCTTTCTTGTTGTGAGTATTGTGGAGGTCCACACTTTAGCTCGATTGTCAAACAAGGAATCTATTTCCAAGTAACAATTACGACTTTCAGTATCATGACCACCTCTACAAGACTAAATGAATCGGGCACCACCTCGACAGGTCACTTCCTCAAAATCTTCTCCTTGATCTTTTGGATTTAGTGAAAGATTTAAAGGAATGTAAACATTCCCAAGATAATCCAAATCAAAAATCCATGGAAGAATTGTTAGCTGAAAAGTAGGCTGCTAAATTAGATTCCCAAATTGCTTTTGAAAAATCTATTAAGGAATCAATTGCAAAAGAAAAAGCAGCCAGCTCTCGATTCCGTTTCATTCCTGATGACAGTGATGATGAGGATACACTTGATATCCTTCAATTCTATAAAAATCCATCAAGTTCATCGGTTGAGATTCCAACCATGGAAATACGGGGAGAAAAGATATGGTGAATCACTAGCGGAGAAATAATGGAACTTGTAGAATCCATAAGCGCTAGTCCTTCTCAACTCCTCGGTCTGTTATCACACCCGATATTCCCACTTACTCTCTCGAACATGGGGGACGAGCATCTTGACCTTTGTTCACGAAAAGGAATCGGACGAATTCATAAAGTCTAGTGTTGAGGACCTTGTCCCAATCCCAGAGAGTCACAGGAACTTTGACCATATGTGTGATATCCCTTCTCCTCTTGAGTGTTCAAAAGATCATTTAGAGACTTTCTTCGATTTTAGCGATTATTGTAAATCTTATGAGGACATTGAGAATGTTGAGGCATCACTCCCACAGTCTGATCCTATTCTTGAGGAGTTCACCGATGAACTCGCTCACATCAATCCACTTTCATCGGAAAGTGACAATGATCTCTTTGATTTCGAAGCCGACCTAGGAGAAATTGAAAGTCTCTTTTATAATGATCGTTCACTCACTTCTCACCCTAGCAGTCCAATAGAGAATGTTGATCACTTTGTTCCTGAAATATTCAAAGCTACTTTCACCAATCCTCTATTTGAATTCGACTCTGAATTCACTTTAATTTCTGAGAATCCACTCTTTGATACTCAGATTGAGGATAGTGATGAGCCCACAATGGAACAAGAGTTCACAATTTCACTTCATGTGAATGATTCTCTTCATGAAGAGTTCTCTGGTGAACTCTCTCATGACATATCTCCTCCGGAATATGATCATTTTTATTTTGATCTTGAGGATGATATTGGCTCGGAGGAAGGTGTACTCTATCATAAGAGCTTGCCTATTGAGGATACTACCATCACCCTTCCTCCCAATATGTCTACATTTAAGGATGAATAATGGATCTTGATTGTTATCAAAATCTTTCTTCCTTTCCTTAAATATCTTGTGATTTCTCTTCATCTTCACTCCTTCGGGAATGCAGACATTATCTTTGACCCCGGCATTTTCATTTATCATTTTGAGCCGGTTGTGTATATCTCATCGGTGTGGAACTTTCACGTACTTCAATGTTTATACAAACATCTTGAATGAAAGTCCGATGAGATTGTCTCTTCCACTTACTTCCCATGAACAAATGAATGCGGGATCGAGTCAAGCTAGCGACTCGGTAATCAAAAAAAATAGCTAAACATGGGTTTTCACCGTGTGTACCACCTTAGTGTGGGGAGATGCCCCACATGTGTATATAGTGTGAAAAAAATGATGAAAGCGTAAATATTAAAAAGAGAATAATTGTTGTGTTTCCACACTTAGCAAATAATGTTATCTTTTTACGTTCAAGGATTCGGCATAATAACCGGGACTTTGAATATTGAGGACAATATTCATTTCTAAGTGTGGGGGGGGGGGAAATTCTGGCGAATTTGATCGTAAATGTACCCTTTTAGTCCCCTTTTCCCCCAAAATGGCCAAATTTTAAATTTTTTTTTAGAAAGACAACAAATGGTAATCAGTCCACCATGTCTAACCCACATAAGGACTGGCTAATCCAGGAGCAAACGGCTCTCGGTAAAGATATCTCAAATCCGTTTATGGCTTGCAATTTGCCTAAAATTGTATGGTAATCAACTCACCATATCTTTAATTAGTTAAGAGTTGGCTAGTCCAGAAGCAAACGGCTTCTGGTAAAGACAAATCAAATCCGTTTACAGCTGGTGATTTGCTCAAAATCATTTGGTTATCATTGTACCAAGGTTCTTACTTGAACTGAAACAATTGGCTACTCCAGAAGTGATGGCTTTTGGTAAAGAGTTCTTTAAAATCCATTAAAACTTCATAAATATTGCTAGGGACTAGCAATAGTTTAGTGTGGGGATTGATGAGTATGCAAATACTCATCATTTTTGTACCATTTAAACTGCAAAAACAACTGAAAACACTCAGAAATGCATCAAAATGATGAAAATATCACAAATAAGTGTTTTATGTGTTTTAAATGCAAAAATACCAAAATCAGATGAAAAACGTATCAAGTTTGCATAATTGGCAGTTTTAATCCCCCCAAGTTTCAAAAGTTGTCAAATCTAGTCCCTGGAATCCAAAAAATAGTGAGTTTTGTCATTCAAGGTCCCTGAAATGTTTTAAATTGTCAAAAATGATCCTTGAAGGAATCTTTGGGCAAATGGCAGAAAAGGTCCCTCAATTTTGAAAATTGGCAAAAATAGTCCTTGGTTGATTTTAATATGAGAAAATAATCAAAAGTAACCTTTTACTATTCAGGATTGTCAAGTTTGGCCCTTGTGTTAACTTTGGAATAATTGCAGGATTAGTCCCTTCATTTTCAGAATTTACATGTTTGGTCCTTGTGCTAACCTAATAACCAAACGAACCTAAAATAAAAACACAAGCCCAAAACAATCCAAGCCCAAATCCAGTTATTAACCCAACTGTCTATTTGATCCCTTGTCCCCAGTCCACAACCTTTTGATCCCAATCCAAAACCAATTGTGAACCCTCCCGTTATTAACTAAAACGGTTCACAATTCAAATTTACAGTTACTGTTCACTATCTTCCCAAACGCGCCAAACCTACCAAAATCACTGGTTTCTCACCAACTCTCCTTCCACTTGTACAAACACTCAACCTAACCATTTCCACTACTCCTCCCGCTTACCTAAACAATCCAAGTGCTTTTAATTGTTAATACACACTAAAACCCACTAAATTAACTTTTCTCGCCAAAAGTGCAAATGTACGTCTCTGATGAATTAAAGGGTCAAAGTGTGGTAGGATTGTCTCAGAAGTGGATAGTGATGTTGTGAGGTTGTTAAGTATCAAGAAAGAAGCAGAGAAGTATCATCAATTAGTGTAATTTTAATTTATGTGTGTCGTTTTTAAGTTTTCAAATTTTCCAGTTCATGTTTAAGTTTTCAAGTGTTGTTTAATATTATTCCAGTGTAATAAAAACCTAATTCCATTTTCAATTTCAGTTTTATATGCAATTTAGTATATGCAATTTTATGTTCAAATCCTCATAATTTGCAAAAGTTGTTAATGGTTGTTGTTATTTCTTTTTAAGCTCATATAAGCTTTTGATAAAGCTTATAAGCTCTTAGAAACATTAAAAACCCAGTTTAGACTTAAAACTCAAAAATACCAAAAATACCAATAAAATAGCTTGAAAATAAAAAATCATGGGAATGATGATCAAGACATTGAAGCAGAGCTAATCTTGGATTGATTCTGGTATAGAGCTTAGTGGTAAGCATATAGGAGTGGTTATTTGATCTCAAGTTCTCAGTTGGTGCTTGGACTTATTTTGTAAGAGATTTCTCATAAATTTGCATTTTCAGTTTATGTGTTCTAAAGCTTGTTAATTCTAGTTGAATACTGTCTAAATACACTTATTATCAGTTAATCAATAGGTATCTTGGTCTTAAAACTTGTCTTAGTATAAAAAGCTTCAAAACTGCTTAAATAAGGGGTGTTTGGATTAATTAGTTCAAGTGTGTTGTAGGTTGCTTGTGATATTGCTTGTACTTGTCTCATGTCTCATTAGCTTTTAATAACTCATAGAAACAAGAAAAACCAGTTATCATTTGTTAAAAAGTCAAAATAATTTGTAATCTAACTTAATAGTTAACTGTCAAAATTTTATAGTGTGAAACTCATCAAGGTTGCTTATAATTTAGTACTTTAGCTTAAAATCAGCTTATCATAACTTATTACAACATAATTAGTCCATAGAATTGATTAAAAGTTCAAAAAGTCAACATAGTTCATAGTTTAAAAAGTCAAATATTTCTAATAAGTTTTTGAATAAACTTTAGAATTTAATTGTGTGTTTAATACTAATATTTAGCCTATAAGCTTCTAGAATATTAAAGATTACCGCTAACAAAATTAGAAAATACTAGCTTTTGTGTAGTGAGCTTATTCAAGGCTTATTTGATAGCTTCTTTTAGATACCTTCTGCGACAAAGTGCCACATGTACGTAATTGGTAGCCTATTTCATAAGCTCTTAGAGAGCTTATTAGTGATTGTTGGGAATTAAGGTAAACTCTCGATTACGCCAAAGCATCCGTCAAGAGATTATGTCAAGAAGAATGGATTACGCTAAAGAAGAATGGATTTCGCCAAAGTTATACTTCATTTGAAGTGTTAGCGAGATATTGCGTTGTCTTGAAAGTGCGAACCACGTGGAGAGATAAGCTCGGTTTAGAGTAAAAGTCGTGCAGTATGTATAGGTTGGCGCCGTATTATGTAGAGCTTACTCAGAATAAACACGATGATTAACAAAACAAAATGATTAGTTGCATGCTTGTCTAGATGCATGCTTAGTCTAGTTTAGTATTAGGAGCGTAATTTGTCAACGCTCATTAGGGTTTCTTGCCTATATATGAAACCATGATATTTTGTAATAGATAAGCTTTCTCAAATTTTTCAAGTCTTGTATAACATTCGAAACATAGAGTTTCTATAATCAAAAGATCCATAGAGGATCAAAGAGTTCTTAGTTTATATAACTTGTATTTACTTTCCGCTACAATACGAGTTGTAGAGATCTTCCATTAGTTTGCTTGTGATTACATAGGCAACACTAACGATCTCCGAGTGCTTAAGATCTATCAAGGTCTCGTAGTTGTGGTTCAACAAGTGGTATCAGAGCCTCGGGAAAGTCTCTACGTTACTAAGAACCATTCTCACTCCCATACAATCAAACATTCACTCACCATGCCTGGATCCGATAATGGCCAAGTCACCAACACAAACAACACCAACACCACCTCCATGCAACAACTCGGTCTCTCAAACAAGAATGGTAAATTTCCTTATTTAAAAGGGAAGAGTATGAACTTTGGAATATGAAGATGGAAAAGCTGGATTTCCAATATTGATTGGAATCTGTGGGAGATAGTGAAGAAAGGAAGCAGTCTAAAGAAGATGATTCACACGGGGATGGGAAATTTATCATGGCACCACCAAAACTTCGAAGAGGTGTGGCTATGCGAGAGAGCATAAAGTGAAAACTATTCTCGCTTCAAGCCATACCGAGAAGATCATCATGTGATTTTCATCATATGGATGATGCAAAGGACATATGGATGGCACTCAAAGCAAGGTTCGGTGGAAATGAAGAATCAAAGAGGATGAGGAAGTCCATCTTTGAGACAACAATTTCGGGACTTCAATATCTACGAAGAAGAAGGCATCCACAAGGGATATGACAGTTCCATAGGATTTTGAGTCGGCTAAACCAATTTGAATGCAAAACCGGATAATGATGATCTGCAACTCAAAGTTCCTTGATCGTTACCTCCATCATGGTTACATGTAAGTATTGCTCTCAAGGCTAAAGGAGGTTGGATATGCTTACCTTTGATGAGTTGTATAATGACTCGAGAACCCTTGAACACGATGTCGAACTCCTACCGTACATCTTCTTACGGCCATGCAGCTTTTGTTGGGACATCTCACTCCAACATGATGGTGCAAGCTCCTAGTTCCAACTATTTTCCATCATCTCCTAGCTCCAACTACTTTCCATCATCATCTTGTGCTCCCACTCCACCACATAACCCTCGTCCCACTCCACCTTGTTCTCAAACTAGGACTAGTAGTGTGATGGAGGATGTTCTTCATTCTTTTGTTGCTGATTATGATACTAAGTAGTATCTGGCATATGAAGACTTTGATCAGTTGGACCCACTTGAAATGGAGGAAATGAAGCTGAAAATGCAGGTGGCATTGCTGTCAGTGGACATCAAAAGGTTTGAAGAGAAGGTGGAAGGAAGTTTGTTTTCGGAAAGGAACCAAAGACGCTTTGATAGGAAGGAAAGTCAAGTGCTTCACTTGTCATCGGATGGGGCATTTCTCAAGAGAATGCAAGGATAGAAAGAGTGGAGATGGAGCTAACTACCTTTCTTATCGTGAAACAATGAGAAACTGGAGCTTCAATGACTCTCCTCACCATGGATGAACAGTCAATTGGATCGCCCATGAACACGTGAATGAGGAAGCTCATGACACCGATAAGCTTGGATTGTTGGCAAGGTGTACTTGGATGAAAGGCATGATCGGTTTGCCTTGATGGGACTATCTCGGTACACAATCTGTATATTTGGTTGTAGTCTAAGATACAATGAACTTAAAGAAGAATTTGATGCTATGAAACCTAAGTTTGATGAATGCTATGTAGAAAATGAAGCTCATAAACTAGCATTAAAAGCAAGAGAAAGACAAAAAGTGTGGTTTCAAAAGAATCAAATAGCTTATGAAGAAAAGATAAAAGTGTTACAGTTTGATCTAGAAGTTGCAAATAATTACTTAAAGCATGCGAAAAAGCAAAGGATGAAGGCGTGTCCGAGAACCTAGAGCTTAAAGAAAAACTAGTTGAGAAATAGCTAGGCATAAACAATGGTTAGTTTCGGTGATAATCGGCCAAAGAACTCTATAACGGTCAAACGGTAACCTCGGCTTAGGATTAGGTTTTCAAAAGTATGTAGGAGTAGAAGCTAAGTATGATGGTCGTAAATCCACACCACTAAGTTAGCAAATTTTGTAAAGAAGGTGAAATGCATGCTATCCACGGTCCTATTAGAGGTGAATTCATGCCCATAGACCTTTCCATCACTATTGACTTTGATGGATCACATCATCTATATGGCGTAAAGTCAAAGACTTGCGGACCGATACCTCATCTAATGATTTTGTCTCTTGCTCGACGGTGACAATTCATCGGATCAAGGGTCTACTTCCTATGAAAGTCGTGATTCAAATGAGAAGTCGACCTTCCCAAGCCCTGAGCCAACACCAAAGCACGCACCGGTCCACTTATGAGCCTTCTAGGAAGGCTGGCGAGGAATCAACTTCCAAGGCAGTTTCTCACGAAGACTTATCTTTACATCTTTGAATAATCAGTCTGTTAAAAACAATTCCTTGAATGTAACTGTTTTAAGTACTTCTTCATGTAATCAAACATCTCCCTATTTGAATAAATCTTCTAAGAAGAAGACATGTTTTGTATGTGGAAGTAAATTTCATTTGATTAAGGATTGTGATTTTTATGAACAAAGATTGGGTGCATGTGCTACTCACCAAAAACACAAATCTAAGTGGACCAATGTTGCTAACATTCCACCTTATGTCCCAGCGACTATCTTGACTCTCATTGGAGAAGTTCGGTTACGGACCTTATGTCCAACCAACTAGCCCATACTTTAAACATGGTTATTGGCCTACATATGTTGACTCTATGTATCTTTGGGATGGGATATGGGACACCTTCTTTGTGAAGCCCTCGTGAGTTGTTCTTGGACTAACAAGGACCCAATTACCAATGGAGGACCAAGAACAATGGTGGATCCTCTAAATCTTCATGCCCTAAACACATGATCCACAAAGCGGGTTCAAGTCGATGACTTGAACCTCCATCAATCTAACCGTTTGTATATATTTTGTTGTTGTTTGTAGGATCATCCCTTAAGCATAAGAATATTGGTATTGTTGATAGTGGTTGTTCGAAGCATGTGCGGGAGCAGGATATGATGCACAATTTTGTTCCTATAGAAAGAGGAGGCAATGTGACTTTTGGAGGAAGTGATGGGAGTATTACAGGGAAAGGCACCATTAAGACACCTCATCCGGATTTTGAAAATGTGTACATTGTAAAGGAACTTGACATTTCAACTGTTCTCTATTTCACAAATCTGTGACATTAAGAACAAAGTTCTCTTCATCGAGAATGAATGTCTTGTTTGTCTAAAGACTTCAAACTCCCGGAAGAAACTTCAATTCTCTTGAAAGTTCCTCGAACTCACAAATTAACACATTCAACCTTAATGAAGTTCAACGGTGGTGACCTCACTTGCTTGGTGGCTAAAGCATCTCTTGATGAGTCCACTAAATGGCATAGAAGAATGGCGCATGTGAATTTCAAGACCATTAACAAACTCTCAAAATGGGTCTTGTTGAAGGCCTTCCACCAAAGTATTCACAAATGATCATAATTGTGTCGCTTGCAACAAAGGAAAACAACACGAGCTTCTTACAAAGCTATCAATGCTATGAGCATCATTTCGAACCTCTTCGGTTGCTTCACATGGATCTATTTGGTCCAACTCAAGTCGAAGCATTGATCATAAGTACTTACATTTGGTGATCACCGATGGCTATAGCGATTTTCTTGGGTTTTTTCTCGAACCAAAGATGAAACATCTCAAGTCTTGTTGAATTCATCACTCTTGTTGAAAATCAGTTGAACAAAAGGTTAAGGAATTGATTGTGATAATGGGACGAGTTCAAAATGCTATTCTTATAGAACTACGTGGGTCAAAAGGCATCAAAAGGGACTATAGTAATCCAAGAACCCCACAACAAAATGGGGGTGGTGAAAGAAAGAATAGGACCTTAATAGAGGTCGCTAGATCCATGCTTGCGAGACTCTAAAGCGCCCACTATGTTACGGGTGAAAGTTGTTGACGCTGCGTGCTATGTGCTAAACAGGTATCCATTACGAGACCATAACTCAAAACCCCATATGAACTTCTCTTTGGGAAGGTTCTGTCATTCACTACCTAAAACCTTTTGGTTGTCAAGTGACCATTCTGAACACCATTGATCCATTGGGAAAGTTTGATGAAAAGGTCGATGATGGCTATATTGTGGGTTATTCAACTCATAGTAAGGCATACAGGGTGTACAACTTGCATGCCAAGAAAATAGAGGAGCGTTGAACACGAGATTTTTGGAAGATAAGCCTAATGTTCAAGGACAAGGTCATTCGTGGTCCTTTGATCTTGACTATAGCGATTATTTGGGTTACACGGACATTTGGCTAACCAAAATCACGGGTCCTCAAGAGTCTCCAACTAACAATGCAGTCCCTTAGGCGATGACTCGAAAATGAGTTTGAAGATGATGAGCAACCCATACTTGTGCCTTCTTTCTCCCCTAACAATATTGCGGTACCACCTCCAGGATCTTGCTAATTCGAGTGATGAAGATGACTCTCATTATCTACGAGGACCTTGCTGGGCTTGGACTCAAGAATTTGCGGCTAAGCTTGAAGCGAGAAACCGAATGGAGAGGTTACTAATGAAGAAGTCGGTGGAAACCGTGTTTCTGCTGAAGTTAATTCTGTCACACCTACCTTCCCCAAATCTGCTGAAGGCTATGTTGTTCCTTCTCAAGTATCTTCAGACTTTGGTGAACCCTATACACGCTTTCCAAAACCTTCAGATCTTGGAAATCATCAACCCAAAGCCGGCATGTTCACCTCACCCTCTTATGATGCTGAATTTGAGCCAACCATCACTAATCTTGATTCATCCATTGAATTCAACCCCACTACTACTCAGAGGATCAATATAGCTCATCCTCAATCCAACATTATTGGTGATCTTTCGCACTGTTAGAACTAGAAGGGCTATCACAAGTCCTCGGTTTAGACAGATTGCTTTTCTCTTATGTCTCCAACCAAAAAGAGACAATCACACGGACTTCAAGCATTGTCATTTGCTTGTTTTCTCTCAAGTGGAACCAACTAGTGTTTCTCAAGCTCTCAATGATTCAAGCTGGCTCGAAGCAATGCAAGAAGAAATGCAACAATTTCACAATCAGCAGGTTTGGATTTTGGTTCCACTCCCTGATGGCAAATATGCCATTGGGACAAAATGGGTTTTGAAGAATAAGAGAGATGCTAGGGGTGTTGTGATCAAAAACAAAGCAAGGTTGGTAGCTCAAGGCTTCAGACAAGAGGAAGGGATTGATTATGATGAAGTGTTTGCACCTGTTGCCAGAGTTGAAGCAATTCGCATTTTCTTGGCATATGCTTCTTACATGGGTTTCATGGTGTATCAAATGGATGTCAAGGGGGCTTTTCTGTATGGTGAGATTGAAGAGGAGGTCTATGTCACTCAACCCAAGGGCTTTGAAGACCCAGATCACCCAAATCATGTTTACAAAGTTGTTAAAGCTCTCTATGGCTTACATCAGGCTCCAAGAGCTTGGTATGCTCGGCTTTCATCATTCTGTTGAAGCATGGCTATAGGCGAGTGCTATTGACAAAACTCTGTTCCTAAAGAAGAATTACTCGGATATCATTCTTGTGCAAGTTTATGTGGGCGACATTATTTTTGGTTCCACAAAGCGAAGCTTGGTGGAATTTGAGGAACCGATGAAGGCGAAATTTCAAATGAGTGGTATGGGAGAGCTTACTTTCTTTTGGGTCTCAAGTTCGTGAAACAAGATGGCATCTTTATCGGTCAAGATAAATATGTGAGGACATTTTGAAGAAGTTTGGTATGGAAGGTGTTAGGACCGCCACCACACCTTATGAAGCTCAAAGGCTAAAGCAAATAATGAACCGGATCTACTGTGAATGTTCATCCATGCAGTCCATGATTGGTTCATTGATGTATCTAAACTTCAAGACACGATATTACTTTTCTTTGTGAGTGTTTGTTCTCGACATCAAGTCACTCCTCTTGCTTCCCATCTCAATCTTTGTCAAGAAGATCTTTAAGTACCTCAAGGCCAACCTCTTTTAGGCCTTTGGTACCCAAAAGAATCTCCTTTCAAATTGGAAGCATATAGTGGCGGTGATTATCTTGGTGCAACCGGATAGAAGATCCATTGGCGGGGCTGCCAATTTCTTGGCAAGAGGTTGATTTCTTGGCAATGCAAGAAACAAACCATTGTGGCTACCTCCACTCTTGAAGCGAGTATGTTCTTCTTTGCAAATTGTTGTGGTCGGGTCCTCTGGATTCAAAACCAATTCTTTGGACTATGGGTACAATTTCATGAACACTACAATTCATATAGATAATCAAAGTACCATCTGCATAGTCAAAATCCAGTTTTCACAGTCGAGCGAAACACATTGAAATCGGGCACCACTTTATAAGAGATGCTTATGAAAAACATTTGATAAAAGTGGCTAAAATCCATACTGATGATAATGTGGCAGACTTATTAACAAAAGCATTTGATGGACCAAGGTTTCAACACCTCGTGGTCAATATTGGAATGCTAAACCCTTGACTACATAGTTTAAGGGGAGACATAGGCCTCAGGGGAGGCATATGCCTCAGGGGAGGATGTGTGCAATCTCTGCATACTTTTGCATATATTAGTTTGTATTCTAACTCTAACTTCTAATATTTCTCTAGTTTGTTTGTTTTTGTGTATGTTTTGTATACATTTCTGCATTGTGCATACTACATTTTGTCTGTTCCTTATACGGATTGCGGTTTGTATATCGCATGATCAAGATCAAATTCATCAAGAGTAGCTCATTTGTACATGGTCGATAGGTGAAAGGGTGTTACTTGTTTCTTCCGATTTCAAAATCTTGAAGCATACAATTTGATTCCACTAAAGTAATATCTTGAAGAAAAGAAATTGAAGTCAAATTGTTCATTCATTCATTCAAGAAAGCAGTTCTGACTACGACTTACATAAAGTCAACCTACTACTATGCATCTTCAAGATACGATTTGTACACTTAAGCTAAGCCTAATCTAGTGTATATCCTTCATTCCGAAATCTAAGAGAATGTTGGATATGCATTTGATCTTCAGCTTTGCTTTTGTAGGTCTTCGTAACCACCCATTCCGCTTAAGCGGGTGGTTGGATATGCATGACCGGGACGACGAAGATGCTAAGGACCAAAATGGAAGGATGGATTGATGCAAGCGATTGATGATGGCGATGACCACGCGGGATGACGTGAGAACTATCGTGTCTGTGTGCTTCATCTATTCATTTCAACCAAGATGCAATCGATCCACCTCCTTAAGCCCTTCTACTATACGATGTGTGTTTATGCACCAAAAGATGGCGCGATGAGACCAAGAACCACCTCTCTATCTTTGGGAGTGGCGGATTCACAGCACGAGGTCTTTGTTGAGACCGAGGTCTTTGGAGGTTGGGAGTAAGGCGTTCCCTCCTTATAGGAGTCATCAGAATCATCGTGATTCACTTGGATTCACTACTTGTCGTCTTGAAGAAGGGAGAAAGGGTGATTTATTTAGTCGTGGATAGGGTTGAGGAAAGTAATGGAAACATGGGTTTGATTCACCACTTGATGATGATGAAGAGGATGATGAAGATGAGGAAGTGAGATCTATGATCTCAGGTTTGGAAGTCATAGTGCAATTTTGTTGATTGGGGTTATTTGGCTTCTAGGGTTTGTGGTAAATATTTGGGGATCTTGGTGAAGAAATGAGTTACATTGGGATCATTTTATAGACGGATTCAAGGTTCAATGAGTTTAATGCAAGTGGGTGGCACAGTAATTCTAGAAACTTACCGAAGATATTCTTATCTTTGATGCATTCTGCTGAAGCTATAACTTCAGCAGATTGATCATGTGTTCCTGCTGAAGTGTTATTTTGGGTTGGGTCAAAGATGCAATACACGTCAGCAAAGGTCAACCAAACGGTCCATTTTTCTTTGACTATAATTTGGGCAAAAACACTTCATCCACCATCACTCGCTTCAGAACAAACCAATTCCCTCTCATCCTGCGTTCTCAAACTCTCACCATTTCAAGAATCATAATCCTAAACACTCATATTCCTCATGGCTCTTGAATTTAAACATGATCACAACAAAGTTGCATTTCTGGGAAATGGCAAAGGATATGAATTGTACGAACCAATGGTGGAATTCCTGAAAAGGTCCAAAATTTATTATGCTCTAACTCATTCTCCAAATGAGATATATAAGTCTCTGATCACTCAATTTTGGGAAGCCTTTGAGAAGAGGAGCGAGGCGAGATTAGGGTGTGATTGATGAAACAGAGTACATTGTGACCGAGGACCTAATTAGGAGGAAGCTTCACTTGGAAGATGCTGATGGAGCATTTTACTCTAATCAGGAAGATGTGCTTAATGGGCTAAGGGCTATTGGTTATCGAGGAACCAGAACTGATATGTGGCTGAAGAAGGAACTCTGTCCAAAATGGAGGTTCCTGGTTCACACACTGCTTCAATGCATGAGCAACAAGACCGGAGGATGGGATCAGTTCTCTACACAATTGGGCTATGGTATTGTGTGTCTTTCCCAAGGGGTAACTTTCAATTTTTCTAAGTATATTTTGAAAACTTGGTTGAAAATATTCAAAAGAAAAGGAAAATTTTAATGTACCTAAGGTTTCTACAAATGATTTTAGACACCACTACCCAAACCCAATCTTTCTATCCAATAGGTACTTTAAGCGCTAAACTGTTTGCTACAATGAGAACCCACTTTCGGGGAACATCATCCTTGCTAGCGAGTCATGTTGCCCCAAGGTAATGAGGTTTGGCGATGAGGAGAATGTGGCTCTAATCCTCCTTCCTCACTGTTGCTACTGGTGGTAATCCATTGGTTAACATTGGTGAGGCCCATCTTCAACTGTTGAAGCAACTCATGTTGCTCGGACCGACCACCATGTCCATCCTCCACCAACACTTGCTACTCATGATGAGTCGGATCTACATAGACCACCCACATCAAGTCTGTTAGGGATCCTCTCAATGAAGATCTTCCTCACATTGAGCATGACCATGTTTCTTCCGAAAGGTCCAATGAAGTTCCCATTACCACAGAGCAATCTTTGGTGGGCCGAGGACCCATTACACTCTCATCATCTATGCTCTTGTCATGGTATCTTCACGAGGTTACAAGTTTGAAAAGGAGCTTGCGAGACTAAGTCTTCTCTTGGTAGTAAGATTGAAGATCTGCAGAATCAAGTCAAAGAATTAGAGAACAAACTCAAAGGGGCTCCAAAGGAAGCTTGTGGTTTCTTCGATGAAGAACAAGAAGTTCCTCATTTGGGTCTCTGAACATGTTGGTGATGTTTCTCTCAATGACCCTTCATCGATGGTTGCTACTTCATCAAGGAAGAAGGAACACATCTGTACAAAGAAGGAAGAAATCTTATTCTCATAAGGTTTCTTCAAGCTTCAAAGGAACACAGGGTTGATAAGGATACATCTACCGATGTCTTTGATGGAGGATGTATCTTGGATCTAATCAATCTTCATCGGTTCAAGAACCAGCAGACCTTTCTCCATCGGCATATCAGCCGAGACATTGCTACTATAACCACTCCAGTTGATAATTTGCATCAACATGTTGACCTAGGTCTTGCCGAGAGATTCCTATAGTTGATCTAAGCGAAGAAGAGTGTGGTAAGCGACCCGATGATAAAGGAAAAATGTCATCACGAAGATGAGCTTGGTCCTAACACGGTGAGTGAAGAGGAAAGGCGGGTCAAGCAAGTAGATTGGGTGAGTTTGAGAAATCAAAGGAAAGTGTAGCATTGGCTAAACAACTTGAAGCAGAGGAATTTTCATCTCTAACTCACGAGAGAAGAAAAGAACTAGATGAGCGAGGGTTCGGATGCTCTTCGAACATTGGGATACTCTCACTCGACAAGTCATTTCAAGACCTTCTACGGCTCAAAGTATACTAGGTGGAGATTTCCTCGGTGACAATTATGTGGAGCGAATGATGGCTCGGGGAAGACAAAGGAAGCAAGAAGCAATCGCACAAAAGGGCCATCAAAGCTCGGAAGGCCAAAGTCAAACCTCCTCTAAGGATGAAGTAAGAAGGGTGGTGAAAACCAATGCTCAATGTACAACTCGGCTTAACAATGAAACAAGTCAAGGCTTTTCCCGATCATGTCTGTATCGCAAATATAACCAAATCATGAAGGAAAGATCATCATCTTCAGCACATTCTACCAACTTGAAAAGGATTTCAGAGAATGAAGCTGCTCCAGAAGCCAAAAGACTCAAGTCGATGATGCTCCAACCAAGGAATCATCTCCGGTCATTCTCTTTGAAGCATCATGCGAAGTTGTTTCCTCTACTGACAAGGGTCAATCTGCTGAACCACATTCCATTTCTCCTGAAGCACCTGAAGAATCAGCCCCACTTCATCTATGTCACCTATTGTCACACTGGAAGATTCTAAAGTTAAGGAAGCTGATCTCGCAGAAACTAAAACAGAAAGGGCAATAAAGATGCTCCACAGGATGAAAGCACTTCGTGCTCCAACTAAGTCTCCTTCTACCTCTACAAGTCCTACCACAAATGTTCAAGATGAAAGCGCTCCTTATAGGGAAATTTATCAGCCTGGGAGGAGGAAGAAGAGTATGGCCAAAATATCTCCTTTGGATCTTGAAGCTGATGACTCAACTTTCATTATAGAAGGGTCTGCTGCTGATTTTCCTGATGGAGACTCAGATGAGGGGATAGCACGGAAATTAAAGGATGATCGGATGAATGTTCTTCTTGAAGGACTCCACTTCAATGGAATTCACCTTTACGAAGGAAATTCTACACTTGATAGGCAGAGGCGGACTTACTTTCTGTGCACTCAAGTTTCCACCTATTATTGCAACAAGGAACCACAAGGTTACGGGATGTTCTTACAGGAGATCTTCAACTCTGTTAAACTCCCACATTCCCAATAGCAAAGCATCTTCCATTTGGGAAAACTCACATCGGTGGAAGCTTACATCACGGAGATTCTATCCTCTCCCTCGTGTGCATGTGCTTGAGACTAAGAGTGGAATCCTTTGTATGCATGTTGTCTTAAAGAAAGTATCCTTTTCCTAAAGACTTATGGAAAGATCTTTGAGTCGAAATTGGAAATTCCTCCGGATCTGTGGGAAATGAGAGGCACGATGCTTTAACCTGGTAGGATTGATCAAAACTCAACTTCAACAAGCTGCAATAGGCCTCTTTCTCATCCATATCGGGACACTTGGTACTCTGCACTACCTTGTTTTGTTCACTTTAGTTTGCATCATTTATGTTATTTTTGTCTAATTTTTTTTAAGTAAAAGAATTTCTCAAAAAGAAAACTCACAAAAACATCATTTTAAAATAGTGATAGCGTTTATTTAATAAAAATTAGGTTTTAATTTTCCTTTTCAACTTATTATTAAGCTTTTTCGGTTTATAAATTTTTCTTAGTTAAAAAAAAAAAAAAAAAAAAAAAAAAAAAACTAACCTTTTATGCGGGATTTTTGTTGTCCAATTCGATGGTCTTTAACTCACGGATGTACCTTATGTATGTCAAAAGTTGACTAGTCCAAAGGTACTGACTTTGGTAAAGACACATCAAATCATTGATAAATTGTAATGGTTTGCTCAAAATCATTGGGTATTCAACCGCCCATGCTTCATTCTTGAGGTTGTATGGTCATCAATTCACCATGGTCTATTCCTTTTGGAATCCAAGAATTGGCTAGCCCACATGTATATGGCATGTGGTAAAGGCAAGCGAATCCATATTTGGTGCTCAATTCACCAATTCTAAGAATTGACTAGTCACGAGCAAGCGGCTACGGTAAAGACAAGACAAATCCGTTTATATGGTTGCTGGTTTGCCAATAAATCAGATGGTTATCAATGTACCATGGTTTTCGAACTCAAACATGTGGCTACTCCAGTAGTAATGGCTATTGGTAAAGAGATATCAAATCCATTAATTTCAATGATTCACCTCTCACAGGAGTTAACACACCTGGAAGTGATGAGAATAGTATTGAACTTATATGTTTTGATGTACATAATGTCATACGTTGCTGCAAAGATCTGGTGTTTCACGTTTTAGTCATCATACAGATGTTCTTCTTCTGAATCTTGGTTGCTGATTCTCAAGACACTGGCTACTCATAGCTCAACAGCATTATGGTACAATCCACAAGGAAAATGGTACAATCCTCAACAGCATTATCGATCTATCAAGGAAACTGGAACTTAACCTAGTCAAATTCCAGTTTAGGGGAGGATTGTTGGGAATTAAGGTAAACTCGATTCGCCAAAGCATCCGCCAAGAGATTATGCGAAGAAGAATGGATTACGCGAAGAAGAATGGATTCGCCAAAGTTATACTTGACAGAAGTGTTAAGCGGATATTGTGTTCTTCTTGAAAGTGCGAACCACGTGGGAGAGATAAGCTCGGTTTAGAGTAAAAGTCAGCCGTATGTATGTATAGGTTGGCGCCGTATTATGTAGAGCTTACTCGGAATAAACACGATGATTAACAAAACAAAATGATTAGTTGCATGCTTGTCTAGATGCATGCTTAGTCTAGTTTAGTATTAGGGCGTAATTTGTCAGCGCTCATTAGGGTTTCTTGCCTATATAAGAAACCATGATAGTTTGTAATAGATAAGCTTTCTCAAATTTTTCAAGTCTTGTATAACATTCGAAACATAGAGTTTCTATAATCAAAAGATCCATAGAGGATCAAAGAGTTCTTAGTTTATATAACTTGTATTTACTTTCCGCTACAATACGAGTTGTAGAGATCTTCCATTAGTTTGCTTGTGATTACATAGGCAACACTAACGATCTCCGAGTGCTTAAGATCTATCAAGGTCTCGTAGTTGTGGTTCAACAGTGATCATTAGCTTGTGTAATTTAGCTTTTTGAGAAGCTAACCTAGTTGTCTAGCTATTCCAGCGCTTATTTTATATTTTGAAGCTTATATAGTTGGTCTGCTCATTGATTTCGGTTTTGTCCATTTTACTAAATGTACGGTGAGTCGTTGTTCATGACTTTTCAAAAGCTTCTCAAGAGCTTATTTGTGAAAGCCAAACTTTGTAAATTAGTTCTTTGGAAAGCCTAGCTGGTATACTAGCTTGTTCAGTTGCTTATTTTCATTTTTTAGCTTATTTTAGTGCTTAAATTTAATCTAGAAAGTAGTTAGTCAACCATTCAGTATACTGTGTAACCAGTTAAGTGCTTATTTGAATTTGTAAGTGCTTATTCCTAGTTCTTGTGCTTATTCAGTTGTAAAACTAGCTTAATTACTGATGGTGAGCTTATCTCCATTGTACTTATGCTTATTTTCTAGCTTAATAGCATTTTAAATTAACTTGAGCTTATTTCCATTTAAAAAGTAAGCTGTGATAAAATCTTAGGCTAAATAAGTGCTTATTAGTGGTTTTGAGAAAAGTCATAGTTATAAAATTGCTTATTTACTTGTGTTTATTTAGTTTTAAAATAAAATTCGAAAAAAAAATAGTTAGCAAAAGGTGGGGGGGGCTCGAACACGAGACCTCCCACCTATTGAGAGTGTTAGTATGTACCGGATGCGGTCGCCCTTGGGTCTTTGATTGGTTATCTTTTGCAAAATCAATTACTTAACTACCTTTTGTCCAGTTTAGCTTATTAGGTTTATTTAGCTTATTTCGAGCTTATTTAAAATAGCTTTTTCCACTTTTGTATTTTTCATAAGTCTGTACTAGTGTTAAGTATTTTACAAAAAAATTTCAGATTTTTCTCATTAGTTTTAGTATTTTTAAACATTTAATTAGTGTAAAAATTTATTTAATTCATAAAAAAAAAATATAAAAGTCAAAAAAATATAATTCTTTTTTCAAAAAATTTCTTTTGTCATATATTATGTAAAAAAATTGATTTTACACTCGTAGGCCTTTTATTTCACAAATTTTACGTTTTTGCTTGCGCACTCGCGTAGTTTTTAGAAATAACGCTCGGTTTCATTTTAACTCACGTTTTTAGGTAATTTAAGTTTACGTTTTAAGTAAAATAGTTTATTTAAGGTATTTTGTTTTATAAAATCTAAAAAAAATCAACTGTAAAAATAGTGATAGCGTTTATTTAATATAAATTAGCTGTTTAATTTTCTTAATTTGCATTTAAGTCGCTGTAATTCACAAACTTGTTCCCAAATCAAATCAAACCCTTTTCCCATTCAATATCACTCGATCACTACACGTTTAGATTGAATCGTACAGCTCGTTGGGACTTAACGACCCGGGGAAACATTGTTCTCTCCAGATCTTAATTGAATTTGGTTCTCAGACTGTTTTAACGTTAGTTACGGTTGGCCATTCACAAGTGGTTAGCTTGCGTGACATAACTTGACCGTCTGGGACCGAATCAGGAAGTTAATGAGATTCTTGGAAGTCGGATTGTTAACAGTTCTAGAAGTTGACCATCTTGACTTAACTGTGCAAACCGCGGATAGGTCTTTTGGAACCACTTCTAGTTCTCACTAAACACTGATAACGTTGCTTTTCTACTTTGTGTTTGTGTTGTGTTTGTTTTGAAGGTATGAAGGATTTGTATGCATAAGGAGCTTGTGTGTGCGCTACTTGTGTTTATAAAAAAATTAAAAAAAAAAATATGTGTATCCTTCATATCTTTGTGAGATCATTCCTCTTTCGGCACAGATTTACTTGCTCTATTGTGGACAGTTGGAAGTGTGTTACTACGTATCCACTGATGGGTTATTTCTAAACGCGGATGGTATGTTTGGATCCGCGGACAGCTTGTTGTTTTGGTTTGGATACTACAGGGGCTATTTGGTAACATTGGTAAACGTATATATTTTCTCCCCAAATCACGGATGGATCAATTTATTTGATCTTCAAATCACTTCCAATTGGAGCACATCTTAACCCTTATCACTTACATAATCTACCACCCACATCATACCAATCATTCATTACAATGGCTGAAAAGTATTCGTCTTCACATAACCTTGTTGCTATTCTCTCCAAAGATGCTCGATCCGAAGGGTTTCACCAAATGATTGATTTCCTGGTTCATAGTCCCCTTCACTATGCTTTAACTGTTAAACCCGCCATTCTTAAAGCCTACATCCATCAGTTCTGGAGGAATGCTAAAATTGAAGAGGTTGATGGCATGGAGGTGTTTCGTTCTGTTGTGGATGAGCATTATATTACTATTTCTAAAGAAATCATTAGAGAGTTTTTGAAGTTTGATGATGCTAATGGAGTTGATAATCTTTCAGATGCAGAGATTGTTGCTGGTTTAGAAAAATTAGGTTACACACATACGGGTTAAAAGGTACAATTCTTTAAGAGTTTGTTTTCAAAACAATGGAAATTTTTAATTCACACCCTGTTGATGTGTATGAGTAATAAGACCACAGGCTTTAATGACTTTCCTTCTAAAATTGCAACTGCTATTATTTGTCTATCTGATGGACGGAAGTTCAATTGGTCTAGAATGATTTATGAGGGGCTAGTTCAAAACATTAGGAAGAAGGGTAAATATTATTTGTATCCTAGGTTTGTTCAACTAATTGTGGAAAGTCAAATCAAAGATCCTGTTGAGCATGCTAGAGAATATGAAGTACATCATATGCTTCCTAAAGTTTTTGCACGTATGAGGAATCAGCCACAAAATGTTGATATTGTAGATGTTCCTTTATTTCCTCACATGATTGCTTTTCCTGCTAGTTCTGAGGTAGAGGAAGGTTTGGAATCACAACCACTTGACCCTACAACTGCTGATGATACTTCTGAACCCACTGCTAGTACACCTCTAACCACTGACAGTATCATCGTAACCACTTCTAGTCAAACCCAAACCCCTGTTACACCTATTGTATGGACTAGAGAAGAAAGGGCACTAAGCTTCCTCGGGGCTAGTGTTGGTGGTGTTGTACATGAGGTGTCACAAGGAGTGCGGTGACATGAGTGGAAGGGCTTCCTTCTTGAGTCATGCTTAGATCTTTGCTCGGGATAGCGGAAACTTCAATAAGACCCAACCTTGGCAACTCCTAATGTGGAGAGTTCTTTGAAACTCAATCTGGTGGAGGAATCCCTATTGGGCTGCTCAGAAGTGGTACAGATGTTCGGGCCAGTGCGATGCTATGTTTTCTTTATCCAAGGATTCACCTCTTGGAGCAGGTTACACAGCTCGAAGTGATGAGGATAGTTTGGAATATTATAATGAATTGACGGATCCTCCACAGGTACATGATGACTTTTCCAATGAACCACCTCTCGAACCAGTTAACACAGGTCGAAGTGGGGAGGATATTCTTGAACGCTTACATGAATTGACGGTTAAATGTATCACCATGGAGAAGACACTTACAGGACTACAAGAGTTAGTTGTGTTTCAGGGTAAGGACATTCGAAGGCTGAAGCATAGGGTCTTGGTTTTGGAAAAAGTTAAAAGACCTGGGGTTGTTGTGTTGAGATCCATGAGGAGAAAGAAAAAGGTGGTTTCCTCTCCAACTCTAAATGTAGATGATGTAACCAAACAGGGGAGGAATGATGGCATGAATTCAGGGGAGGCTGTGAATGTATCTGCTGATGTATCTGTGAATGAAGATGGTGATAGTGGAGATCAAGGGTTTTTGGTGTCTGATAAAGATGGGAATGAGGTTGTACTTGAAAATTTGAAGAATACTGAAGGAGTGGAGACAACAACAACTGATAGTATAACTGAAACCACGGCTAGTTATCCTATAACCATTGATGCAGTTTCAGAGTTAGCTATTGTACCCACTCCTGTCATACCTATACCCACTGCCATTCAAACCACTTCCACTGTTGTCACGACTCTCTCTATATTACCACCTAAGCCTAAGGAAGTAGAGAAAGAAGCTGCAAGTACATTAATCAATCTGAGCAAAACATCATCTGTTTCTACACCTATAATTACACCGCTTTATCTGTTCAATCTATCGCAACAAAACCCAAAGGAAAAGTTTAGTTATTGGTGAACCATTGAAGAAGAAGTAGTTCAACGGATATTGGAAAAGGAAAAGGGTTCTTTGTGCAGTGAAGTTTAAAATAAAGCGAGCAAGAAGCTTATGATGCAGAGTATGGAAGAAACTTGTTAGCTGCAGAAGAATCAGCTTTGGAGAAAAGAAAGCAAGAAGAAGAGGAAGCTAGTGAAAGATTGTTGGCTATATGGTATGGTTCACAAAATTATCTGGAAGCTTCTCGACAAATACACAATGAATTTACTGCACAAGAATGGGCACTATTAGATGATGAAGAGAAAGCTAGGTTGATTACTGAATGGGCAAGGAATATTGGTAAAACCAAGAAGCAAGTAATAAGGAAGAAGCCTCCTACTATTGCTCAAATTAGGAATGTTTTGATTAAGATTATCAAGAATTCAGGCATTCATGTTACTGATAATCTTAGCAAATGCTAATTTGAAAGAATCCTGGAGATTTATGAGAGATGTATGAGAATTAATAATGAAGATTTCTGTCCAATGAATTCTCAGAAAGAAGAAGAATGGATTCAAAGTAGAAACAAGAGAAAATCGAGCCTGGAGTCATCTGATTCTAAAAGGCTAAAAGTTGTTGAAGATGTTCCTCTTGAAGATACCAATCAAATTATCTCTTATGAGTTTCATGTTCAAGATGGAAGTGAAGGTGTTTGGAAAATTCTAAGACTCAACAATGAAGTATATGAGTATAATAAATTTTCACGGATGCTTCAATATTTTGACAGAGATGATTTGATGAATCTTTGGGTGCTTTACAAGAACAAATTCGGTGAACAACATCCAAATGATTATCATGAGAGACAGGTTTATCACCATTTGAAAATTTTGTTTGAACCTACTCATGATGAACACGAGTGGCAAGGACTCTACAATGGACATGTTACAAGATGGTTTTATATCAAACTTGTGGAGTTCATGTTTTAAGCATTTACGGAAGATTATTCACATGCTTGTAGAAGGTGATTATCCTCGATTGAATAAGCATCACGGAATCATTGCTCGGATGATAAAGCACGGTTGTATCAAGTTCTTTGTTGCCTATGATGGTCAAGCTTACCAGCTATTCTTTGAAGTATGAGAACATTCTCAAGGCTAGTAAGTGTTTGGCTACATCCTCCACTTGGTGTTTTGAGCTTAAAAGAAACTTGAGAATTCTGTTGGAATGTATCAAGTTTAGGGGAGGATTGTTGGGTTTTAGGTTCCTTGAGTCATGAATTATTCTAAGTACTGGAACCACGGACAGGCTTGGTATAATTGCTAATAGAAGAAGGTAACCACGGATGAAGACAACCGCGGCTAGTAGAAGAGTGTAACCACGGATAGTATAATGTAACCACTGTTAGTCTTATATAGTCGGTTAGTTAATTGTATCAGATAAATATGGAAAAGATATTTATCTTGTAGGTTACGTATTGTATATTGTATAGGAATCCTTAGTCTATAAAAGGAGGTTCTAGGTTAGTTTAGAAATAGGTAAGTCTTATATCTAAGGTCGAAACACTTCAAGGTTGCAAAACCCTAATGCTGTAAGAGTATTCGTATTATCAATAATATTGAGGTGTTGAATGTTAAGTTGTTCTTCTTCTTAATATTAAGTGTTAAATTCCGCGTAATACTTAATAAGCTTTTGTTACAAAGTCAGTTTCTATATTAGATCGTTTGCTCAACTGGGATCAACAGCATTTAAAGGCTCAAATTCAAGCAAAGGGGCTTGCACATGTTGCTTTACAAATTAAACTGAGAAGATTAACTGACAAGAGTGTGGATACAAATTTTGCAAAACCAACAATATTGGGGAAGTCGTCTCTACAACCTTTCAGGAAACAATCAGTAATTAGACAACCAACTGCTTTTAAATCTGAACGTTCAAAATCTTCAAAACCACGGTTTGCCTCTCAAGTTGTTGAGAATAATCATTTGAAAAATCCACTCAATCCACATTCTTGGCCTAAGAAAAATGATTCTGTTTCTGTTAAACCTATTTCTATTAAATCTGTTTCTGTTAAACCTCTACATGTAGTTACACTTGGCCCGTCTAGGATTAGTTCAAACACAGTGTCTAAACCGAGCATCAAAATTCAATATTCATATGATACAAATGACTTGCACAAGAACTATGATCTAGAAAAGGCTAGGAAAAGGGCACTACTCCAAAAGGATGGAATCTTAGGTTCACGACACGGTGTATCACCTTCGAGTGTACATCGAACACTTTGCTTGTAGTAGCAAACCAAAACCTAAGTTAGCTCAAACAGTTAGAAATAAACCCGTTGATCTAAAAGTAAAATTTCAGAAACCTAATAGGTGGATCAATATAGGACGCAGAGTCTTCCCAAAAGAAGTATCAACATCCCTTAGATCTAACCTTAGATGGATGCCAACGGGTAGAGTTTTCAAAACTGTTAGTCTTAGGTGGATTCCTACAGGCAAGATACTAAGTAGTTGCACTATAACAAGTGTGAAACCCTCTACATCCATCCCTGAGGTCGGAAAGGAAATGATCAAAATAGCATGTTCGGGTGTCAAGAAGATTATCGACACTACATCTTTATGCATCTAACATCTGGAACCCAGTTTCACTTGGGGATCCATGTTTTCCTTTTTTGCCCCCGTTCTATTTTCTATACAGGTACAACAGCTATGGCTCTTATTGCAAAACAGCGTAGGACCCATTTCTCACCGTCGAAAATCATGACCCATAAGCTACATCACAAATTGTACTTAATCTTCAAGAATTGGAAACACTGATTGCTCCTCTCGTTAAAGAGTCTTTCTAAAGTCGTGCTTCAGATGTATCGAATGTTTCCGCTGCACAACCTGATCATATTCTAATTTCGGATACACTCTGAATCTACAAAAACAACCGTTACTGTAGCATTACTTTCAATCAAATCTCCGATAACAGATGATTGAACTGTTTCCAACAACAATGACACAGTTGATAATCAGCCATATGGCTTCTGAGCATAACAGCTTGGAACCCGGTCATAACTATTTAAACTTCTCTCAAACCCCGTCATCGGTGAAGCTATTTTACAACTAACTTCGATGTCAAATGGAACAACTATTTGCTCCTCTGTTTAGTGATGATATTGATGAGCGTGCACGGTGTATCAATGTTTCATTGCTCGGCGATCAAAATCCAATACCTAATACACCGCTACAACAACTACTATTGAGGAAGCACCACCAGTTGATTCTACAACAACGATTGAATAAACCGCATCCAATGATTGAACGACTCATGATCTTACGAACAATGAAGTACCCCACTGCGATTATGATCCAAATCGTTCTTCAACCCGTTTGCCAATGAAAATGTTGCACGATGTTCGGAATCATCTACAAGCCATTTGAATCCTCCCAATATGCATAATGTATATCAACATCAACCTTCACACATCATTGGATGAAAGACCATCCTCTTGAGAACATTATTGGTAACCCGAATCAACCATCAGTAAATGAACAAGCGTCTTCACACAGATGGTGAATATTGCATTTATGCACTCACTGTTCGCCAATCTAAACCTAAAAACATTAAAGATGCAATGACCAAAGACAATGGATTGAATCCATGCAAGAAGAACTCAATACATTTAAACGTCTTGAAGTATGGAATTGGTTGAAAGACCAACAGGGTCTTCGTCATAGGTCTAAAATGGATTTGGAAAAACAAATTGATCTTGAAGGAACCGTAATAAGAAATAAGTCACGTCGGTGGCTAAGGGTTATAAACGGAAGAGGGTATTTATGGCATTCGCGGCTCACATGAACACCACGGTCTTTCGGATGGATGTCAGCGCTTTTCTTAATGGTAGCGAAGAAAGCGGTCTATGTCGACCAACCGGAGGGATTCGTTGATCGAGTTCCCAAACCACGTTTACAAAGCGAACAAGGCTCTGAGACTCAAACAAGATCCTCGCGTGGTGCGATAAGTTATCATCCTTTTCTTATCGACAATAAGTTCGTCAAAGGTTGATCGACCCTACACTTTTCATACAACATCACGGGCACACATTTTAATCGTTCAAATTTATGTGGATGACATCATTTTCGGTTGACACATTTAAAATACTCAACGCTTTTCAAAACTAATGAAGAAACATTTTGAAATGTCCATGATGGGTGAACTTACATTCTTTCTAGGACTTCAGGTTCATTAATCACCCCGTCGTATTTTTCTAAGTCAGTCCAAATATGCCCTTGAAATTTTTGAAAAAAAATGAAATGCAAAACTGTGACACCTATGCCACTCCAATGGCACATACCAAGAAGCTAGATGCTGATTTACATGGAAAATTAGTGGACCGTACCAAATACCGTAGTATCATTGGGTCTCTCATGTATCTAACATCCAATAGACCTGATATTGTCTTTGTTGTATATCTTTGCTCCCGTTATTAGTCGAGACCAACTGAAACCCACCTCTCTAAGGCTAAAAGAATCCTCCGATACATCAAGGGAACCATTAACTTGGGGATCTGGTATCCGAAGGATTCTGGTTTTGAACTAATAGACGCTGAACACGCAGGATGCTTAGATTCACGGAAAAGTACCTCAGGAGCATTACAATTTCTTGGTGATAAACTGGTGTCATGGAAATCAAAGAAGCAGGATTGTACGTCGATGTCCTCAATAGAAGAAGAATATGTAGCCATGTCGGCGTGTTGTGCTCAAGTCATTAGGATGTGAACACAACTCAAAGACTATGGTTACGTATTTGATGAATCCCGATGTCTTGCGATAATCGAGTGCCATTGTGATCTCGTGCAACTCGTTCAACATTCAAAATCAAAGCACATCGATCTTCGATATCATTTCATCAAGGAGCATGTGGAAAAGGGTACCGTTGAATTATACTTTGTTGGTACTGAATACCAACTGGCAGATCTTCTACAAAGAGGACTACGCGTATCCTGTGAAGGATATGCGTAAATAGTAACCTTTACGCATAAGGTTCCACATACGCTTACGCGTAAGCTCTATGCCTAAGGCTCTCTTTTCCAACGCGTAAAATTTCTTACGCGTAAGTCGAGATCCTACGCATAAGCTTATGCTTACGCGTATAACCACTCCTCTTTACGCATAAGCTTGGAATTTTACGCCTAAGCCTTAGATCAACCAAAATTATGAATTGTTACGCGTACATACTTGTAAATAAATAAATCATAACGTCACAAAAGCAAAATGTCATTAATAAGCTTAAATGGTTAATAAGTTGTGAAAATAAGTGAATACTTGGACTTTAAAACTCAAAGTTAATCTACTCACAAAACTTATCACGACGTCTTTGGACTATTGGACTAACACGTGACATTGGACTCGTAACATTCATTGACATATCACATTCAATAAATAGACAATAAAATCAACTGCTAACTAACGTAATGTCTTTCGATATGTTGGTTCTTTTGGCTAAATACCTTTCAGATCACGATATGGACGTTCAAATGCAAAATGTGGATGCACCAAATGTTATTACTATTGAAGACATCTTCCCTGACGGTTACACAATGAAGATCGGAAAGAACAACCTTAGAGTTGACTTTGATAACTTCACCTGTTCAGAGTCTTCTTTTCTGATCGCCGTGGACATTCTGAAGACTCAACCTGTGACAATTGGTAATTTAGGGAGTCTATTTTAGGTAACCGCATTACGTTAAACTAAACTGAGCTTTTGCCTTTATCACTATTTTTATAAACCATGACTTGATTTTATATCATCTATTGGGTTTTACGGATTATTTCACTATTAAATGAGTTATCGTATGAGTTTTAACTCTATTTGGTATGCACTATTCGATTCGGCACTAGAAAAGCCTAAAACGAGAATTATTGTAACTTTTAGACTGTAACTCAAAAATTGACAAATAAATTGTCAAAACTCGTGGAAAAACGTAAATAACAATGTTAGAAAGTTGAATGAACGTTTTGGGACACTTGTGGGACAATATATGAGCTCGGGAATGGGTAAACAGGATAGTTTCCCAAAAATAGCGACCACGGCCCCTCCTTTTTTCTTAGGCCGACCACCCCCTCCTCCCCTCTCTTTTATTTTTAAGTCCATAGCTCCCACCCTTAAATACACCCTTATATTTTCATTTCACTCTTTCATTTCTCTCTCTAAAAATCACCTACACCCACTTTCTCTCTCTACCAAAAATCAAATAAACCCTAACCCTAAACCACCTTGGCCGCCGGCCACGACGGTCACACTGCCGCACGTGACCACCCACCACCACCACCAAATCAAAGATCTTTTCATCCTCTTCCCATCCATATATAATACTCAAACTAAAACCTTCATTAACACCCTCAAATTTAAAGATTAAGATTCGGATTTTTAGGGGTTCAAGTGGGTTTTGAATTGGTTCTTGAATAAGGTAAATGGAACAAGATTAGAGCTTGTTTGGGCAATAAAAAGCCACATATGGGCTATAAGGGTTTCGACCTAATGTTCAAATTTGGGGCTTTTGGGTGAAACATGGAAATAAGTCTAATTAATGGCTAAATAAACATGTAATTAGTGTTAGGTAAATGTGTGGTGTATCAATTTGATGGGTTTATGCATTTTAGGTTTAGTTTCATATTTTTGGTTAAGATAAATGATGGGTTTTGTGTTTGGTTAGTGATTGGAGCTTGAATGATTGGATTTGGATGTTGTGGAATGGATTTGGGTTATGTTTGTTTGGTTTGGAAGGGTGTACGAGCCACAAAGGGCACGTACGTGGCCCTTGGCTTGTGTACGTGACCCACTTGGGCCACGCGTCCGGGTCGGGTCGATTTGGTAACTTGTTGGTTGATGTAGTTGAGGTTTGGATGAGACGCGTGGAGCCAAAAAGCTTCTAGAGCTTGTTTGGTTCACGTGGTCTTAACTGTGACCATGTCATGACCATTAAGGTCATAACATTGGTTTCAGGTATATTTGGTTGATTTATTGGTTGGCGAGTTTGTTTTGAGTTGGTTTGGGATTGAATTTCGATATTGTGACTTTTACATTGGACTTGATATATATATTGTTGACTTTGAGCTACGTCGGCCTTACTTTGACTATTTAGTCAATAGTTGACTCCGACAAAGCCGTAACATGGACTTTAGTATAATCTGGACTGTTGATTGATTAAAAGCCGAGAAGTTATGACTCGTGCTTGTTGACTCAAACGAATAACGATATGAGATTAACATTGGAATTTGATATATATATATATATATATATATATATATATATATATATATATATATATATATATATATATATATATATATACATGAAAATGCTAATAAACTATGGAATATAAATAATAAATGGGCTTTTGTACCAAAAATATTGATAACAAGTTTTATCTTGTTATTTACTATTTTTAAATGGAAACTAACGACTAAATTGGAAATTTTTTGTAATAAATAAGTAATTAATGTTTCGAGTACATGTTTATCAATAAATGTCAATTGTGGACATTTAATATTAGTTAAGTATTCATGTACTTACGTTGTGTGCATGGGTTACGGATAACCTAGAATTAATAGTGTTGATCCACGTGGGTAACGGACTTATTAGGTTGACGAATCTAATAAGAGCCCACTAGGTACATTGGGTAACCCTATTAATGGGTGAATTATCCTTATGACTCTTTAGGATACGATTGATTTATGGGATAATAAGCGACACGAGTAAATAAATGAGTTTATCGAGTTGACAAATTCGATAAGGTCTACTATTTATTCCGAAACTTATTGGACTATGGAGCTTATTGTTTAGAGTTCTTATTGTGTTGCATTGAGTTATATCTTGGTTGTTTGAGTGCATTCATAGCATCATATTGAGTCGATACACCACATGAGGAATACCAAACACTAGGATTAAATGGTGAAAGCGAGGCGTTTTGGAAATAAAGAAATGGAATATATTGGGGTGATAACGTTGATTTTGAGGAATATATATTTTAAAGTTGGTCTACATTAATAGGTTGTGCCGAGTCGATGGTTCTTTGTCTTGGTGATACGTTATCTTACGCTAGTGTTTATTTGTGCGTTGATTGCTTAAGGTGAGTTTCATAGCCCCACATTTATCTATGTTTTTAACTATATTGGGTGAGAATCATGATACTGTTTTTGGACCGTTAAAAATATTTGGATTTGCTTATATGCTTGAATGTTTATATAGATGTGCGGTAGTTGTTGCCTTAGTCTAGGTTTAACCGTACCTAACTAAGAGTAGACTTCTACCTCGACCTAGCCCGGGGTTGGCAATTGTTCTAGATTTTGCCACGACAGTGCTGGACTAAAGTCGCGGGGCCTGAGTAACCCCTGGATGCGGGATATGATTAGAGATCCGGGTAGGATCAGTGTGTGAAAACTGTATTTGTCTATCTAGGTCTTGCATAGCAAATCAACTCTTACAGGTCCACTATGATTTTCTTGAACTTAAACCTATGAACTCACCAGCGTAAGCTGGCCTTTTTAGCATGATTTTTCAGGTGTTTAAGAGATGTTTGGAATACTTGATTTGTTTGGAATACTTGATCTGACTCTGATAAACTATGGGGACCTATTTTATTAAACTATATTTTGGGCCTAATATTTTTACTTTTGGATTAAATGTTTTGAATATTTAAATTTGGGATTGGTTTCGAATGGTTAAATGACTATCTTTTACTATACTTGTGTGCGATACCAATCCAATAGTAACGCCCTGAAAACTTGATTATGTCTTCCGTTGTACCAAGATTTGGGGGTGTTCTGATTGGTATCGAGCTCAAGGTTATAGAAATTAGGTATTTTATAAACCTAAACTATAACCACTTTTGAGAAAATTGATCCTCGACGATGCATGCTTGCAGGTGAAGGTGAAGCTTAATTGAATATGGTATGAGCGCGAATTGAATTATGAGATGATATGTTAAGGGATATTGTGAAGCGATTATGGAAACGTTATGATTTGAAGATATGATTATTGATTTTGGGAAATGAGATATGATTATTGATTGTGGAAAATGAGATGTGATTATCGAGATATTACGGAATTTGATTTGAGGAAACGATATATTGTGATTTTGGAGTTTTGAACTTATGTGTTTTATTTAAAGGCATATTTTGAGTAATGCGGTACCTACACTTTTAAAAGCTTTCATTATGTGATATATGTTTTGGGTTAAGTTGATGCGCTTATTAAAACTAGTTGTTTGAACACTTAGGCCTACCACTATGCCATTGTTACACACTATGCCTTCACTAGCTTTTGATGTGTGCGAGGAGGTCCTGTTGCTAGTCCGCCAAAGATTGACTCTCATAGCGGTTGTCAGCAGGTGATCCTTATGAGATTTCTGTCACACTAGTTCATCATCATCGATCATCTAGCTCATCTAGACGACTCACTTTACATCGGTCTTAAGCGAGCACACTCTCCTAGGCTTGCTTATAGCACTGCCCGCATGTCCGTGAGACCACCATCATCACCTATCCATTTAGCAGCATCACCATGTCTTAGGAGGCCTAGATCTCCTAGTGTACCACTTTAGGATTTACCTGCACAGAGACTCCAACTCATGGACTCTCCCCTTATGGATGAGGGCGAGGAGGAGTGTTGGGTTTTTGGTTCCTTGGATCAAGAATTACTCTAAGTGTTGGAACCACGGACAGGGTTGATATAACCACGGACAGAAGAATGTAACCGCTGATGAAGACAAACCAAGGCTAGTAGAATTGTGTAACCACGGATAATATATTGTAATCACTGCTAGTCTTGTATAGTCGGTTTAGTATTTTGTATTAGATAAATATGAAAAAGATATTTTTCTTGTAGATTACGTATTGTATAATGTATAGGACTCCTTAGCCTATAAAATGAGGTCCTAGGTTAGGTTAGATATACGTAAGTTTTATATCTAAGGTCGATACACTTCAAGGTTGTAAAACCCTAATATTGGTTAGAGTATTCGTATTAATAATAATATTGAGGTGTTGAATGTTTATTGTTCTTCTTCTTAATATTAAGTATTAAATTCCACGTGATACTTAATAAGCTTATGTTCTAAGTCAGTTTCTATATTAGATCGTTTGCTCAACTGGGATCAACAAGTGGTATCAGAGCTTGTGATCTAGAAACTGTAATCAAGAAGAAGTTCTTTTAAGTTCTATTCAAAGAAAACTAAGATTTCTGACGAAACTCACATGGTGACTGCTTCAAAGGTACCCATGCTCAAGCAAGGTGAGTATCAAATCTGGAGAATGCGAATGAGGCAATACATTCGTATGATTGACTATGCTATCTGGGATGTCATTGAAAAAGGTGATACTCTTCCTAAGAAGGGTGATGATGGCAAAGAGATAGCTATTGTTAGTAAAACTGACAAGGCTAAAAGGAAGTTGGATATCAGAGCTCACAGTATTCTCTCTATGGGAATACCTAATGAGTATGCTTTGGATTTTGAACGATATGAATCTGCTAAAGAGTTACTGGATGCTCTTGAGACAAGGTTTGCTGGTAATGAAGCTACTAAGAAATCAAGGAAGAATATGCTTAAACACCAGTTTGAAAACTTCACTGCTCTTAGTGGAGAGAAACTTGATGGCACTTACAACAGGCTTCAAAAACTGATTAGCCAATTGAAGTCAGTGGACTATAATGTTATTGATGAGTGTGTAAAAACTTATCATTTTGGTCAATCTGACTGCAAAACATTTAAAAACACTCAGAAATGCGTCTAAATACTGAAAATATCCCAAAATTGTGTTTTATATGTTTCAGATGCAAAATTATTGAAAACAAATGAAAAACGAACAAAGTTTGCATCATTGGCACTTTCAGTCCCCCGACATTCAAAAATTGGCAGAAATAGTCCCTGAGCACTTATTTTAAAATAAAAGTCACCAAAGGTCCTTTTGAAATCATAAGTTGTCATAATTAGTCCTTTGGTGAAAAATTTCAAAAGTTTTGAGAAATTACAAGTTTAGTCCTCGGAGTTTCAGAAAATGACAAAAATGGCCCTTATATTATTGATGATTGGCAAGACCAACCCTTGGACTACAATTTCATAATTTACAGTTTTGGTCCCTGGAGTTTCAAATTGTACACAGTTGGTTTCTTAACTACACCTTGGATCTAACTCTAATCCTAAATCCAATAACTAACCTAAACACAAATTAAGCCCAAGCCCAATCCAAACCTGGTCCAACCCAAATCCTTACCCAGTCCACCCTTTTACCCTAATCCAAACCCGGTCAACTCCCACACCCGGTCAAAGGGTTAAACAACCCCCTTTCTTCTTCCCCTTTTCCCGCCCAAACACACACCTGCAACACACCCATTAAAAAAAACCTGTCACCCTTCCACGCTCTCCCCTGACATATTCCTTCATCCCATCCCTGCACCCCACGCATGTTATCCACTCATCTCTCCCAGCGAAGAAAGAAAAAAAAATAAGAGAAAAAGTAGCAACGAGTCAGAGAGAGATTGGAAGCTGGGCATAAATAGCTCGTGGAGAGTTTTTGAAGGGAGTTAGTTTTTGAGATTTTGAGCATCTTTTTCCTTATTATTTTCAGTAGCTTAATATAATTTGGTAATCAGTTTAAGTTTTACTCTTCAGTTTATGTAGCTCACTATTGTATTTCAAGTTCTTATTAATATAATTCAGTTTTAATTTCCCAAGTTTTTTATTAGTTGTTTATGATCCTCATCTGTTTATTACTCTTGTTTAAAGCTTATTTCATTAGTCCAAGACTGTTTTTAGCTTATTTCTTCATTTACTCAAAAATACAAAAAAATCAGAAATAAATAATTGAAAAATAAAAAACACTCTTAAGCTTATTATTAGCTTATTATAGAAAAGAGCTACTGGTTATAAGGTTCAGTTAAGCTCTGTATAGCTTAAAGTGAGCTTGTATTTCATTTAATCTCGAAATTCACACAAGCACAACATCAGTTAACTAAAGTCAAAAAGAAGCTGCATTGGTTTGCATCATTGATCTGGGACAAACCTAGGATTGGATTGAGTTCAATTAAGGTTGGATAATGGTATTTGATTGATAAAAGCAAGCCATAGTGGCTGGATAGCTGTAAGTGCTTAATACACTTTGTTGTCTCCTTTTGTGCTTAAAATTTGCATTCATATTATGCTCATTAATTTTGTGGCTGTACTTGTTTTAATCTCTAAATTCGGATCAACTAGGTTAGTCTGAGATAGCTTGAGTATTGTTGTGATCAGTAGGTTTAAATTTGCATTTCAGTTTTGATAAGGGTGTTTGGTTCAAGCTGTTACATTGAGTTAGAGGGTTAGAAATTAGTTAAGATCTGTTTCTTGAGTCCAACTTAGGTATATTAGAGTCATCTAGATCATACATTTGCATCCTGGAACTGCATAAGTCAAAATCCCTTTTAATCTGTTCCAAATTTCATATCAGTTTGATTTTAGGAAGCTAGTACTTGCATTTAGGCTTGGAATAACTTAGGATAGCTTCATTTAGATTCATTTCATCATAAGGCATCGTTTCCAATCCATTTTGCAAGATCAAAGTTCACAAAAGTCAAAATTCATTTCTGTTGCAAAAGTCAAAAACCATAAAAAGTAGTTTTGCTAAAACTTTGTACATTTATCATTTGTTAATCCTTGGTTAAGAGATTTTGGTATTTTGGATTTAACAATTTGAGCTGGTCAAGAGTTTAAAAATGATTTTTGAGAAATTTTCCAAAAGCTCCTTAAGCTTCAAACAAGCTTGTCAACTCAGCTCATATGCCCTGTCTTGCACATTAGTATAGGATTTTATAATTTTCCTAGATTTAGAATATTATTTTAGAGTTTTCCTGAATTTTCATAATTTTCCATCACTGTTTGGTATTTTTCCCTATTTAAATCGGTTTTAGGCATTTTAATTAGCTTTTATAGCAAATAATTCGAAAAGCTTCAAAAAATAAGTTTTCATTTTCCTAGGTTAAGAAAAATATAAAAAGCAAAAAAATAATTTTTCCAGATTTTTCATAGTTTAATTTGTAATTTTTAGTAATTTAATTAGTTTTTAATAGTTTTTAATTCATAGAAAATAGAAAAATAATCAGAAAATTACAAATCTAGTTTTGAAAATTCTCTTTTGTTATTTTAGATTTTTTAAAAATATTTTCATAATTTTCCCATTAAGTTTCATAATTTTTAGTATTTTAATTTAGTTTTAAAAGTTTAAAATTAGTTTTTAATTCAAAATAAATCAAGAAAAATCCTAAAAATTAGTTTTAATTCGTAAATAGTTTTCAAACATCATTTTTAGTTTAAGAGTAGTTTTAGATCCTTTTTAGGGCTTAGATTAGACGTCTTTATATTTAATTAGCGTTTCGTTAATTACGTAAGTTAAAAATCAAAAACCAAACGAATCATTCATTAAATCCAATTCAAGTCCAAAATCACGAAACTCAACGATCCCGTAAATTTTACACCTCGTTGGGACACGACCGGAAACCACTTTCCGGTATCACTTTTATCACACCCGTGAGATTTGCACGTTAACCTTTTTCTAAAAGGTCGATTTGTCAGTTTTACGGATATTTTGATATATTGATATTTGTGTTTTTCACACCCTTCACACGAATCAAATTTTGGCGCCATTGCCGGGAGGTGTGTTGTGACAATATCGTGAAATTTTTGCGATTAGTGACTTGAAGAACCTTCCTCGTGAAGTTATTGTTTTATAAAAATACAAAAATACAAAAATATTTTTCTTTTCTTTGTATATATATGTAAAAGATTAAAAATACAAAAGATTTTTTGTTTCGTTGTTTTAAATAAAATAGAACACACAATCAATATAACATTCTCAACCGAGGTGTTATCATTATAAGTTCCCGAACAAAAGATTTAAAACTTGCCTTTGTGTCCTTGTGAGTGGTGTACCTTTTCAAAGAAGCCATTCATCTTGTGATTATTGGTTTAAGTTCACCGTTGTTTTGCCTCGGTCTTGTTTTAATTGAAAGTGTTACTTTTCAAAACGATAAAACCAAAAGATTCTTCTTTCCCCATTTTCATAATTCTCTTGTTTCCTTGAGTTACATCTAGTGTATGAGCTCGTATCCGTTAATTCTTAACGAAGAAAGCGTAGCCGAGATACGTACCGTTGAACAATCCACCATGTCTGGTATCCATAGGGAAGGACCTCAAGTCCAACCCGATCCACAAGATCCAGCTCCCGATCTCCGAACGATGGAGGTGCTTTGCCAACCCACGATGAATGGGCGGGCGGTCCAATTGCCCGATCAACATCGCAGACCACGGACTTTGGACTTAAACATCACATGATTCAACAAGTCCAAAGCTTTTGCCAATTTCACGGATCACCAGGTGAAGATGCCAACAAGCATCTTGACAAATTTCTCACCGTCACCCAAAGTATGAAGCAAAATGGGGTCTCCGATGACGCCCTTCGCTTATATCTCTTTCCTTATTCCTTGACACTTCATGCCACCGCATGGTTTGATCGTATTCCCAAGAACTCAATCCATAGTTTCGATGAAATGATCTCCAAATTCTTGGCGAAATATTTTCCACCATCGATGGTGACGAAACTAAGGAATGAAATCAGCAACTTTAGGCAGCTTCCCGACGAGTCCTTATTCGAGGCATGGGAACGCTATAAGCTTTCGATTGATCGATGTCCGAACCACAACATGTTGCTTGTCACCCAAATAGATACATTCTATAACGGGTTAACATTGAGACATCGTGACACAATCAATCTTCTTTGCCGGTGGTACCTTTATGAAAAGGCGACCGAAGAGTGCTATGATCTCATCGAAAACATGACCGCCCACCACAATTATTGGGATTCCTCGGCCGAGAGGAGTGAGTCAACGAGATCCACCACCCTTCCATCTTGAATTCACCACTCTCAACAAAAGTTGGAAGAAATATCCCGCCATGCTTAAAATGAATCACACGAATGCTAATCAACAAGTTAATGCCGTGAACAAAAGTTGTGAAACTTGTGGTGGTCCACACCCTTATTTCGAGTGTCCACCTCCGGTGGCTTCACTCAAGAGAGCGTATATCTTGCTCAAGGTTCCTACAATTCGGAGGTAATTCCTACCAACCGCAGGAGACCGTAGCCTTCTAAGCTATCGTTCTAACAATTACCTTGGACCACCGGGTTTAATCAAAATCGAACAATCAACATGTGCGAAATAATCGGTTTAATCGAATCGAATCGAATTTTCAAAATCAAGGTTCTCAAAATCAAGGAATTATAATCAAAACCGATTCCAAGCTCCAACAAACTGCTCAAGCTCCACCTCCTCAAGCTTCCATTGACATTGTTAGTTACATAAAAACAATGAATCTAAGATGGTGTCCATGCAAAATCAGATTACCTCTATGAGAAATGATTTCACATCTGAGATTAGAACTACTAGTAATAAGATTGATCAACAAAATAGCAAGATTGATAGTGTGCTTGCCATTCTCGTGAGTCAAAAGAATCAAGCTTCAACTTCGGGATCTCTTCCAAGTAACACCATTCCCAATCCTAAGGGTGAGTTGAATGCTATTACCACTCGTAGTGGTAAATCATATGATGGACCCTCGATCCCTAGTCCTTCTCCGGTGAAGGATGTGGAACGAGAAACCAAGGTAATAAAGGACGAGGTGCATATCTCAAGCCCACGAAGTACCGCACAAGTCCAACCTTCGGTTGTTTTACCTCCAATTCCGGAACCCGTTGTTCCGATGACCAATCCTAAGCCTTCACTTCCTTATCCTTCAAGGCTTAATGATCAAAAGGCCCGTGAAAAAACTAATCAACAAATGGAAAAGCTTATCCAAATCTTTCAAGATTTACACTTTGAGATTAGTTTAGCGGACGCTCTTCTTCTTATGCCCAAATTCGGTCCGACAATCAAAAATTGGTTGACTAACAAAGAAAAGATTTCCGAATTGGCTAAAACTTCTTTGAACGAGAATTGTTTGGCGGTTATCCTCAAAAAGCTTCCCGAAAAGCTAGGAGACCCCGACAAATTCCTCATCCCATGTGATTTTCAAGGATTAGTTCAATGCTCCGCTTTTGCCGATCTTGGCGCGAGCATTAACTTAATGCCAAACTCCCTATGGAAAAAGCTTTCGTTACCTCCGCTTACACCTACGTGTATGATCCTCGAGCTTGCCGACCGTGCAATTCTCATCCGTTAGGTATAGCCGAGGATGTCGTGTGAAAGTAGGAGAATTCCATTTCCACCGACTTTGTTGTGGTCGAATTTGATGCCGATCCCCGAGTACCCTCATCCTTGGGAGGTGCTTCTTGAAAAAGGGTCGTGCATTGATCGACGTTGATAAAGGGGAAATCACTTTGAGGTCAAACAAGGAAGCCGTTACCTTAAGCCTCGGTCAAGTTACGAGATATTCCCCTAGTTACGAAGACACTTCCGTCAACATGATTGATGTCATTGACATTGTCTCGGAGGTATATTCTCAAGAACTTCTTGGATTCTCGAGTGGCAATCCCACTTCGGTTGATCCCATCGTTGCTCTCTTTTCCACGTCCCTCACTCCGTTTGAGGGAAGTAACTCCATTTCGGAAGAGATTGAAGCATATTTGTCTAGTGATTCGGTTTCATGGGAAATTGATCACGCTCCTATTGACATCGAGGGAGATATTCTTCTCCTCGAGAAGTTGCTCAATGATGATCCTTCATCACTCCCTCCTCAAGAACTTCATAAAGAGGAAATCAAAACGATTGAAAAATCTGATGATCCTCCCGAGGTCGAACTTAAGGACTTACCACCTCATCTCGAGTATGCATTTTTGGAGGATGACAATAAGTCACCAGTCATCATTGCTAAAGACTTGAGTGAGGATGAAAAGACCGCTCTCATAAAGGTTTTGAAGTCGCACAAGCGAGCCATCGCTTGGAAACTTTCCGACATCCAGGGTGTTGACCCGAGATTTTGTACTCACAAAATTCTTCTGGAAGATGACTCCAAACCAGCGGTCCAACAACAAAGAAGGGTGAATCCTAAAATTCATGAAGTTATCAAAGCGGAAGTCATAAAACTTCTCGATGCCGGATTGATTTACCCTATCTCGGATAGTCCTTGGGTGAGCCCCGTTCATTGTGTGCCCAAGAAAGGTGGCATTACCGTTGTTGAAAATGATGAAAACGAGTTGATTCCTACTCGATTGGTTATGGGATGGCGTGTTTGCATTGACTATCAAAAGTTAAATGAAGCCACCCGTAAAGACCACTTTCCCTTACCTTTCATGGACCAGATGCTTGAGAGATTAGCGGGCAACGAATACTATTTTTTTCTCGATGGTTTCTCGGGTTACTTCCAAATTCCCATTGACCCCCAAGATCAAGAAAAGACCACATTCACGTGTCCTTATTTGCTTACCGGCGCATGCCTTTCGGCTTATGCAATGCTCCCGGTACGTTCCAAAGGTGTATGATGGCCATTTTCCATGATATGATCGAAAAGACTATGGAAGTCTTTATGGATGATTTTTCGGTCTTTGGGGATTCTTTCCAAACATGTCTCTCCCATTTGGACAAGATGCTTGAACGTTGTGAAAACACGAACCTTTGTCTAAATTGGGAGAAATGTCACTTTATGGTCAAAGAAGGCATTGTCCTTGGCCATAAGATCTCTAAGAAAGGGATTGAGGTGGACAAAGCTAAAGTTGATGTTATTGCAAAGCTACCTCCTCCCACAACCGTTAAAGGAGTTAGAAGTTTCCTTGGTCATGCCGGTTTCTATCGTCGTTTCATTCAAGATTTCTCGAAAATATCCCGGCCTATGACCCGACTTCTTGAAAAAGACACTCCTTTCATCTTCTCTAGTGAGTGCATTGAAGCTTTTCAAACTCTTAAGAAGAAGCTCACTGAAGCACCAATTCTAGTTGCCCCCGATTGGGACTTACCATTTGAGCTTATGTGCGACGCAAGTGATTTCGCCATAGGTGCAGTCTTGGGGCAACGCAAGGCTAAACATTTCCAGCCTATACACTATGCTAGCAAAATGTTGAACGAAGCTCAAGCACATTACACCACGACTGAGAAAGAATTACTAGCGGTGGTGTATGCTTTCGAAAAGTTTCGGCCATAATTGATCTTGTCCAAAAGCATAGTGTATACGGATCACTCGGCCCTCAAATATCTCTTTGCTAAGCAAGATGCAAAGCCGAGATTGCTCCGATGGGTTCTCCTCCTACAAGAATTTGATATCACCATTCGTGATAAAAAAGGAGCAGAGAACCTAGCGGCTGATCATCTTTCCCGTCTTGAAAATCCTCATCAAGGTGTGCTCGAGAAAAAGGAGATAAATGAAACATTTCCTCTCGAGACACTTAATGTGGTATCTCATCGTGGAGATTCTAGTACCCCATGGTTTGCCGACTTTGCAAACTATCATGCGGGTAACTTTGTTGTGAAAGGGATGTCGTCCCAACAAAAGAACAAGTTTTTCAAAGATGTTAAGCATTATTTCTGGGACGACCCCTACTTGTTTAAGATATGTGCGGATCAAGTCATCCGACGGTGTGTTCACGGCCAAGAAGCCGCTGAAATTCTCAAGGCTTGTCATCATGGACCCACGGGGGGACATCATGGCCCGAGCTACACCGCCAAGAAGGTGTTTGACTCCGGTTTCTATTGGCCCACGATTTACAAAGATGCCCATGACCTCGTCAAATCTTGCGACTCTTGCCAACGTCATAGTAACATCTCTAAACGAGATGAAATGCCTCAAAATGCCATTCAAGTGTGCGAGATCTTTGACGTATGGGGCATCGACTTTATGGGGCCTTTCCCGTCTTCTCGAGGGAACAAGTACATACTCGTGGCGGTCGATTACTTGTCTAAATGGGTGGAGGCGAAAGCGCTACCCACCAACGACGCCCGAGTAGTTGTGAAGTTTTTGAAGTCTCTCTTTGCCCGTTTCGGAACTCCTCGTGCCATCATCAGTGATCGCGGTACACACTTTTGCAATGACCAATTCGCAAAAGTCATGCTTAAGTACGGTGTCACCCACCGTCTCTCTACCGCGTATCACCCCCAAACTAGTGGGCAAGTGGAAGTTTCGAACCGTGGTTTGAAAAGAATCTTGGAGAGGACCGTAGGTGAAAATCGTGCCTCTTGGTCGGACAAACTTGAAGATGCACTTTGGGCCTTCCGTACCGCTTACAAAACACCCATCGGGTGTACTCCTTACAAGCTTGTGTACGAAAAGGCGTGTCATCTCCCGATCGAGCTCGAGCACAAAGCCTATTGGGCCTTGAAGCATGCAAATTTCGACCTCAAGTCCGCGGGTGATCACCGGAAAGTTCAACTCAATGAATTAAACGAACTCCGTGATCAAGCTTACGAGAACTCTTTGATCTACAAGAAAAAGACAAAGAAGATCCATGACTCAAAGATTAAGAACCGCGTTTTTAACGTTGGTGACCGAGTCCTTCTTTTTAATTCTAGATTGAAGATCTTCTCGGGGAAACTTAAGACCCGTTGGACTGGTCCGTTCACCATTGCCAAAGTATTTCCATATGGCACCGTCGAATTATCTCAACCAGACGGGCCAAACTTCAAAGTGAATGGACACAGGTTGAAGCACTATTTTGGAGGGGACATACCATCCTTGGTTGTCCCGGATCTCCAAACTTTCCCCATGGACCAATGAATTCGGGGTCGAGTCAAGCTAGCGACTCGGTTAACAAATACAGTAGCACTCTATATGGGTTTTCACCCATATTTCTGACTTCTTTCTATTTTCTACCACCCTAGTGTGGGGAGTTGCCTCATTGTGTATATAACCAAAAAAAAAAAAAAAAAACTTTTCACAAATAATGGCGTAGTATTGCCCTTTTACGTTCTCGGTTTCGGCATAACAGTGGTACTTTGAATATTGAGGACAATATTCATTTCTAGTGTGTGGGGGAATTCTCACGAATTTTATCATGCAATTATACCACCCAATTCCCCATTTTCTTTTTTTTTTTTTTTTTTTTTATGGTTATCGATCCGCCATGTCTAATAAACAAAAGGATTGGCTAATCCAGAGCAAACGGCTCTTGGTAAAGATATCTCAAATCCGTTGACGGCTTGCAATTTGCCCAAAATTGTATGGTGTTCATTTCACCATATCTTTAATTAGTGAAGAGTTGGCTAGCCCGCAAGTTTATGGCTTGTGGTAAAGGCGGTTGGAAAACCATAATTGGTAATCGACTCACCAAAGATATTTTATCTAAGAGTTGGCTAGTCCAAAAGCAAGCGGCTTTTGGTAAAGACAAATCAAATCCGTTGAAAGTCGGTGATTTGCTCAAAATCATATGGTTATCGATGTACCATAGTTCTTACTTGAACTAAAACATTTGGCTACTCCGAGTAATGGCTTTTGGTAAAGAGATTCAAATCCATTAAGTTTTCTCAAAAGATTGCTAGGGACTAGCAATGGTTTAGTGTGGGGATTGATGAGTGCTTATTAAAACTCATCATTTTGGTCAAATATGAATCGCAAAACATTTAAAACACTCGTAAATGCATCAAAATATTGAAAATATCTCAAAATTGTGTTTTATATGTTTCGGATGCAAAATTATTGAAAACAAATGAAAACGAACAAAGTTTGCATAATTGGCGTTTCAGTCCCGACTTTCAAAAATTGGCAGAAATAGTCCCTGAGCACTTATTTTAAAAGAAAAGTCACCTAAGGTCCTTTTGGAATCATAAATTGTCATAATTAGTCCTTTGATGAAAAATTTCAAAAGTTTTGAGAAATTACAGTTTAGTCCTTTCTTCATTTACTCAAAAATACAAAAAAATCAGAAATAAATAATTGAAAAATAAAAAAATACTCTTAAGCTTATTATTAGCTTATTATAGAAAAGAGCTACTGGTTATAAGGTTCAGTTAAGCTCTGTATAGCTTAAAGTGAGCTTGTATTTCATTTAATCTCGAAATTCACACAAGCACAACATCAGTCAACTAAAGTCAAAAGGAAGCTGCGTTGGTTTGAATCATTGATCTGGGATAAACCTGGGATTGGATTGAGTTCAATTAAGGTTGGATAATGGTATTTGATTGATAAAATCAAGCCATAGTGGCTGTATAGCTGTAAGTGCTTAATACACTTTGTTGTCTCCTTTTGTGCTTAAAATTTGCATTCATATTATGCTCATTAATTTTGTGGTTTGTACTTGTTTTAATCTCTAAATTCGGATCTGACTAGGTTAGTGCGAGATAGCTTGAGTATTGTTAAGCGATCATGTAGGTTTAAATTTGCATTTCGGTTTTGATAAGGGTGTTTGGTTCAAATTTGTTACATTGAGTTAGAGGGTTACAAATTAGTTAAGATCATTTCTTGAGTCCAACTTAGGTATATTAGAGTCATCTAGATCATACATTTGCATCACTGGGCGCATAAGTCAAAATCCCTTTTAATACTGTTCCAAATTTCATATCGGTTTGATTTTAGGAAGCTAGTACTTGCATTTAGGCTTGGAATAACTTAGGATAGCTTCATTTCATCATAAGGCATCATTTCCAATCCATTTTGCAAGATCAAAGTTCACAAAAGTCAAAATTCATTTCTATTGCAAAAGTCAAAACCATAAAAAGCAGTTTTCTAAAACTTTGTACATTTATCATTTGTTAATCCTTGGTTAAGAGATTTTGGTATTTTGGATTTAACAATTTGAGTGGTCAAGAGTTTAAAAATGATTTTGAGAAATTTTCCAAAAGCCCTTAAGCTACAAACAAGCTTGTCAACTTAGCTCGTATGCCCTTAACGAGGCATAGTCACCAAAAGGTTTTCTCGACTTCTTGCAAGAGCTCTAGAGAGCTCATTACATTCTCTAGAGCCCTAGTTTGGTTTATAAAGCATGCGGTTGGTGTACTCAAGGTTCACAATTCAATTTTCCCAAAAGCTCATTAAATAAGCTTGTGCAACAACTTAAAGATAGGGGGTTAAGGACAGTTTGAGTTAAAAAAGCAGTTAACATAAATCTGTGATAATCTGCACATTAGAGGTTAGGAGTAGCTGTAATTAGTTGTTTTTAGGTCCTTTTAGTATAAATTAGTCTCTGAAACAGTTTGGTAGCTTATTTCACTGTTTAGCTTATCCTAGGTAGCTTATTGAGATTCAGTTTCCACTACAGCTTCATAATCTTGCACAATAGCCCTAGCTTTTATATTTTTCATAGATTTAGAATATTATTTTAGAATTTTCCTGAATTTTTCACAATTTTTCAGTACTGTTTGATATTTTTCGTTATTTTAAACAGTTTTTAGGACTTTTTAATTAGCTTTTATTGCAAATAAATCGGAAAAGCTTCAAAAAATAAGTTTTCATTTCTCATAGGTTAAGAAAAATATAAAAAGCAAAAAATAATTTTCAGATTTTTCCTAGTTTAATTTGTAATTTTAGCAATTTAATTAGTTTTAAGCAGTTTTAATTCATAGAAAATAGAAAAATAATCAAAAAATACAAATTCAGTTTTGTAAATTCTCTTTTGTTATTTCAGATTTTTTAAAAATAATTTCATAATTTTCCCATTAATTTTCATCATTTTTAGTATTTTAATTTAGTTTTCTAAGTTTAGAATTAGTTTTTATTTCAAATAAATAAAAGAAAAATCATAAAAATTAGTTTTAAATCTTAATTAAAATTTTAATTGCATTTTTAGAGTAAAAGTAAATTTAGATCATTTTTAGGAGTTAGATTAGACGTATTTGCATTTAATTCGCGTTTCGTTAATTACGTCAGATCAAAATTAAAACCAAACAAATCATTTATAAAACCCATTCAAGTTCAAATCACGAAACTCAACGATCCCGTCAATTTCACACCTCGTTGGGACACGACCCGGGGAAATCAATTTCCCGGTATCACTTTTATCACACCCGTAAGATTTGATACGTTAACCTTTTTCCTAAAAGGTTAATTTGTCGAGTTTTACGGATATTTTGATATACGTTGATATTTGTGTTTCTCACACACTCACTTCACACGAATCAGTTATTCAAGAAGATATGAATTCGAAGTTCATTAGAAGTTTATCTTCTGAATGGGATGTTCATACGATTGTGTGGAGAAATAAGGAGGATTTTGAGAAGATGACTGGAAAATCTCTACAACAACTTGAAAGTCTATGAGTGCGAGAATAACATTGTTGGTTCATCTTACGCTAATCAATACATTGCTTTTGTTTCAACTAATCACAAAAGTCCACATGATGTATCCACTATCGCATATGGAATAACCACGGCTATTGCAAACAATACCATTGTTAGTGATCTTGTCGGTGATGGTGCAATTTGTGCTTCCATCGGATTTAACTACCGGTGTTGATGTTTTGAATCAAGATCTAGATCAAACCGATCACGATGATCTTGATGAGATTAACCTTCAATGGCAAATGGCAATGTTGACTCTCTCGAGCAAGGAAGTTTCGAGGAGGTGGAAGATATGTTAGGTATGATGGTCAAAGGAGAGTGGGTTCGACAAGAGCAAGATGGAGTGCTTTAGCGCAAGAAGAAGGTCACTTTGCTAGGAATGTCGAGCTCCTAAGAGAATTGAAGGCATTAAGAAGACCACAGAAGACCTCATTGTTTCTTGACTTTGGTTGCTCAAGATGGGATTGGTGATTATGATTGGGTGAGCAGTTGAAGAAGGTCCCAATCGGCTTTTCATGCTAGTGAAGCTTCAAAAGAGCATAACTTTGCTCTAATGGCCTATCTTCATCTTCTATTTGATTAAGGGTATCTAATGATTCTACTTGTTCTTTTAAATCATGTCATGATAACTTAGAATCTCAAAAAGCTATCTTTGAAAGTTTAAGAAAAGTAGAAAAGGCGTCTATGGAGAACCTAGGTTCTGAGTTGGACTAGAAAGTGTGGAAGAGAAGCTAAAGTTACGTATTAAATGTGAGTTTGAGTATGTAGATAAGATCAATATACTAGGTGGTGAAATTGATCTTAAAGATAGAGAGATTAAGATGCTTAAAGATAAACTAGTAGAGGCAGAGAGTGTAAATAAGCCAATAGGTCAAAAACTGGTCAAAGATGGTACTGGTCTTGGATACAATAATATGCCACCACCCTCTTTGATGAAACATGCACCAGCTGCTAAAGAACTATCATTTAGTAGTGAGTTCAGTTTTAACAAACTTGTAGAAGGGTCAAGTAATACTGAAACACATAAGATAGGTTCTGACAAGACATCTGATGCTCCCACAACTGAATATTGGGAATCAGATTCTGAGGAAGATAGAACTGAATCAACACAACCTGAAAAGATAGATCATGTTAAGAAAGTTGATTCTAAACAAGCCAACCTTGTACCTAGATTTGGAGCTCAAATTACCAAGAAAGTAGTTGAGTACAAGGAAATACCTAGGGAAAAGATGAGACAATATAAACCTAGGGGCAATCAAAGAAGCTTAAATGGTCTAATTTCTAGTGATTAGGTGATGAGTATCAATGTGTCAAGAAAGCTTGTTATAACTGTGGTAGTTTTGAGCACTTACAGAGAAATTGTCATAAAAACAGACCACAAGTTTGGAATCATTAGAGGAGGTTAAATCATCAAAACTTTTCAAAGAAAACAAACCCTCATCCTAACAGTAACATGATTCCTAGGGCAGTGTTGATGAGGAATGGGAAAAACAAAATCAATAGTCACTGCTGCACTTAAATGGGTTCCAACCACTGCTAAGCAAAATGTAAACATGGCTAAGCATAGTCGAACCACTGATAAGAAAAATATCACCACCTGAAACAAAGAAGTTTTAAAAATTCCAAAGGTGATAGCGGCGGTGGTTGGAAATCACTTTATCTTTGTTAAGGCCTCAACAAGTTGGCAATGGAAGCCTAAGACCAGGTGTTACATCATGTCATGTGCATCGATGAACCTAAATAAGTTTGAATATTTTGATGCAGAGGCGGACCCAGTCGATATTGGCTTGGGTCACAAAAGGATCTAACTTGTTTAATTTCATTTGCGGAAATCTAAAGATGAGCTAAAAGATAAAGGAGTTTTTGATAGTGGTTGCTGGACACATGACTTGGGATGGGAGCAACTGGAAGATTTTGAAGCTTTTGATGGAGGATATGTGGCATTTGGCAATGATCTAAAGGGAGGAAAGATACTTGCGGAGGCACAATCGAGCAGAATTTAGACTTTGATAAGAAAAAGCGGGTACTTTTGGTGAAAATGAGTGTGTGGTGTTGTCTCACGAGTTTAAGATGCACGATGAGAAGTTCATACAACTTAGGGTACCTAGGAAGGAAAATATATATTGTTTTGATCTTAAAGATGTTCTTCCGAATAGGTCCTTAACATGTTTGTTTGCTAAAGCATCGTAGATGAGTCAAAATTGTGGCATAGAAGGCTAGGTCACCTTAATTACAAAAATCAATAAAGCGGTAGCGGAAACTTAGTGACGGGTAACCTTCTAAGGTTTTGAGTGTGAGGAATTGTATGTGGCTGTCAAAAGGACAACAACATAGAGCTTCTTCTAAGACCAAAGCTGTAAACACCATCACACAACCACTTTGTTTATGCTTCATATGGACTTATTTGGACCTACCTTAGTTAGGAGTTTGAACCATAAGCGATATTGCCTAGTTATCATGATGATTATAGTAGATTTTCTTGGGTATACTTTTTGGTACGCTAAGAGTGAGACTAGTGAGATTACAAGAGTTTCATTACTAAGATAGAAAATCTAGTTAAGCAAGAGTCAAGGTAATCGAGATAATGGGCCGAGTTTAAGAATGATGTGATGAATCGGTTACGTGTAGCTAAGGGTATAGAGGCAGTTTAGTGTTGCTAGAACACCACAACAAAATGGTGTGGTGAAAGGAAAATAGAAAACTAATTGAAATTGCTAGGACAATGTTGTCGAGTCTAAGTTACCAACTACCTTTTGAAGTTGTAGGAAATGCATGTTATGTGAGAATAGAAGTAAGGTAGTGAAGCCTCATAACAAGACCCCTTATGATTTGTTACATGATAGGAATCCAATGATTGTATTCCTAAAACCTTTTGGGTATCCTATTACTATCTTGAATACCATAGACTACCTAGGAAAGTTTCAAGAAAAGGGCGATGATGGATACTTTTGGGCTATTTTCTAATAGTAAAGCCTTTAGAGTATACAATAGGAGGACTAGAATTGTTGAAGAGAACTTACATGTTCAATTGTGAAAAGACTCTAGTGTTGAGACCAAAGGACGGGCCGGCTATTTAACATTGATCGCTAACCAAATCTATGAATTATGATCCTATCATTGCAAGAACTTCCACTAATGTTAATGCGGTACACAAAGGATTACGATCTTTGGAACAACTTCTAAGGAAGGCGATTCTTCAAAAGAGTTCTATTTGGTTGAAAAGTGGAAAGATGGTTTACATTCCTTCCATCATTAATAAACAGGTCCCATGATGATGAAATCTTGAAAGATGGAGGCAATGTTGATCATCATCAAGTTAAGGATGAGTTATTGAAAGATAACTCGGTGTCGATGAAGAAATTGAAAAGAAGAAAAGGCATTCGGCAAGCAACGCTAAGCCATGAAACCGAAACCGATAAGCCATCTTCTACCACCGATGGTCAAGTGAAACCCGGATGCAAATCTTGGTGATAGTACTTTCTTTGGACCACATGCAAAGCCATTATTTGATGATGAGGAGGATCCACATCATCGACATCTGCTTTGATGATATTGATACTCATGATGATGAAGATATGGATGATTTCTTCAATGCTAATTTGACTAACTTGAAGCTGTCATTAATGAAAGTCCAATCACCACTACCGGGATTTACAAGATTCATCCCAAAGAACAAATACTTGGAAACTTGAATACTCGGTTCAAACAAGAGCGGGTTAAGAACATAACCCTTTCACGAATATGGGTTCTTTGCAAGATCTCTTCACAAAAAAAGCAGTCATAAAGTTACGCAAAATTGCCTATTTGCTTGTTTTACTCGTCTCAAAAGAGCCCAAAAAGTGTAAGAAGATTTATCGGAAGAAGGTGGGTAGAATCAATGCAAGAGGAGCTTCTACAGTTTAAGCTTCAAGAGGTTTGGACATTGGTTGATCTTCCAAATGGTAAGAGGTAATTGGGACAAAATGGGTGTTCGAAACAAGAGGATGAAGAGGAATTGTGGTAAGACACAAATCAAGATTGGTTGCTCAAGGATACACACAAGTGAAGGTTTGGATTATGATGAAGTGTTTGCTCGAGTTGCAAGAATAGAGGCTATTAGATTATTTTTGGCTTATGCTTCATTCAAGAATTTTGTTGTGTATCGGATGGATGTTAAAAGTACATTTTGTATGGCACAATTGATGAGGAGGTTTATGTTTGTCAACCTCCGGTTTTGAAGATCGATTATCTTGACAAGGTTTATAGGGTGAGAAAGGCTATGTATGGGTTGAATCAAGCTCTAGGGCATGGTATGAGTGTCATCTACTTATTTGATGGACAATGGATTTAAAGAGGGTTGATTAATAAAACTTTGTTCATTAGAAAGCACAAAGATGATATTCTATTGGTTCGAGGTTTATGTAGATGGCGTCATCTTTTGCTCTACAAACAAGGAGCTATGCAAGGATTTTGAGAAACTTATGCATGATAAGTTTGGATGAGTTCTATGGGAGAACTCGCTTTTTAAGGGCTACGAGGTTCAACAAAGGGTGATGGTATCTTCATTAGTCAAGATAAGTATGTGAGATGTTTTGAAGAAGTTTGGGTTTCAAGATGTAAAGAGTGCAAGTACACCTATGGAGACTTAGAAACCACTGCTACCGAGATGATGGAAGTCCCAAAGTTGATTCGAAGTTATACGGATCCATGATTGGATCTTTGATGTATCTTCTTGCATCTAGGCGGATATTATGTTCTCGGTATGTGTGTGTGCAAGATTTCAAGTCACAACCAATACCTCACACATGAATCTTGTTAAGAGGATCTTCGGTATCTTAAAGGTCAACCTAAATTGGACCTTTGGTATTTTAAGGATTCCCTTTTGATTTGGTGGCCTACAGGATAGTGACTATCTTTGAGCTAGTTTGGATAGAAGTCTACTCTTTGGAGGATGTCGGTTTTGGGAAGCGGTGATTTCATGGCGGTGTAAAAGCAAACTATTGTGGTCTTTGCTAGTTGATGTGGTCAAGTTCTTTGGATTGAGAATCAATTCTTGGATTTTGGGTATAATTTTATGCATACTAAGATTTACATTGATAATAACGATACCATTTGCATTATTAAAATCGTGTTTTACATTCTAGAACTAAACATATTGAGATAAGGAATCATTTCATTAGAGATTGTAATGAGAAAAGGGTGATTCAAATGGTAAAAATCCATCTTGATTTCAATGTTCTTGATCTTCTCACAAAGCTTTTGATGTGGGAGGTTTGATACCTTGTTGTTAGTATTGGAATGATTAATCTCTAACTCTCAAATTGTTTTGTACCAATTTGTATAAGTATTGGACTATTATTATGTAATCTTAGTATTGTTATTTTTGTTTCTAACCACTGATAGTTTTGTTCAAACCACTGTTTGTTGCTCTGTGTTTCCACTAACCATTTTGCATATAGCAGAAAGTTCATTATAGAAGTAAAATAAGTACTGAATTTAAATTTTCATTCATTCTAGAAGCAGTTTCTGACTTACGACTTATAGCTTACAATGAAACTTCAAGTGCAAATTATAAGACTAGTTCTATACATGATTTCCAACTACTATCCTCGACTTTTGGATATGCATGACAAGCTAAGGATCAAAATGGGCGAGGATAGATTAAGCAAGCGAAGATGATGAAGATGAATACGAGTAGATGCATTTATGATTTGACATTGTCCTTTGTGCTTCATCTACTGGTTTCACCAAAAAGCAATCACTCCAACTTTCTTTTACCCTTCCCCCTTACGATATGTGAAGAAGCACCACAACCTGGTGCAGGAAGACCAAGAACCACCTCTCTGTCCTTTGGGAGTGGTGGATTTCTTGGTCGTGGTCTTGGTTGGGGTTGGGATGATGAAGGTTTTGGGTTTGAAGTTCTATTCTTAGAAGAGTCATCAGAGTCTTCAGAAGTGTTGTTCCCTATTCACTATCATTTAAAAACAATTAAGTATATAAAACATTTTAACAGTGAATAATGACTGAAAGTAATGTAAGTAAAACACACAAAATAATTTTCAACGTCATATTCTTATAAGAAATAATTGAAAAGAATACGTTACCCAAGTACTTGCGGAATAGTACTTGGGATTGAAATGACAAAGTTTGGGGTGACTCCTCTCTAAGCTCAGGCTAAGTTTGAGCACAAATCTTAGAACCTACTGAGCTAGCTCAAGGATAAAGTTGTATTTGGAGGAGTGAAAAGTTGGCTTGTGTGTGTGTTTTTACAATTCACAAGCTTAAACTTTTCACTCATTCTCTTATGCTATTTATGCAAGTATGATATTTAACCTTAACCTAGAAGAAAAAAACATCGATCACAGTAATCACGAATATAGAAATATTTGATTACTATTTGCATTGCTATTTGTAGTCAGGCGGCGAGTCTTCTTTTCTTAACATGGAATCCTTTAGTATCGCCGCTTACTATAAATTGGAAGATATGGATTTAGTAGATAGGGACTTAGTTTTAGCTGGGTAAAACAATTGGGGACTTAGTTTTATCTGGATAAACTTTTCGCCTCATTCTTGATCTTCAAAGCCTTGATCTCTTCCTTGGTTTGTCTTGATGTTAAGAGTTGGAGAGGAGTCTTAGGGATTGGTGAGTTATTGTCATCACTCATTTGAATCCACCATCTTCTTCTTGACTAAGTCTTCACCCATTAAGTTACGCCTTCTTTGAGTGGATGAGGCTTCTTCACACCTCGTCTTGAGTATCACGAAGATGGCTCAGCGAGAGACTATGCATTCGGTGAGCGATAGTGTTCAATGGATTAAACACTTAGGATATTTTCTATTCAAATCCTAGATTAAGGGGTTTGGGTATTCTTGAACCAACGGTCTCCCTATTTGGATATACAAATAGCCTAAGTGTTTGATTAGTGTAAGTAAGCAAATGGCTTCTTCTCACATTGAATGTACTAATGCATACAATATGGAACACCTTGAGTATTTTACCAAAACATACATCTTTATTAATCATTTACATGGTTCCTATAACTAGTACAAAGAAAAGATAACATGATGTCGGTCGAGATGAATACCCGAGCTTCAAGATTCACTTTCTTGGTGATGAGTGTTTCTCTGTCGGGATGGTCTCTAATCTTGGCATTCGGGACTTGACGAACACGATGTTTCTTTGAGGATTGGATGCGAGAGGCCCGGAATATAGGCGATCATTGCTGCTACACTGACTGATCAATATCACTCCATCTTTGGAATCTTTGGGTTTCCATAGACATCAATGTGGAATAGCCCTCTTCGGGGTCTTGATTAGTAAGCGGTTCACAAATTTTACACCTCGAGAAGCTCTGTTGCATTCTAGGCGGGCACTTTGATCTCTGGTTGAAACTCAACTCTTTTCCTTTTGCTAGTGGGCGGTTGTGGTTGAGATCCTTGAGGTGCGGTCAAGGAAGGCTGAATTCCTAGATGAGCCGGTGCATCCCTCGACCTTTCATATCTTTTCTTGAGCATCTTCATCGACTCCTTGACCACCTTGTTTTGCTTCTTTCCAATGATCGGACCAAGTTCATCAAGTTCGGTGATCCCAAAGTCTTTGAACTTTTAGAGATCATGAACCTCAAAGTGTCTTTTGTCATCTCCTCTATAAACATTCATAGCCAATGGTTTGGTGTTGGGAATAATCTTGACATCGATGATTTTTGAGGAAGCCTTGTTGGTCATTGTCAGTTGTATTCTTAATTCACTTTGCTTGAGAACTTGACTTTCTTTCTCTTTTCTTCATCTTGCTTCTCATTGCGACCATTTGAAGCGACTGAGCATCCTTGAACTTTTGACCTACGACCCTTTGGGAGCTTACTTGCATCTAATCCCATGTTCTCGGCTTCTTGGTGACAACCTTTGCGATTCTTCTTTTGTCTTCTTATCATCCTCGGCTTGTTTCAATTTCCTTTCTTCTTTAGCAAGGTGTTTGGTTAGGTGTTGAGGAGTGAAGAGGTATTAGATGTCACCGATTTTGTTGGGAATCTTCTCGGGCTCGGTAGTTGTCATTATGCCTTTGCCTTGTCACGGCACGAGGAAGATGATGCAACTAAGGGTGGTGTTTTGTTGTGACCGTCGGTGTTGCTTTTGTTGTTGTTTGAGGTGGTAGTGAGGAGATGGGAATTCTTGAGATTGGTGTAGATGATGTTGGAGCTACTAAGACATGTGGTGTTTGCTCCCCTCGGTGTGAGGAGGAGTTTCTTGATATTCTCCCCTCAACTTTTTGGAGCTTGATGAGGGCAAGAGTTGGTGTTGGTCTTTGAGGGGTGAGCGACTTGACCCTTGAAGGCTTGATAGATTTCGGTCATCATAGCCTTAATCTCTGTAATGTCTGCTGAATACCGGTAACCTTTTATCCAAGTTAGCTTTGAGGAAGCTCCAATGCGGTCATCAGGGACCAAGATTCGAGGCGGGGAGGAGGATGCGAGCCATTGTCGCCACTGTATTCAAAGAGTCCATTGTAGCTTGAAAAGACTTGGCGAGGATGGAAGACCACGAACATTAGCAGACTTGAGCGGATCTAGCGGTTCATTAAGGCTTGAGGATTGTTTCAAATGCGCATCGGTAGCCTTTAGCACTTGAGTTAAGTCTTTGGATCTTCTTTGACAAACTCCACGATTTCATCAACCTTTGTGCCAACATTACGAAGGTGTGTTAAAGTTAGCCAAATTTTCATCCGATCGGAAGAGTCTATCATACATCAAGTCCACTGTGCTCATGAACATTTTCATCAAAGCCACATACCTCGCCCTTAGATCGGGTATAACTTGCGGCAACCTCGTTATGTTGTTCCCACAGCGTTTTGGTAACCCAGTATAGCTTCCTTGAATCTTTGGTGATCCTGAGCGACTACCTTTCGAGAGGGGAAGAACATTATCAAACTCTTTGAATTCATCGAGCTTGAGGAGGATTCGAAGCATGATCATCATGTTAAAATGGGGATTGATGTGCTCATTTGGATCGGTGAGGCTCTTGTTGATTGAACCTCGAGTCCACTTCATCCCTGCGATAAAATTTCTTCATCACTTTCGGCAAGGTCATCATCGATTTTAGCACTCGGTGACCTCGATAGCTGATAACAAGGAGTGGGAATGGGTTCCATATCGTGGTGGTTTGATCCCTACGAGTCTTTGTCCCGTGGACCCCTCGGACATCGGTGGGAGTTTCAGCGTCTTCTCGGGAGTCGAGTATTGGTTTTGGGTTCCATATTGGGGTTGTTCCTTTCCTCCAGTCTTTGTCCCCATTGACCCACGAGACACGATGGGGTTTTCACTGTGCCTTTAGCAGTCGGTGATTGTTGTATCCCTATCGGTGGGTTTTTGTTTCCCCCAGTCTTTGGGATCGATCGGTGTGCCCTCGAGACAAAGGCTTGGATTTGCTAATGTCCTCATCGGGCGTGGTGGAAGGCGCTCCCTACCGGTAGGTTGTATGTTTCCCTCACGGATCTTGGGGAGTAGTAGGTGTGACCAAGGGCATTGACTATGATGTATCGGTGTCCTTCGTTGTCCACGAGTGGTTGTTGCAGTCGTGGGTCTCTTTTTGGTCTCGGGCTTTTGTGCCTCTTAGGTGTGCTCTAAAGCCTCGGGGCCCTAAGACTTTGGTTTAGTCTTAGTCGATCGAGACTTCCCTCTCTTTTAGGAGGCGGGGTTTGGAGACACTGATCCCTCACAGTTGTTCTGATAACCATGTGGGCCGTCAATTCTATAGGGTGACAAGGGATGGGTCCTTTTGAAAGTTTGATGGGCTCGGGGCCGAGGTAAATTTCAAATTTTCATCACGAGTATAATTGGAACCCGATGTGATTGTAAAGCACAAGAGATAAACCTAGGATCTGAAATATACTTAGTCTAGACTTACTCTGTAACCGTTATGAGATCATGTAAATGATCTCCCTATGTCGATAGTGACCCCATTCATCAGGCGGTATGCCATCATCAAGCGAATAAATTAACTTGTTGGTGGATGAGTAGTTCCATGAGGCCGAATCACAAAAGTGAGCAGGATCCTCAAGCCACGAGGGAATGAACTTTTTGTGTCGGGGTCTTGTCAAAGATTTGGATCTAAAGCGATTTGTTTAACCCATCCTTCTTGTGGAGGGTTCGGGATGGGCGACATAAACACCTGTTGTAATCTAACCCGTTTGAAGTGCAAAAGTTTTGTAATCCGGGGTGTATTGTTGCCCCATTAAGACTAAACGATGAGATACTCACGAGAGGTCTAAGGTTATTCTCATCGATAGAAGGTGTTGGGTCAAAGGCTCTAGTTGTGTGAAAACTCCACGAGGTAGTTTAGATCTGATGTTGAGGACATTTAACAAAGGCCGTTTTGAGTGGGCGTTGAATAAAAATTTTATAATGTCTTTATAGGTTGGGACATTTTCGAGGTATTCAAAATTACCTATGACATTATTTGTTTTGAATTCAACGTTAGTAAGATCCTACCACAGAGGTGCAAGCTGGAGAGATTGTGTTCTAGCCATTTCCATTAAAGATGATTTTAGGTTTTGAAAAAATGTTTTGACTAGAACGGTCAAAGGTGTTTATCTCTCAAGTTTGTGATGAAAAACTTTTGTAGATGTTTACAATGAAGGTTTTCCAAAAGAGGTTTTAATGATTTTGAGAACACACAAATTTTTTTGAGTTTGAGAAAGGATTTTGACAGAGTTTAGTTGCAAAAAGTAATTTGTGTGTGTTTTGTGGTTTTTGAAGGGGGTATTTATAGAGAGGTGAGAGTGGTGGTTTTTGTATAAATGTGGATATGTAGAGACCAATTTTTGAAGTCTTTTGATATTCCACATTTAATGCTACCCACCCCATCACGCAGTAAAAACTCGTCTTTCAAGGGAAGCAGTTGCGATGCACGATAAAGTGCACTTTGCAACATTAAAATATCCATAGGATATTTTATGTGTGAAGGCATTAAATGCCAAGTGGGTAAGTGATGAGACCCACGCGAGTAAGACATATATTCCTATATTAAATTGGTGGTATTACCAACCTAGGACATTTAAGTAACGAATACTTAGAGCATTTAGTTACTCATTCAATGCATTATGTCAGGGACCCTGATTGAGTCTTACTCATTCAGTGAGGGATAGATTTTTGGATGTTCTGGGAGATGAATCAGTTCACAGAACTTACTGAGATTGGTTTTCAGATGCTTGACTTTCAATGTCAAGCATTCCCAATTCAGCTTTCAGTCTCCTGAATGTAGGTTTATCCAAAGGTTTGATGAAGATATCAGCAAGTTGATATTCAATAGGGATGAAATGAAGTTCTATGTATCCTTTCATTATGTGATCCCTGATGAAGTGATATCTGATATCAATGTGTTTGAGTTCTTTGATGGAGGACGGGGTTTTGGAGATTGCAATAGCCTTGGTGTTGTCACGAAGATGGGTACCATTTTGTAATGGATGTCATAGTCATTGAGTTGACTCTTTATCCATGGAACATTGTACGACATCTGCGGTGACCACATATTGACGGTTGAAGACATAGCCAGCGATTCTTTGCTTTTAGCACTCCAACAAACAGTTTTCCTCGAAATTGTGAGGACCACGAGGTACTTTTTTTGTCCATGTTGCGACGACATAATCGAATCGAGTAACCTTTGAGATCAAACCACGAACATTTAGGATAATAAAGTCCAAGGCTTGGGGTTCCTTTTAGGTACCGAGTATTCTTTGGGCTGCGGTGAGGTGGGATTCTTTAGGATTGGGCCGATGTCGGCTATGAGACCGGCGAGAATTGTATATACAGTGCAGGCGATTAGATACATCGGTGAGCCAACAATCCCTCTAAAATGGGTTTGATTAGCGATTTTCCGGTGAGATCGGGTCCAAGGTTGTTAGGTGGAACCATTGGAGTCTTCAACGAGGCACGGTCGAGATATCTCATACTTCTTGAGATTTCTTGTATACTTCTCTTGGTGATGGAAATTCCTTTGTCGGTTTTCACGATTTGTAGTCCAAGGAAGTATGTTAATTCACCCATCATGCTCATTTCAAACTTCTTTGTCATCAGTTTTTCAAACTGTTTGCAAAGCTTGTAGTTTTTTGAGCCAAAGATGATGTCATCAACATATACTTGGACTAGTATCACATCCTGCTGTGTTCTATTGACAAACAATGTGTTGTCTATCTTTCCTCTGACAAACTTGTTTTGTATCAGGAAGGCTGAGAGAGTTTCATACCATGCCCTAGGAGCTTGTTTTAGTGCATAAAGGGCTTTATCAAGCTTGCAGACATAGTCAGGAAATTCACTGCTCTCAAAGCCTGGGGGTTGTTGAACATAAACATCTTCCTTGAGTTCACCATTTAGGAATGCACTTTTGACATCCATTTGGTAAACTTTGTAGTTCATGTAGGTAGCATAAGGAAGGAAGATCGATGGCTTCCATTCTTGCAGGGCAAATGTCTCAACATAGTCAATGCCTTCTTATTGGCTGTAACCTTTAGCTCTGAGTGCGGCTTTGTTTTTAATGGCGGTGCCATTTCATCGGTTTTGTTTATGAAAACCCACTTCATTCCTATGACAATGACATCTTGAGGACATTTGATCAAGGTCATGACCCTATTTTAAATCAATTGTTGAAGTTCTTCTTGCATGCTTTGAACCCGGCTTGGGTGTTTTAAAGCTTGATGACACTTTTAGGTTCTATGTCGATAGGTTATCACCATATAGACATTCATTGGTGAAAGCTAGCGATAATCTAGCGACCATGCTTCTAGTAAGCATGCCCTCGGTGGGTTCACTAATGATGTTTACAAGTTGAATGTCACGAGATCTTGTCCACTTACTTTGTGGTCTAGGATCCGAGCTTGAGGAGGTCCTTTGGGAGTTCATGTGTGAGTTCGGGTGCAATAGTCATAGACTCATTTAGATCATCTATTGAGATGTCTTGTTACGGTGGAGGATCATGAGTTATAGGATCACGATCATTTTGATCGGTGTTACCTATCCACGAGGGGCCATGACTATCAATGAATTCGCGATAGTTGGTTGTGATAGATTATGAGGTAAGACATAATATGAGATGTCGACATCGACTTGGTATGAGGAATTAGTTTCGGATGATGAACTCATCGGGAGGATATCTTGATGAGTTATCAATTCCTATTTCTTCCTCTAAAGTGTTGGAGAACACGATGCTTTCAACACATTCATCAAAGGTGACATGATAGGTTTCCTCGACTTGTTGTCTCCTTGTGTTAAACACCACGAAGGCTTTGGAGATTAGTGAGTATCCTAGAAAGTATCCATCATCGACTTTAGCATCAAACTTGCCAGATGATCCTTGTGGTTATGAATAAACACAGGACATCCAAACATACAAAATAGTGATGTCGAAGTCTGCCCTTGAATATCTCATAAGGGGTTTATTATGTCTCTTGACAATGATTGACATGTTTTGAGTGTAACAGCGGTTTAAGCCTTGATCCATAAATGCTTTGAGAGGTGAGCCATTTAACATGGTTCTTGCGGCCTCAATGAGAGTTCTATTTTTCCTTCGACTACCCCATTTTGTTTAGGGGTATAAGGAGATGAGAAATTTTGAGAGATTCCCTTCTCATCACAAAAACTCTCAAGCTCGGCATTTCTAAATTGATTACCATTATCGATTACGATTTGTTTGATGTAACGTCATTACAGTTTTCAATGTTCACGATAAATAACATTATAGTATCATTTGCACGACTCTTTTTAGAAAGAAAGTATACCCAGTGTATCTTGAGAATTCTTCAACAATGACAAGTGTATACTTTTCATCTTTGGATTGATCTAGGATGGCCGGTCAAAGAGATCCATATGCAAGAGGTGAAGCGACTTTTGATAGAAGTTTTGCTTAGTTTTGAAAGATGCCCTTATATGTTTGCCTTTTTCACAGCGAGCATGGTTTATCTTTAGCAAAACTAGTGATGGTAAGCCAAGGACCTTGTTTTGTTTAGCAGTTGTTGATATTTTGAAGTTTAAGTGTGAGGTCTCTTATGCCACGGGTTGATAGTTTCGATTGGCTTTGGCAAAGAGCGAGTTCCATCTTTAGAGAGTTGACATGTCAAGGACATAAACATCGTCTCTTCTAGGAGCAATCAACACAACTTCCTTGTTATCATTACAAATGGTACCTTGCTTGTCATTGAATTGTACAATGTACTTAGCATCACATAGTGGTGACCTTTGATGATATTGTATTTAAGACCATTTACATAAGCAATCTTAGAAAACTATTCCATTGCAATTTCTTGAACCATAACCTTGATTGGGACATGATGAGTTATCACCAAATACTACCTTGGGCCTGGTTCCTTTACATACTTGTGCGAGATATTCCTTCACACTGTCATGCTTCTTGAGCATCCTTTGTCTAGATGCGGATAGGCTCCCTAGCATGCCTCTGCACAAGCGGTGGCTGAACTAGTTTCTCTTCGTGACCCAGCTTACTAGTGGGCTTGAGTCTCATGGTCTCTTTGAATTGAGCAATCGATTCATGATCGGTTGTGGAATGCCTTTGTGCTACCACAGGTTTTGCATTTAGAGGCGAGGATGAATCAATGGTTCAGGTTGCTTTGAATTTCTCCTTGCATGAATGACCTTTGTCATCTTGAGATGTCTTATGATTTGTGTTACCGCAAATATCACGACAAATGTCCATAAGACAATCATCGAGCGATGATCATTAAAGCCATAGTGAGGCAAGGAGGAAAAGGTTTAGCTCTCAACTTTTGGGTGACTTGGATGAAGAAGTGTCTTGATGACCAACTTTGGTGTAGTTTGCTTGAATGAGAAAACTGCATATTGCAATGGTCGGCGATTACGTGATCATCCTTTTGCAAATCATACAAAAAGGATTCTATATGATTTTAGTGGTATGGTGGTATAGTGGCACAGATCACACTTACGCTTGTTTTTGAGTGGTGGACTTTGACTTTGAGGAACTAGAGGCGACTTTGTCTCTGATTACTTGAGGACCTTTTCAATGGATTCCATTTTTGGTTAGCTTCTCATAAGTTCAATCAATTCTTGAATCGATCGACTTTAGTGGGGACGAGAGGATGTGGAAGTTTCGGTGGGGTTGGATTCTTGTTGAGTTGGTTTTGATGGTCTCTTGAAAATGGTTCTACCAAGTCGGACCTTTTTAGGAGAGTGTGGATTGTATTGTAGTGGATTAAGCTCGAGCTAGGATCGGCACCACGAAAAGGTTCAAAAGGTGGAAGTGGTGCTTGAGATTCATCTTCAAACTCGGAGATGTGTTCGATTGCTCTGGGAACATCAGTGGTCCAATCATGCTCTTGACGCTTGACTTTCGGGCTCTAGAATTCTTCCGAGTCAAAGTTAGGAAGCTTACTATCGAGGATTAAGCCTTTCAATCCAATCACTTGGGCTTGGGAGCAGACAACATATTGGTAATCATGCCACGGACACAAATCATTTAGGACTACGGTCTTTGTTGTGAGTCGGTGAGATGATGTTCACCTATGACTTACTTTTGCTCTTTGGGAGAACCAGCGCATCGAAGACCCTTGGATTCTTGGTGGTCCAACTATCAATGATTTCTTTTTCTTTCTTAAGTTCATCTTGAAGAGCGATTTCTTTTAACTAATTATTTGTTTTGAATTTGTAAGTTGATAGCTTCAAGCTTGTTTTGTTTTAACACAAGTAACTCATCCCTACACTTATTCAATTCAAAACTAAACTTGTACTTAGAAAAATATTGAGCCTTTGCTCTTCTACAAACTTAAGATCTACATTGATATAGTTCATATGGGGATCGCCAATCGAGTCATCATCCATAGAAAGTAGAATATTTACCTTCTTCATTGTGATGTTAACCCATTCTCCATTTACGGCATGATTCTTTCCAACGACAAGCTTGTCTTCCTCGAGAGAGCCATCGAGGCGCTTACATGCACCATTTCATCATCGATGAGGCGGTCTTCATCGATCGAAGGTTTGACAACAAGACCCTGTTTTACCACCATGATTGAACACTATTTGGTTACGAAGGGTGGCCTTAAGTAAAGCAATCTTGGCTTTGATTTTCCTATACTTAGCTTCAAAATCAATTTGTTTTGTTACGGTCGATTTATTACGAAAGTTTTGATGAGGCGATAGATTTTAGGTTGAAATTTGCTAAAACCTAAGGGTGACTTGACCACGATGGTGCAGCAAGAGGGTTGAGAAATTGTTTTAGAAAAGAGTCTTTGCAAAATGACCTCTATTGTGACACTTGAAGCATTCGGTGTCCTCGTTAGCTTTAGCAGTTGAAAACCTTTGTTTCTTTTAATAAACCTTGAGAGTTTGCAAGGGTGCCCTTTCACGAAATTCAACTTTCGGGTCATTGATTCTCCTCACTTGATCTCTCATCGAGGCTCGTCATCGAATTTTCTTGAAAATCTTGAACCACATTATTAGAAAAGAAGGCGGTTGATATAGGTGAGGTTATGGTGGGGACTTCTTGACTTCACGAGACTTCCTTAAGTCGAGGTAACGTCTATTGATGAGGTTTTCCTCATGGGCAATTCCATAAATTTCGGGAAGTTCAAGATTTTGGATGTGATTTGCATTTCTATGTCACACGAGAAGTTCAACTACTTCTCGAGGAGACAATTTACAAAACCAACATTTATCTCATGTTTTGACAACTTGACACCATCATTAGCAGTTCATTTAAAGAGTTTTGTAATGGGTGTAGGTTTGTGAGAGTATTTGAATCCACAGCCACGAAGGTATTATACTCAAGTTTCGGGTCCATTATCCTTTTCCTTGGTATCTGAAGGACCTTCATGGCTATCGACGAGGTCATCGAGGTTTGCTTAGCCGTATTACGACTTATGGTGACTCCATTATATCATCGGGGAGACATGATATGATGATACTTTTGAGTCGTTGGTCTGGTTGACCACTCTCCTTTCATCCACGAGTCAGCAGAGCTTGAGGTTTGGGCAAACCTTGATCTTTGGGACAAATGGACCCTCATTAATACACTTGATATAATAAGGTTCCATCCAATCAAATAGCAAAGCATCGCTTTTCCATTTAATGAATTTGCCAACTTCAAGTCTAGGGGCGACGGTGAATAAGCTCCACCCTTTTACCTGACTAGTTGGGGTACATCAATTTCGACCATAGGAATTACGATTTAAAATGCTTTTAGGCGGCTTAAATAGGTTTATAATCAGCCTCGCTCTAATACCACTTGTTGTTCCCTATTCACTATCGTTTACAAGCAGTTAAGTACTTAAAACATTTTAACGATGAATAATGATGAAAGTAATGTAAGTAAAACACACAAAGTAATTTTCAACGTCATATTCTTATTAGAAATAATTCAAAGAATCGTTACCCAGTACTTGCGAATAGTACTTGGGATTGAAAGAATCAAAGTTTGGGGTGACTCTCTCAAGCTCGGGCTAAGTCTGAGCACAACTCTTAGAACCAGCTGAGCTAGCTCAAGGATAAAGTTGTATTTGGAGGAGTGAAAAGTTGGCTTGTGTGTGTGTTTTACAATTCACAAGCTTAAACTTTTCACTCATTCTCTTATGCTATTTATACAAGTATGATATTTAACTTTAACCTAGAAGACAAAACATCGATCACAGTAATCACGACTATAGAAATATTCGATTCTTGTTTGCATTGCTATTTGTAGTCGGTAGTCTTCTTTCCTTAACGAGGAATCCTTTAGTATTGCGCCTACTATAAATGGGAAGATATGGCTTTAGTAGATAGGGACTTAGTTTTAGCTCGGTAAAACACTTGGGGACTTAGTTTTATCACGGATAAAATTTTCCGCCTAGTCCCGCTCATTCTTCAATCTTCAAAGCCTTGATCTCTTCCTTGATTTATCTTGACGTTAAGAGTTGGAGAGAGTCTTAGGGATTCGATGAGTTATTTTCATCACTCACTAAATCCACCATCTTCTTCTTGACTAAGTCTTCACCCATTAAGTTTCGCCTTTACGAGTGGAGGCTTCTTCTTCGCCTCGTCTTGAGTATCACGAAGATGGCTCAGCGAGAGACTATGCTTGATGACTGACAGTGTTCACGGAGTTAAACACTTAGGATATTTTCTATTCAAATCCTAGATTAAGGGGTTTGGGTATTTACTGAACCCAACAAGAAGCCTCACTTGGATTCACCACACTATCATCTTCAGATGATGGGAGAAAGGGTGATTTTCTTGGTCGTGGTTCTTGTGGAGGGATGTAAAGACGCCATGGATGAGACTCTCCACTTGATGATCATGATGATGAGGATTAGAAGGATGTTATATCAATGACTTATGGTTTATTCCAACTAGGGTTCCACATGGTGATTGAGGTTGATTGTGGATTTTGGAAAACTTATAGTTTTGATTTTGATTGGTGTGTCGTTATATGAGATTAGGGTTCTTTATATAAGCAGAGTTATGGGGTATGTAAGTAAATGAGGGGCAGGTTAAATGTGGTTGAGGAGTTAATGAGATTCTTGGGCTTTGGACTAATATTAATCCTAGAAGTTGACCATATTGACTTACTGTACTAAACCACGGATAGGTCATTTGGAACCACTTCTACCTATTTCTAACCCTTGATAACTTCCTTCTCATGTTTGGTTTGTGTTGTTGTCTTGCGGTATGAAGGATTACGTGTACATTGGAGCTAGTGATATGTTTCTTTGCTAATGTTTGTTAAAATATATATATATATAAATATATATATATATATATATATATATATATATATATATATATATATATATATATATATATATATATATATATATATATATATATATATATATATATATATATATATATATATATATATATATATATATATATATATATATATATATATATATATATATAAACCTTCATATTTATGTGAGATCTCTCTTATTTTGACACATATTTGCTTCTTTGTATCTCTTGGACATTTGGTAAAGTGCTACAATGTATCCAGCGATGGTTTGAGACAAACCGCGGATAGCGATTCGAAACCGCGGATAGCATGTTGTTTAGTTTTGGATACTAGGAAATTTGTTTGGTAACTTTGCAAAGTATATTATCTCCCCAAATAACGGATGGATCATTTATTTGATCTTGAACCACTTCAATTGGCGCTCAACATTAACCTAATCACTTTCCTTTGCATAATTCACAAAACCCACATCATACCATCATTAATCACAATGGCGAAAAAGTATTCCAACACACATAACCTTGTTGCTAATCTTACCAATAACACTCGATCCGAAGGTTTTCATCAAATGATTGATTTCCTTGTTCACGATCCTATTCACTATACTTTAACGGTTGAACCCACCATTCTTAAAACCTACATACATCGATTACGGAGGAATGCTAAGCTTGAAGAGGTTGATGGAGTGGAATTATTTAGCTCTGTTGTGGATGAGAATGCTATTTACATTCTTGAGGAGATCATTAGGGAGGTTTTGAAGTTTGATGATGCTGATGGTATTGATAATCTTTCAGATGTTGGGATCGTTGCTGGTTTAGAGAGATTAGGATATACACACAGGGGTGAAAAGGTACAGTTCTTTAAGAGTTTGTTTTCAAAACAATGGAAATTTTTTATTCATACCTTTTTGATGTGTATGAGCAATAAGACCACTGGGTTTAATGACTTTCCTTCAAAAATTGCTACTGCTATTATTTGTTTGTCTGATGGAAGGAAGTTTAATTAGTCTAGGATGATTTATGAGGGGCTAGGACAAAACATTAGGAAGAAGGGTAAATACTATTTATATCCTAGGTTTGTTCAACTAATTGTGGCACATCAAATAGTGGAACCTGTTGAGCATACTAGGGAGTATGAAGTACATCATATGCTTCTAAGGTTTTTGCACATATGCGGAATCGACCACGAAATTTAGAAATTAAAGATGTTCCTTTTTCCCCATATGCTTACTTTGCTGCTGATTACGAGTTTGATGAAGGTCTTGAATCTCAACCAATTGTCCTTGAACCTTTGCTAGTTCATCCAGACCCACTCTAGTATACCTCAAACCAGCGGTACCATTGCAACAAGCATTGGTGCACCTCTACCTACTTTTAGTCAAACCCAAACCCTTTATTAAACCTATTGTATGGACTAGGAGGCGAAGGACAGCATGCTACCTCAGTGGTGTTAATGGTGTTGTTCACGAGGTTATTACATGGAGTGGAGGTGACATGATTGGAAGGGCTTCCACTACTAATTCATGCTTTAATCTTTCGGTCGGGATAGTGGAAACATAAATAAGACTCAAACTTTGGCAACTCTAATGTGGAGAGTTCTTTGGAACTTAACACGGTGGAGAATTCTAACCATTGGCTATTCAAGGTGCATAGATGATCGGGCATGGTGCGATGCTATGTTTTCTTTATCAAGGATTCACCTCTCGGGCGGTCGCTGACTCGAGTGATGAGGATAGTTTGGAACATGAACATGAATTGCGGATCCTAAGCGGTACATAATGACTTTTCAATGAACCACCTCTCGGACCCGGTTCACACAGGTCGAAGTGGGAGGATATTCTTGAAAGTTTTAATGAATTGACACTAAATGTGACAAAATGGAGGAAACAATCTCGGGTCTTAAGGAGTTGGGTGTGTGTTTGGGGTAAAGATATTAGGAGATTGAAGCACAAGGTGCTAGTTTTGTAAAAAGTAAGACGACCTAGGGTTGCTGTTTTGAGAACTCTGCGTAGAAAGAAAAAGAAGGTGGACTCTCTCCACTCGAATCTGGAGAATTTATCAAGCAGGGGAGGTGAAGGCAAGAATTTAGGGGAGGTGTGGATGTATCATTGATGTACCTATGGAAGAAGATGTTGATAGTGGAGATCAAGAATTTTTGGTAGGCGATAAAGATGGGAATGAGGCGGTTCTTGAAAATTTGAAAAATGTTGAAGTAGTCGCGAGAACACAACATCGATAGTATGTCTGCAACCACGGTTAGTACTTTTGTAACCACTTTGTTGTTTGGACTTAGCAATCTTACCTACTCTTGTCACACTTTGCTATCATAACCACTTCCTTTGTTGTCACAACCTCTCGTATCACCACCTAAAACCAAGGAAGTAGAAAGAAAGTGCAAGTACCTTGATAAATCTAAGTAAAACTTCATCTATTGCTACACATGTCATTGCACTGTTTTATCATTCAATCTCTGCAACCAAACCTAGAGTAAAAGTTTGACTATTGGTGAACCTTTGAAGAAGAAAGTGATTCAATCGGATATTGGAAAAGGTAAAGGGGTTCTTTGTGCAGTGAAGTTTAAAATTAAAGCAGAACAAGAAGCTTATGATGCATAGTATGTAAGAAATATGGTAGCTGAAGAACATGCAGCTTTAGACAAAAGGAAGCAAGAAGAAGAGGAAGCTAGTCAGAGATGGTTAGCTACATGGTATGAATTACAAAAATATCTTCAAGCTTCTCAACAAATTAATGATGAGTATACTCCACAAGAATGGGCTCTGTTGGATGATGAAGAAAGAGCTAGACTTTTGGGTCTATGGGCAAGGAGGATTGGTAAAGAAATAAAGCAAGTTATAAGAAAGAAGCCACCTTCAATTGCACAGATGAGGAATGTAGTGATGAAGATTATTAAGAATTCTGGTATCCATGTTCCTGATAATCTTAGTAAATGTACATTTGAAAGAATTTTGGAGCTTTATGAGAGGTGTATGAGGATTAATAGTGATGATTTATGTCCAATGAATTCTAAGAAGCATGAAGAGTGGATTCAAAATAGACTAAAAGAGAAAACCTGAGCTTCAGGAGACATCTGATTCTAAAAGATTGAAAGTAGTTGAAGATGTTAATCAAATTTTTTCATATGAGTTTAAGCTTAAAGATGGAAGTGAAGGAGTTTGGAAAATTTAAAGACTCAACAATCAAGTTTATGAGTATAATAAATTTTCACAGAGATGCTTTAGTATTTTGATAGAGATGATTATATGACTTTTGAATACTTTACAAGAATAAGTTTGGTGAAGTACATCCAAATGATTATCATGAGAGGTTGGTTTATCATCATTTGAAGATTTTATTTGAGCCTACTCATAATGAACACGAATAGCAAGGACTCTACAATGGACATGTTACAAGATGGTTTTATCAAACAGTGGAGTTCATGTTTTAAGCTGTTTACATACAAGTTATTCATATGCTTGTGAAGGTGATTATCCTCAATGAATAAGCATCCGAGGAATTATTGCTCGAGATGTTAACTCCTGGTTGTAACAAGATGTTGTTGCCCTATGATGGTCAAGCTTACAATTTGTTCTTTGAAGTATAAGAATATTCTTAAAGATAGTAAGTGTTTGGCTACATCCTCCAATTCGGATGTTTTGAGCTTAAAGGAAACTTGAGAATTCATTGGAATGTATCAAGTTTAGGGAGGATGTTGGGTTTTGGTTCCTTGGATCAAGAATTACTCTAAGTGTTGGAACCATGGGCGGGGTTGATATAACCAGACGAGAAGAATGTAACGGATGAAGACAAACCACGGCTAGTAGAATTGTGTAACCATGGATAATATATTGTAACCACTGCTAGTCTTGTATAGTCGGTTTAGTATTTTGTATTAGATAAATATGGAAAAGATATTTATCTAGTAGGTTACGTATTGTATAATGTATAGGACTCTGTTAATACAAATAAACCGTAAAAACGTTTATTAATATTTTGAGATCTCTTTTTGTTTTATTGATAACATATATAATGTTGTCTTAAGTTTAATTCTAAGGATACATGTTATTTTGTAAAAGCATTTACATATAATCTTTTAAATACAAAATCGATAATTAAGCATTGTTGTAATAGTTTATTAGGATGGGTAAAAACCTTAACCTTGGACCATAACCCATGGATCTTAATCCATACCCATGAAGACTAGATACAATGTATACTTAGATACATTGAATCTAAAAGAAAACCATGGACCAACCCATAACCCATGACCCATAACCAAAAACCATGGGCAAAAGGGCGTTCCACGGATCCCTAGCTTTGTGCTAGCGGATCCCAAGTGAAAGGATCCGTGGGATCCGAGGAACGATGAAGAAATTTGCCTATAAATGAAACCATTTCTTTATTCTAACTCAACCCCTCTTCTTGCTAAATCTCTCATACACTCTCATTCTCTTCTAACATATAGATCACTAGATCTAGAGTTGTTCTTCTTTTCTTTCTATTTGTGATCCTCATATAGTTCCTTCTCTAAGGCGAGATCACGAGCATTCTACAAGTCATCAAGCAAGGGGTCCTTGATTGATTTGTCACTCCACAAGATTTACATAGCGAAGATCTTGTATTTGATTATTCACATATTTGTTGTGTAATAGTTGTGTTAGTTTGGTCCACGTGCTACGGACTCGGTATTTAGCTTTGTGCGGATAAAGTGTAAGCAGCGTTGTGAAGGCTTCTCCGCCAAGTGAAGGAGTTTGTTGACATAGTGCTTGAACTCTCGAGTAGGTGACTCGGGGAGTGGAGTAGGGCAAGGAAGGTGTCCTTGTAGCCGAACCACTATAAATCGGTTGTGTCATTTCTATCCTTTATCTCTATTTATTTGCTTACATTATCATTAGATCTATACGTTCTCAACATCCATACGATTTCACATAATATCAGATCTAAAGTTTTTAAAACTAACTTAAAATAGTCAAAACTATTCAACCCCCCTTCTAGTTTTCCACAATTTGCATCAAGAGCTAAGTTTATAAAAGTTTTAAAATAAAATTGTATTTTAAAATCTTTTCGATCACTATTGGTTCTGAAAATTATAAGGTAGGGCAATCTATGCAACAACCACCACTACTTGAAACTAATGGTTTTATATATTGGAAAAATAAATTCGAAACATATGTGAAGTCTAAAGATATTGATCTTTGGTACATTATTGTTGAAGGTGATTTTGAGGCTACCTCAAATGATGATAAGGGAAATTTAGTTAACATACCTCATGATAAACTAAATGACGAAATGAAGAAAAAGCTTTCGAAAAATAGTGAAGCAAAAAAATGGTTTTATACAATGCTTTATCGAAAAAGGAATTTGAAAGAATTTCATTACTCAAAACCTCTAAAGAAATTTGGAATTCTTTGGTTGTAACTAATCAAGGCAACGAACAAGTTAAAAATAATAAAATTGAATTATTTGTTCAACAATATGAACAAATTTCAATATCGGATGAGGAAACTATAGATCATTCATTTGCTAACTTTAATACTATTATTACATCTTTACAAGCACTTGATGAATCTTTCTCTAGCCGTAACCATGTTAGGAGATATCTAACGGCACTTCCATCAAAGTGGAGATCTAAGGTGACGACGATCGAAGATTCAAAAGATTTGACAACTCTCACCTCGATGAACTCATAGGCAATCTAAAGTCTCTGAGCTTGTTCTTGCTAAAGACTCGAAGCCTTTAAGGTAATAGAAACATAAATCTCTTGCCTTAAAAGCCAAAAAGGCTTCAAGTGATGAAGAAAATTCTTCCTCGGGTAGTGACAATGAGGAGTTTGCTATGGCGGTGAGGGACTTTAAAATTTCTTTAGAAGAAAGGAAGATCGTCAAACAACCATATGGCGATAAGAAGGGGTTTCGAAAAAGCAAAGAGGGCGAGAAGCCAAAGGACGATCGTACTTGCTTTAAATGTGGGGACCCAAACCACTTTATTAGTAAGTGTCCCAACGGGATGATCAAAAGGCGTTAAGTGGCGGCACGTGGGGAATGAACGACGAGGAGGGCGAAGAAATTTGTCTCATGGAAAATGACGAGGTATGTCACGAATACTATAGTAGTTCATCACTTGATGACGACTCATTGCATAATGAATATGATAAACTATGCAACATTAGATTAAAACTAATCAACAAAATAAGTTTTTAAAGAGTCAAAACCAACGTTTAGATAAAAAGTCGTAGAATTAAAAGCAAAACTAAAAGCGTTTAGAAAAAGGCAAAATAGCAAGTGGTGAATGTGAACTTTGTGTTCAACTTCAAACACTAGTTGATCATAGATTCTAAAATTGCTAGAATGAGTACAAACACCTTAGATACAATACTCGATGGTGTTAAAACCGCAACAACCAAAAGGTTCTAGGTATTCAACAACTTGATCCATCAACTAGCGAAAATAAAGAAACAAAATTTGTTAAAGAACTAGAAAAACAAGCCCTTTGTTGTGGCGGATCCTGGATCCCTAAAAAGGGAACCGGCTAGTGTATAAAGCGGGATTCGTGGATGCGCTATGACAGCAGTGGTAATAACAACTTCTTCATCTAGAAATGAGTTTGTTATAGTCAGCGAGGAAGAAACCAACTCATGTCACTACTGAACATCCACCTCCAAAATATAATCCTACTTTTGCAAGAAACAAAGCACCATCTTTTCAAAAACATAACGCATCTAGGAGACCTAATAACGTTTATCCAAGAAGTAACCATCAAATGGGATGGAACCCTAATATGCAAAAGCGGTTTTCCTTTCAAAACTTTGCTCCATGGAATGCATACTCATCTTATCCATACATGTCCAACATGAATGGAATGTTTAACACTAATGGACCCATGAACAAATGGGGACCAAACTTTGAGTTTATTATTGTTTTAGGTGTGCTTAAAGGTCGACCTAGACCTCGATGAATGGGTCAAGGATAGCGGGTGCGAGGCACATGACCCGGTAATAGGAATCTATTCTCCAACATGAATCCGTAAATGGAGGTAATGTGGTGTTTGGAAATAGCAAAAGTAGAATCATCGGTAAAAAGTACGATTTCTAACAAATCTCTAACCATTAACGATGTGTGTCACGTGAAAACCTAAACTTTAATCTTTTGATTATAGGACAAATATGTGATAAAAAGTGCAATGTACTTTTACGAAACCGATGATAAGATACTTAAAATGGCATAACCATAAGAAGAGGAATTAGGAAACATGGGTCTATGTCATTAAAATCGGTAATGAACCTAATGACAAACTATGTCTTCGTCTATGGATGATACTTCGACCTTACGGCATCGAAGATTGGGTCACGCCAACATGCGACTCCTTCAATCGCTATCATCCAAAGATCTAGTAAGAGATCTACCTAAGTTAAAATATGAACATCATTTTTGTGATGCTTGTAATGTAGGTAAACAAGCTCATTCAAGTCATAAAGCTAAAAACATGGTTTCCACAACTAGGTTTCTAGAATTACTACATATGGATTTATTTGGTCCATCCGCTATCCAAGTTATGGAGGCAACGACTACACTTTGGTAATAGTGGATGACTACCCTAGGTATACATGGACAAAATTTTTAAAGAAAAAAACGGAAACCTTTAATTATTTTGAAATATTAAGCAAAAATATCCAAAGACAACTAGGAAGTCCTATAGTGTCTATTAGGACGGATCATGGTAGGAATTCGATAATGAAGTGTAATTTGGAGCCTTTTGTGGCTAATGGTATTACTACAACTTCTCGGCTCCACACTCCACAATCGAATGGGGTAGTAGAAAGAAAGAATAGAACCCTTCAAGAAATGGTAGAACCATGCTTAACGAACAATCCGGACCTCAAAATTTTGGTGTAATGTCGTTGATACTTCAACGTAGATACTCAATCGAGTCTTAATTAGACCAATCTTAGGTAAAACTCCATATGAGTTACTCCGAGGCAAAAAGCCTACTTTAAATCATTTTAGAGTCTTTGGAAGCAAATGCTTCATTCTTAATACTAAAGATTAACTTACAAAATTTGATCCATAATCAACCGAAGGTATCTTTCTAGGCTACTCGCCAAATAGCAAAGCTTACGTCATATTAAACAAAGAAATAATAAAGGTAGAAGAGTCATTAAACATAAAATTTGATGAAAGTCCACCCAAACCCTCTCCACCTCTTGTCGATGACGAGATCATAGAAAGTGAAGCTATTGTAATTAAGAAAGCGATAAATGAAGAAGAAGAACCGTTAATTGGTGAAATCACAAACATTAAAGAGTCAAAGATCACCCCATAGATAAGGTCATATGAAAGCTAAGCGAGCGAACATTAAGGTCTCAAGTTCAAAACCAAAGTAGCTTATTTTGTTTTGTTTCAACTATAGAACCTAAGAATACACAAGAAGCCATAAAAGATGAAAGTTGGGTAATGGCTATGCAAGAAGAATTAAATCAATCCGTTTCTAATGATGTTTGGACACTTGTCCCTCCACCTAGTAATCAAACCATAATAGGAACAAAATGGGTGTATAAAACAAATTAGATGCAAGCGGAGTAGTATCTAGGAACAAGGCTAGACTCGTTGCCCAAGGGTATAACCAACAGAAGGAATAGAGTTTGATGACACCTATGCCCTCGTGGCTAGATTAGAGTCTATAAGAATACTTCTTGCGTATGCTTGTGCTAATGATCTAAAGCTCTATCAAATGGATGTCAAAAGCGCTTTTCTAAATGGTTTTACTAACGAAGAAGTATATGTAGCTCAACCTCCAGGGCTTCATCGATTTTGAAAAACCCGAACATGTTTATAAATTAAAGAAAGCCCTTTATGGTCTTAAACAAGCTCCAAAGCTTGGTATGACGAGACTCAAGTCCTTTTAATTAAACATAACTATACCATGAGGTTAGTTGACAACACACTTTTACTAAGAAAGAGAGTCACACATAATCATAGTACAAATATACATAGATGATATTATATTCGGATCAACTTGTCAAGACATGTGTGATGATTTCTCTAAAATCATGCATGACGAGTTCGAGATGAGTATGATGGGAGAACTTAATTTCTTTATTGGTCTACAAATTAAACAAGTAGAAGATGGTATCTTCTTCAATCAATCTAAATACATCAAGGAGATGTTAAAGAAATTTGGTCTAGAAGAGTCGAAACCAATTAGGACACCCATGTCATCCAACAACAAACTCACAAAAGATGAAGGCAATGATCCGTAAATAATACTAAATATCATGGCATGATAGGTAGTCTTCTCTACCTCAGCGGCAAGTAGGCGAATATCATGTTTAGTGTTTGCTTATGTGCTAGGTTTCAAGAAGACCCCAAACCTCACACCTAGAAGCCGTAAAAGAATATTTAGGTACATTAAGGTTACAACACAATTAGGATTATGGTATCCTAAGACACGGGTGTAGAAACAATTGTATATGTAGATTCGACCATGCGGTGATTACATTGATAGAAAAAGTACAAGTGGGGTGTGTACTTTCATGGGATGTTGTTTAACATCATGTTTTCTAAGAAACAAGCGGCTCTAGCAATATCAACAACGAGCCGAATACTTGTCCTTGACAAAGCATGCCAACAAGCACTATGGATGAAACAAGTGTTAGTAGACTCGACATTCATCTAGCGACCTAGCCAACGTCTTCACCAAACCGTTGAGCGGGAACAATTCAACCTACTTAGTCATAGTCTTGGTTTAATGGAACACATGTCGTAATTTATTTTGACTCTACAAGGTATGTAAACACTAGCCTTCTTCCTTCCGAGTCTAGGATCTCTATTTCATGCACAACTACAAACAATGCAGAATTTTCAAAACCAAAGATAAATTTTTTAAACTTATAGCTTTCTTATTTTTTCTCTTTCACATTTTCAAAGAAAACCTACTTTAAAATGTTTTCTAAAGATGATACTTTCCGTATCAATTTCACAAAAGCAATTTCTCACATCTAGGACAAATCACTTTTCATTATTAATACAAAGTAGAAACCCATTTTCATTGCATCTCATGTCTTTTGAATGCTAAAGGGGACACATAACTAATATGTGTTTTCGGGTACATTCATTTAAGCTACAATGAATTAGGAGCATTGACAACACAAGATTACGTACTTATGTTGGGTTTTAGGTTCCTTGAGTCATGAATTATTCTAAATCTTTGGAACCACAGACGGGCTTGATGTAAAACGATAGAAGAAGGTAACCACGTATGAAGATAACATGACTAGTAGAAGAGTGTAACCACGGATAGCATAATGTAACCACTTGCTAGTCTTGTATAGTCGGTTAGTTAATTGTATTAGATAAATATGGAAAAGATATTTATCTTGTAGGTTATGTATTGTATATTGTATAGGACTCCTTGGTCTATAAAAGGAGGTTCTAGGTTAGTTTAGATATCGTAAGTTTTATATCTAAGGTCGATACACTTCAAGGTTGCAAAACCCTAATCTTGTAAAAGTATTCGTATTATTAATAATATTGAGGTGTTGAATGTTAAGTTGTTCTTCTTCTTAAGATTAAGTGTCAAATTCGCATAATACTTAATAAGCTTTTGTTACAAAGTCGGTTTCTATATTAGATCGTTTGCTCATTTGGGATCAACAAGTGGTATCGAGCTTGTGATCTAGAAGCGTGATCAATAAGTTACATCGTGTTTAAGAATGCTAAGATGTCGTGAAACTCACATGGTATTTGCTTCAAAGTTCCTATGCTCAAGCATGGTGAATATCGAGATACGGAGAATGCGAATGAGGCAATACATTCGTATGATTGATTATTCTCTCTGGGATGTAGTTGAAATAGGTGATACTCTTCCTAAGAAGGGTACTGATGGAAAAGTGATTGAAATTGTCAGTGAAGTTGACAAAGCTAGGAGGAAAATGGAGATCAAAGCTCACAGTATTCTCTCCATGGGAATACCTAATGAGTATGCTTTGGACTTTGAACAATATGAGTCTGCTAAAGAACTTTTGGATGCTCTTGAAACAAGGTTTGCTGGGAATGAAGCTACAAAGAAGTCCAGGATGAATATGCTCAAGCATCAATTTGAAACCTTCACTGTCCTTAGTGGAGAAAAACTTGATGGCACATATAATAGACTTCAAAAACTCATTAGCCAACTGAAGTCTGTGGATTACAAGGTTAATCAAGAAGATATTAATCTGAAATTCATTCGAAGTTTATCATCTGAATGGGCTATTCATACCATTGTATGGAGGAATAAGGTGGACTTTGATAAGATGACTCTGGACAATCTTTATAACAACTTGAAGGTTTATGAGTCTGAGAACAACTTTGCCAATACATCTTCTGCAAATCAAAACATTGCTTTTGTCTCTACAAATCACAAGAATTCACAAGATGTATCCACTGCTGCTTATGGGATAACCACGGCTATTGCAAACAATACCACTTTATTAGTGATAACGTTAGTGATGGTGCAATTGTGCCTTCTGTCGATTTAACTACTAGTGTTGATGTTTTGAATCAAGATCTAGATCAAATTGATCACGATGATCTTGATGAGATTAATCTTCGATGGCAAATGGCAATGTTGACTCTCCAAGCAAGGAAGTTTTGAGAAGAGCGGAAGACAAGTTAGGTATGATGGGCAAAGGAAGTGGATTCGACAAGAGCAAGATGGAGTGCTTTAGCGCAAGAAGAAAGGTTATTTTGCGGGGAATGTCGAGCTCTAAAAAAATTGAAGGCATAAAGAAGACTACGGAAGAGCTGCTGCTTCTTGACTTTGGTTGCTCAAGATGGGATTGGTGATTATGGTGGGTGATCAAATTGATGAAGGTCCCAATGCGCTTTTCTTGCTAGTGAAGCTTCAAAGGAGCATAAATTTGCTCTTATGGCTTATGCTTCATCTTACGGTTCGGAACGAGGTATCTAATGATTCTACATCATCTACTGTTCTTTTAAATCATGCTTTGATAACTTAGAAGCTCAAAGGCTATAGCGAGAGTATGAGGAAAGAGGTAGAAAGGCCGACTATGGATAACTTAGGTTATAGAGTTGCTCTAGAAAGTATAGAGGAGAAATTTGAAATCTTGTATTAAATGTGAGTTTGAGTATCGAGATAAGATCAATATACTAGGTGGTGAAATTGATCTTAAAGATAGAAAATTAAAATGCTTAAGAGAAACTAGAACTAGCGAGAAAGTGTAAAGAGGAAGCCTAAAAGATAAAGAAAAACATGTTGTTAGGGTTGCGAAAACACAATATGCCTCGATCTAGTTAATAAACCAATAGGTCAAAATTGTTTAAGGATAGTCTTGGTCTAGGATACAATAATGTGCCACCACCATCTTTAGTGCAACATGCACCACCAACTAAAAGCGTCATTTAGTAGTGAATTCGGTTTAACAAACACATAGAAGAGTCTAGTAATAGTGAAACACCTAAGGCGAGGTTACGATAAGTCAGCGATGCTCCAACAATTGAAGGCGGGAATCGGACTACGAGGAATTTAGATGCGAATCAACTCAATGCGAAAAGATAGATCATGTTAAGAAAGTTGATTCTAAACAAGCCAACCTTGTACCTAGATTTGGAGCTAAAGTTACCAAGAAAGTTGTTGAGTCGTGGAAATACCTAGGGAGCAGATGAGACAATATAAACCTAGAGGTGTCGAGAGAAGATTAAATGGCCTAATTTCTAGTAGATTAGGTGATGAGTTTCAATGTGTTAAAAAGGCTTGTTATTCATGTGGTAGTTTTGACCACTTACGGAGGAGCGTGATAAAAGCAGACCACCGGTTTGGGATCAATGGAGGAGGTAAATCATCAAAACTTTTCAAAGAAAACAAACCCTCATCCTAATAGTAAAATGATTCCTAGGCGGTGTTGATGAGGAATGGGAATACTAAATCAATAGTTCTTGCTGCACCTAAATGGGTTCCAACCAACGCTAAGCAAAATGTAAACACGGCTAAGCAAAATCAAACCAACGATAAGAAAAATATCACCAATGAAACAAAAGAAGTTTTAAAGATTCCAAAGGTGATAGCGACGACACGTGGTTGGAAGTCATTTCTATCTTTGTTAAGGCCTCGACAAGTTGGCAATGGAAACCTAAGACCAAGGTTTTACATCATGTCAACTATGCATCAATGGACCTAAAGAAATTTGAATATTTTGATGCAGAGGCGGACCCAAGTCGATCTTGGCTTGGGTCTACAAAAGGAACTAACTTGAGTAATTTCATGTGCGGGGCAATCTACAAGATGAGCTAAAGACAAAGGAGTTTTTGATAGTAGTTGCTCGGGCACATGACTTAGGATGGGAGCAACACGGAAGAGTTTGAAGCTTTTGATGGAGGATATGTGGCATTTGGCAATGATCGAAGGGAGGAAAGATTCTTGGCGAGGCACAATCGAGCAGAAATTTAGACTTTGAAAAAGTCTATTTAGTCTGAGGATGAGTACAATTTATTCGGTGTTTCTCAAATGTGTGATAAGAAAAAGCGGGTACTTTTGGTAAAGATGAGTGTGTGGTGTTATCTCACGAGTTTAAGATGCACGATGAGAAGTTCATACAACTTAGGGTACCTAGGAAGGAAAATATCTATTGTTTTGATCTTAAAGATGTTCTTCCAAATAGGTCCTTAACTTGTTTGTTTGCTAAAACATCGTAGATGAGTCAATTTTGTGGCATAGAAGGCTAGGTCATCTAAATTACAAAACAATCAATAAGCGGTAAAGGAAACCTAGTGAGAGGTTACCTTCAAAGGTTTTGAGTGTAAGGAATTGTGTGCTTTGTCGAAAAGGAAAACAACATAGAGCTTCTTGTAAGACCAAAGCTGTAAACACCATATCACAACCTTTGTTTATGCTTCATATGGACTTATTTGGACCCACTTTTGTTAAGAGTTTAAACCATAAGCAGTATTGCCTAGTTATCATGATGATTATAGTAGATTTTCTTGGGTATACTTCTTGGGCGCTAAGAGTGAAACTAGTGAGATTCTCAAGAGTTTCATTACCAAGATAGAAAATTTAGTAAACCATAACGTCAAGATAATCGGATGTGATAATGGGCCGAGTTCAAGAATGATGTGATGAATCAGTTATGTGTAGCTAAGGGTATTGAGAGGCAGTTTAGTGTTGCTAGAACACCACAACAAAATGGTGTGGTGAAAGGAGAATAGAACACTAATTGAGGCTGCTAGGACCATGTTTTGAGTCTAAGTTACCAACTACCTTTTGAAATTTGAAGTGTAGGAGCGCATGTTATGTGCGAGCAGTAAGGTAGTAAAGCCTCATAACAAGACCCACATAATTTGTTACATGATAGGAAGCCAATGATTGCATTCCTAAAACCTTTTGGGTGTCTGTTACCATCTTGAATACCATAGAATGCTAGGCAAGTTTCAAGAAAAGCGGATGATGGATACTTTTTAGGCCATTCTACAAATAGTAAAGCCTTTAGAGTATACAATAGGAGGACGAGAATAGTTGAAGAGAACTTACATGTTCAATTCGGTGAAAAGACTCATAGTGTTGAGACCAAAGGACCGGATTGGTACATTTAACATTGATATGCTAACCAAATCTATGAATTATGAGCCTATCATTGCGGAAATTCCACTAATGTTAATGCGGTACACAAAAGGATTACGAAAATTGAATCAATCTCTAAGGAAGGCGATTCTCCTAAGGAGTTCTATTTGGTTGAAAAGTGGAAAGGCGGTTACATTCCTTCCATCATTAATAAGCAAAGTCCCTATTTGATGATGTACCTAAAGATGGAGACAATGTCGATCATCATCAAGATAAGGATGAGTTGTTGAAGGATAACTCGGTGTCGGTAGAAGAAATTGAAAAGAAGAAAAGCGATCTGCAAGCCTTTGCTAAGCCTACTCAAACACGGCTAAGCCTCACATAGCTGGCGACAAGCCATCTTCTACCACTTGCTAGTTCAAGTAAAACCCTGCTGCAAATGCGATGATAGTACTTTCTTTGGACCACATGCAAAGCCACTATTTCATGATGATGAGTATCCACATGATCGGACATACTGCTTTGATTGAGATCAATACTCCTGCGATGATGAAGACTTGGATGATTTCTTGATGCGATTTGACAAATTTGGAAGCTGTCATCAATGAAAGTCCTATTACCACTACAAGGATTCATAAGATTCATCCCAAGGAACAAATACTTGGAAATTTGAATACTCCAGTTCAAACAAGAAGCAAAGTTAAAAACACAAAAGAAACAGTCATAAAGATCTACAAAATTGCTTGTTTGCTTGTTTTCTGTCTCAAAAGGAGCCCAAAAGAGTGGAAGAAGCTCTAATAGAAGAAGGATGGGTCGAATCAATGCAAGATGAGCTACTACAGTTTAAGCTTCAAGAGGTTTGGACATTGGTTGATCTTCCAAATGGAAAAAGGGCAATTGGGACTAAATGGGTGTTCAGAAACAAAAGGGATGAAAGAGGAATTGTGGTAAGAAATAAATCAAGGTTGGTTGCTCAAGGATACACACAAAATGAAGGCTTGGATTATGATGAAGTGTTTGCACCTGTTGCAAGGATAGAGGCTATTAGACTGTTTTTAGCTTATGCTTCATTCAAAAATTTTGTTGTGTTTCAGATGGATGTTAAAAGTGCATTTTTGTATGGCACAGTTGAGGAGGAGGTTTATGTTTGTCAAGCTCCTGGTTTTGAGGATCCAGATCACCCAGACAAGGTTTATAGGGTGAAGAAGGCAATGTATGGTTTGCATCAAGCTCCTAGGGCATGGTATGATTGCCTGTCTACTTATTTGATGGACAATGACTTTAAAGAGGACCGATTGATAAAACATTGTTCATAAGCACAAGGATGATATTATATTGGTTCGGGGTTTATGTAGATGACATCATCTTTGGCTCAACTAATAAGGACCTATGCAAGGATTTTGAGAAGCTTATGCATGATAAGTTTCGAGATGAGTTCTATGGGAGAACTCACTTTCTTTTGGGGCTACAAGTTCAACAGAGGGTGATGGTATCTTCATTAGTCAAGACAAGTATGCGAGATGTTTTGAAGAAATTTGGGTTTCAAGATGTCAAAAGTGCAAGTACACCTATGGAGACTCAAAAACCTTTGCTACCGGATGATGGAAGTCCCAAAGTTGATTTGAAGTTGTACGGATCCATGATTGGATCTTTGATGTATCTTCTTGCATCTAGGCGGATATAATGTTCTCGATATGTGTGTTTGCAAGATTCCAAGTCACACCAAATACCACACATCTAAATCTTTGTAAAGAGGATCTTTAGATATCTTAAGGGTCATCCTAAATTGGGCCTTTGGTACTCTAAGGATTCCCCTTTGACTTGGTGGCCTACGAGATAGTATTTGTTAGCCTCGCTAAAGTGAAGTCATTACAGAATTGCATTAGTTTCTTTCTTTACTCATTCACAAGGACTAGTTTAGTCATTTGTGCTAAGTTAGGCTTGTCTAGTATAAATACACCTCCTAGTCCCAACTAGGAGGGTAGGAAGATTCATATTTTGTAAAGAAGTGTGTGTGGTTTCTTCTTCTTCTCTAGAAACACACATCTTCCTTTACTTTAATCTAAATAATACCATGTCTTTCTCATTCTTTGAGCTTTCCGACCCAGAACCACATGAATCATATGTTTTAACGGTCCTACAATTGGTATCAGAGAGCCAAGTTGTGTATTTTTATCGATTTGTGTGGTTCGAATCTTGTTTTTAAACTGTTTTGTGCGTTATTTGTGGGTCGGAAAAAAAAATTTCCGTATTTTTTGTGGTAAACAGTTTTTATTCAAGATCTAGTATCCTTATTTTGGTCTAAAACACAAAAAGTCATAGTCTTTCTTAATGAATATCTGTCTTGGTCACATCTTGTCCAAACAGCAGTTTATATGACTTTTGTACCAATATTTACAATGAAACAAAGTGGTCAACCTTCATCTTCTCATGGTTAAGCGGTCAAGCGAGCGGTGTCTATGCTTTTCGGGTTTTTATGAAGGTGAGCGGAAAAATATGGTCGGAAAATCTCGTCGGAAAAAGTGGTCAAAGGGTCAAAACCTAAAATTACGCATAAGAAGAATCTACGGTGGAGTTCTGGCGTGGCTGTGAGATTCTGCGTAAAAAAGTTCTGCGTGTGCGTTCACGCCTAAGTGCGGCTACGCTTAGCGAGCTTACGCGCCAACTTGCTACGCGTGAAGGCTACGCATAAGCATGTTGCAGCGTATGCCTACGCGTAAGCAAGTAATTCTGGCGTGAAATTAATGGTGAAATGGAAAAAAGTTGTCGTAAACTTTACAAAACATGACCATGACCTGGCGTATACCACTTACAAAAGAAAGACTGGACTTGATGAAATTGACATCATCGGTCCAAGAATGACTTAAACCAAATAAAACCTATCCTACATCTAGACTACCAATAACCTCACATATCATTCCTATCTCACATCAATTAATCTCGAAAAGAAAATAACAGGACCTCAGATCGATTCATTTCTTAAATCTTTTAAAGATTTTTACTGAACCACAACTCATCATTGATCCGTTAGTCAACTAAGCTTCATGGTAATATCCGAAAAATCCAAAGCACGTAGAATAACAATAATTGTTATCAACGTGACTTTCTTCGGTGTAACTCAACGAAATACTCAAAACAATTAACCTACCCGAGACCTTATATCAAGATCTTGAAGTCAATCCTCTCTTCTTCGTGGGTTCTTCATCCGTGCTACATGAAAAAAAGGTGTTTATGAGTTTGCTCGGGTGTTCATGTGTTGTGATGATTTTTGGTATTCGTTTTTTCTTGATAATGGATGAGATATATGTTCAATCGGTATGTGAGTGATGTGGACAGGAAAGGAGACGAGTTTGGTTTCCAGATCTGTTTTGGGTGAGAAATTAAGGATAGAGGCGGATTTTATGAGATTATGTGTTTTAGGTTTAGGTCAAAATGACTTAGAGATATTTTATATTCGGCTTCAAGAATTGAAAGTGGATCCGGTATCTTTTTCTTATGGGCTGTGAGATAAACAGATCGAGCATTCCATAATCGTCGGCATTTTGAGTGTCCATTCATATGTGGGCTGAATGTGAAGAGGGAATGGACTATATGGACTGATCGTATAACATGCAACATGGTGAAAATACTTTTCACAAATATTGTCATCCGAAGTTTTTTGTGATAAAAAATTTTGGATACATATTTTTTGTAGAAAGTTAAAGATTGGTATTATCGGTATGGTATATTTTCACGGAGGATACTGCGTTCACGGCTAAAGTTTTTGATGAATTTTAATGTGACCACGAAGATGACTCGTTATTATTTATTCGGGTTTGAAGTGATGTTTGACGGACGAGTTTACTTATTTCGTCTTCTTTCTTTCTCCCTTCCATGAAGATGACTTGCGGGCAAATATATTGAGTGTGATGAAGACTTGCTATCTAGTTACTTTTGTGATTCTTTCTCTCTTAACCCACAAAGTTGCTATCACTTGATTGTCTCACGTAGTTGAGGATACGTCAAGAGGTTTTGTACAATGGGTACACGTTCTTTTCACAAGGATAGTACAAGCTTAAGTAACCGATCACGGGAGATTTTACTTCTTTCTCAAGTTCGTCATATTGGGTTATCTTCACATGTGGTTACTATAGACAGTAGTTGAATTTTGATCTGAGGGGTTGAGATGAGTTAGACAATTTCAAATGGTATTGTTCATCGATATCTTCTCACGGGTGATTTGATTTATGATAGAATGCTTCGATTAATGCTTCATGTACACTTTTGTATCTTTGATTCGATAAATCGTAACCATCGGGGAGAAATGTGTACATTATGGGCTGATTTGATATATGAAAGATAAGCTGGAATGCATTTGGTGAGATGAAGATGTTGATATCTTATTCCCGAGCGAACAATCTTGAAGAAGGTCGAGTAGACAAGTCTTCTACATTTTCCGCTGCGTGTTAGAAGACTAAAGGCGGTTCTAATTTAATTATCAAAATACTTCTTGAATTCGGAAATTCATCGAAGGTTGTCGGTTTGGGGAGAGCACCAATTAGGGGAAAGCAAAAGGTCATATTTTATCCCTAATTAGATTTGCTCGCATTGTTCTTACGCAAGTAAAGAGATGGCGGTGAGAAGATTCATGAAGTTCGAAGGCGTGAAGACACTCTTGGGCTGCACTTATGCTTTGTATTCAATTTTGCTTGTAGGGAACATTGTAAGCAACTCCGTATGACATCACTTGGGAGAGATTGTTAGCCTCGCTAAAGTGAAGTCATTACGGGAATGCATTAGTTCTTTCTTTACTCATTCACAAGGAATAGTTTAGTCATTTGTGCTAAGTTAGGCTTGTCCTAGTATAAATACACCTCCTAGTCCCAACTAGGAGGGTAGGAAGTTCACATTTTGTAAAGAAGTGTGTGTGGTTTCTTCTTCCTCTCTCTAGAAACACACACATCTTCCCTTTTCTTCAATCTAATCAATACCATGTCTTATTCATTCTTTGAGCTTCCCCGACCCCCCGAATCACATGAATCACTAATATTATCGGTCCTACAGTGACTATGCTGGAGCTAGCTTGGATAGGAAGTCTACCACTGGAGGATGTCAGTTCTTGGGAAGCGAGGTTAATATCTTGGCGGTGTAAAAAGAAAGCTGTTTTGGCAAATTCTACAAGCGAAAGGCGAATATGTGTATTTCTTTGCTAGTTCTTTGTGGTCAAGTTCTTTGGATTCGGAATCAATTCTTTGGATTTTGGGTACAATTTTATGCATACTAAGATTTACATTGATAATAACGATACAATTTGCATAATTAAAAATCTGTTTTACATTCTAGAACTAAACATATTGAGATAAGGCATCATTTTATTAGAGATTGTAATGAGAAAAGGTGATTCAAATGGTAAAATCCATCTTGATTTCAATGTGGTGATCTTCTCACTAAAGCTTTTGATGTGGGAAGGTTTGATTACCTTGTTGTTAGTATTGGAATGATTAATCTCTAATCTCTCAAATTGTTTTGTATTAGTTTGTACACATATTGGATGTTATTATGTAAACTTAGTTTTGCTATTCTTGTTTCTAACCACGATAGCTTTGTTCAAACCTTTATTGGTTGTCACGTGTTTCCACTAACCATTGTGCGGATGAAAGATAAATCATTATAGAAGATTAAAAGAATCTCGAAGTTCATTCATCAAAGCGACTTACGACTTCGACACAATGCAACTTCAAGTGCTACATCAATGTCTACTTCTATACATGATTTTCTACTAATATTTCTACTACTACTAGCCTTGCAACTTTTGTACAAATCTTTGGTTATGGTTTTGTGAAATGCATAACCAACCACAAGAAGCGACTAAGGATCAAAATGGAGGATGGATTGATGAAAGCGAAGAAATTTGAAGGCGATCGTGGTATAGAGATGAGAAGGAAAGATCTTCCTTTGTGCTTCATCCACTCTTTCCACCATACAGCAACTTACTCCATCTTCCTTTTTCCTTTCCCCGTTACGATGTGTGAAGAAGCACCACGACTTGGTGCACAAAGACCAAGAACCACCTCTCTGTCTTTTGGGAGTGGTGGGTTTCTTGCTCATGGTCTTGGTTGGGGGTTGGATGATGAAGGTTTGGGGTTTGTACTCCTCTTCTTAGAAGAGTAATAAGAGTCTTCAGAGGCATCACTTGGATCCACCACACTATCATCTTCAGATGATGGGAGAAATGGGGATGTTAATGGTCTTGGATCTTGAGGAGGAAAGTAGAACTGCCATGGGTTATCATCTTCACTGGATGATGAAGATGATGATGAGGAGGAGGAGGTTAGATCAACCACCTTTGGTTTATTCCGACTAGGGTTCCACATAGTGGTGAGGAGGTGTTTGGAGCAATTAGGGTTTTAAGTTTGATTGGTTTGGGCGTTTTGTGAAATAAGGTTCTTTTTATAAGCTGTTTTGGGTTATGTAAGTTAATGTGGGCGGAGTTAAATGTGGTTGGGAAGTTAATGAGATTCTTGGGAGTTGGATTGTTAACAGTTCTAGAAGTTGACCATTTTGACTTAACTGTGCAAACCGCGGATAGGCCATTTGAAACCACTTCTAGTTCTAACTAACCACTGACCATGTTGCTTTTCCACTTTGTGTTTGTATTGTGTTTGTTTTGCAGATATGAAGGTCTTGTGTGCATAAGGAGCTTGTCGTGTGCTTCTTGTGTTTGTTAAAAAAAAAAAAAAAAAAAATTGTGTATCCTTCATATCATTGTGAGATCATTCCACTTTTGGCACAGATTTACTTACTCTATTGTGCACAATTGGAAGTATAGTGATATGTATCCACTGATGAGTTCTTTCTAAACGCGGATGGTAAGTTTGGATCCGCGGATAGCTTGTTGCTTTGGTTTGGATATTACAGGGGCTATTTGGTAACATTGGTAAGCATATATATTTTCTTTCCAAATCACGGATAGATCAATTTCTTTGATCTTCAAATCTTTTCCAATTGGCGCACATCTAAACCCTTAACTCTTATCAGCTACAAAACCTATCACCCACATCATACCAATCTTTCATCACAATGGCTGAAAAATATTCGTCTTCACATAACCTTGTTGCTATACTCACCAAAGATGCTCGCTCCGAAGGGTTTCATCAAATGATTGATTTCTTGGTTTGTAGTCCCCTTCACTATGCTTTAACTGTTAAACCCACCATTCTTAAAGCCTCATACATGATTACGGAGGAATGCTACAATTGAAGAGGTTGATGGAATGGAGGTGTTTAGATTCGGTTGTGGATGAGAATTCTATTCTTGTTTACGAGGAAATCATTAGAGAGGTTTTGAAGCTTGATGATGCTAATGGAGTTGATAATCTTTCGGATCTGAGAGATTATTCTTGGTTTCTGATTAGGTTACACATAGGGGTGAAAAGGTACAATTCTTTAAGAGTTTGTTTTCAAAACAATGGAAGTTTTTAATTCACACCCTGTTGATGTGTATGAGTAATAAGACCACAGGCTTTAATGACTTTCCTTCTAAAATTGCAACTGCTATTACTTGTCTATCTGATGGAAGGAAGTTCAATTGGTCTAGAATGATTTATGAGGGGCTAGTACAAAACATTAGGAAGAAGGGTAAATATTATTTGTATCCTAGGTTTGTTCAGCGATTGTGGAGAGTCAAATCAAAGTACACATTGAGCATGCTAGAGAATATGAAGTACATCATATGCTTCTAAAGTTTTTGCACATATGAGGAATCGACCCACAGAATGTTGATATTGTAGATGTTCCTTTTTTCCTCACATGCTTGCTTTGTCTGCTAGTTCTGAGGTAGAGGAAGGTTTGGAATCACAACCACTTGACCCTACAACTGCTGCTGATACTACTGAACCCACTGCTAGTACACCTATAACCTCTGAAAGTATCATCGTAACCACTTGTAGTCAAACCCAAACCCCTGCTACACCTATTGTATGGAGTAGGAGAAGAAGGGCACTAAGCATCCTCGGGCTAGTGTTAGTGGTGTTCTAAATGAAATTTGTCACAAGGAGTGCGGTGACATGATTGGAAGGGCTTCCACTTCTTGAGTCATGCTTAGATCTTTGCTCGAGATAGTGGAAACATCAATAAGACCCTACCTTTGGCAACTCTAATGTAGAAAGTTCTTTGGAACTCAATACGGTGGAGGAATCCTAGCCATTGGCTAATACAAGGTACATAGATGTTGAGGCGGTCGATGCTATGTTTTCTTTATCCAGGATTCACCTCTCGGGCGGTCGCTTGACATTTCGAAGTGATGAGGATAGTTTGGAACATGCTAATGAATTGTGGATCCTACGGTACATGATGAATTTTCCAATGAACCACCTCTCGGACCGATTAACACGGTCGAAGTGGGAGGATATTCTTGAGCGCTTACATGAATTGGCGGTTAAATGTACCACTATGGAGAAGACACTTACAGGTCTACATAAGAAATTGAAGCTTGAAGCATCGGTATTGGTTTTGGAAAAGTTAAAGACACAGGGTTGTTGTGTTGCGGTCCATGAGAAGAAAGAAAAGGTGGTTTCTCTCCGACTCACGAATGTGGATGATGTATCCAAACAGGGGAGGAATGATGGCATGAATTCAGGGGAGGCTGTGAATGTAGCTAATGATGGCATGAATTCAGGGGAGGCTATGAATGTAGACGTGAATGTATCTGCTGAGGTATCTGTGCATGAAGTTGATGATAGTGGAGATCAAGGAGATCAAGGGTTTTTGGTGTCTGACAAAGATGGGAATGAGGTAGTACTTGAAAATTTGAAGAATGTGGAAGGAGTGCAGACAACAACTGATAGTATAGCTGAAACCACAGCTAGTTATTCTATAACCACTGATGCAGTTTCAGATTTAGCCATTATAACCACTCATGTCATACCTATACCCACTGCTATTCAAACCACTTCCACTATTGTCACAACTTCATTACCACCTAAGCCTAAGGAAGTTGAGAAAGAAGCTGCAAGTACATTAATCAATCTGAGTAAAACATCATCTGTTTCTACACCTACAATTACACCTGCTTTATCTGTTCAGTCTACTGCAACAAAATCCAAAGGAAAAATTTTATTCATTGGTGAAACACTGAAGAAGAAAGTAGTTCAACCAGATATTGGAAAAGGAAAAGGGGTTGCTGAATCTGAGCTGAAGTTTAAAAATAAGGCAGAGCAAGAAGCTTATGATGCAGAGTATGGAAGAAACTTGGTAGCTGAAGAAGAAGCAGCTTTGGAGAAAAGAAAGCAAGAAGAAGAAGAAGCTAGTGAAAGATTGTTGGCTATATGGTATCATTCACAAAATTATCTGGAAGCTTCTCGACAAATACACAATGAATTTACTGCACAAGAATGGGCATTATTGGATGATGAAGAAGGCTAGGTTGATTCTTGAATGGGCAAGGAATATTGGTAAAACAAAGAAGCAAGTAATAAGGAAGAAGCCTCCTACTATTGATCAAATTAGGAATGTTTTGATGAAGATTATCAAAATTAGGGCATTCATTTCTTGATAATCTTAACAAATGCTCATTTAAAATAATCCTGGAGATTTATGAGAGATGTATGAGAATTAATAATGAAGATTTATGTCCTATGAATTCTCAGAAAGAAGAAGAATGGATTCAAAATAGAAACAAGAGAAAGTCGAGCTTGAGGAGTCATCTGATTCTAAAAGGCTAAAAGTTGTTGAAGATGTTCCTCTTGAAGATACTAATCAAATTATCTCTTATGAGTTTCATGTTCAAGATGGAAGTGAAGGTGTTTGGAAAATTCTAAGACTCAACAATGAAGTATATGAGTATAACAAATTTTCACAGATGCTTCAATATTTTGACAGAGATGATTTGATGAATCTTTGGGTGCTTTACAAGAACAAATTTGGTGAACAACATCCCAATGATTATCATGAGAGACTAGTTTATCACAATTTGAAGATTCTGTTTGAACCTACTCATGATGAACACAGTGGCAAGGACTCTACAATGGACATGTTACAAGATGGTTTTATATCAAACTTGTGGAGTTCATGTTTTAGCATTTACGGGAAGATTATTCACATGCTTGTAGAAGGAGATTATCCTCAGTTGAATAAGCATCCTGGAATCATTACTCAGATGTTGAAGCCTGGTTGTTTCAAGTTGCTGTTACCCTATGATGGTCAAGCTTACCAGTTGTTGCTGAAGTATGAGAACATTTTGAAAGCTAGTAAGTGTTTGGCTACATCCTCCACTTCAGGTGTTTTGAGCTTAAAAGAAACTTGAGAATTCTGTTGGAATGTATCAAGTTTAGGGGAGGATTGTTGGGTTTTAGGTTCCTTGAGTCATGAATTATTCTAAATCTTTGGAACCACGGACGGGGCTTGATGTAACGCTGATAGAAGAAGGTAACCACGGATGAAGATAAAGCATGCTAGTAGAAGAGTGTAACCACGGATAGCATAATGTAACCACTGCTAGTCATGTATAGTCGGTTAGTTAATTGTATTAGATAAATATGGAAAAGATATTTATCTTGTAGGTTACGTATTGTATATTGTATAGGACTCCTTAGTCTATAAAAGGAGGTTCTAGGTTAGTTTAGATATACGTAAGTTTTATATCTAAGGTCGATACACTTCAAGGTTGCAAAACCCTAATACTGTAAAGAGTATTCGTATTATTAATAATATTGAGGTGTTGAATGTTAAGTTGTTCTTCTTCTTAAGATTAAGTGTTAAATTCCGCATAATACTTAATAAGCTTTTGTTACAAAGTCAGTTTCTATATTAGATCGTTTGCTCAACTGGGATCAACAACTTATGTACTAAATATGTGTTTTCGGGTTATCTCAATAGGATACTTTTTACACTTCTAGTTTAGTTTTTATTCCTTTTTAGGGGTCGAGATAACCGCAAGTCGAAATAGTTTGCATATAGGCACACAATAGGCAAAAATGTTTCCAAAAAGAAAATTTTGTCTTTGAAACACGGACCTACGGATCCACCTTCATGCGGACGGATCCCTCGAGGGAAGGATCCGTGGGAACCGTGGAGCAGTGATTTTACCATTTTATTTTTTCACTTTGGATGAAAAATCCACATATGTTTCATTTTGGGAGTATGCTATTTAATGCTTGTGTTCTCATGATCACATGCCTTGAATTCATATCTAATCATTAGATTTTAATCCACATTTTGGGTCAAGCATTCATTACAATGCTTTGTTTTTTCTATATATAGAACTCCCAAAATGTTTGCATAATCCACTTCATCCTCAAATACACAATACACCATGTCATCCAAAAACCCTCTAGATGAATCACCTAGTACAAACAAACATCTTCATGATACCCAAACCTTTGTAATACCACCATCCAAAATACCACAATCCAACTCTAGGATATCCGCACGGATTAGTATCCGATCATGCTGTTTAGCAAAACCAACCTCAAATGATTCATCCTCAACAAATAACTCACCACAAGATGCTTCAATCATAGCTCCTCCCTCATCACCAACAAGTACACCAACTTCATCACCACCTAAAATCACTCTTTTGGAACTCCTTAAGATTCCAACAAGATCTACCCAACCTAAAGAAAAAGAATTAGTCTTTTCAACACCCCCCACATCACCAAATACTATCTTTCAAGATCTTGAAACATCACCACCATTAGCTCCCATCACATTGCAAGAACATCTAGGTTCTTTTCCACCACCACTTACAAATATTCCGGATGTTGATCCGTATTTTCCTATTTTTCCACCACAACTTCCGCATAACTCAATCAAAACAACCCGGAAACCTTCCGCACTCATTACCCACATCATTTACATTGTGAACATTGCCAATCCACTAGTGAAATTGCAATAGAAGTTAGGGAAGAAATGCGTTTCATACTCAACCTCATCCTTGATCGCATCAATAAACTTACTCATCAAAACCTCCATCCATAACCTTATTGATAAGGTTTTAAAAGGTACCATTTTGAGGGTCGTTTAAGTCCTTATTTGATCACTTTTGTATCCGTTATTGCTTAATATCGTTCCTTTTCACTTTTAGGTCTCTTGAAGGCAAAATCTGGAATGGCACTTATTTGAATGAAAAGGCGCGAATATATGAAGAAAATGGCCAAAGTCAAAATCGAGACACTCACATGTGCTTTGAAAATAGAAGGCGGCGCGTCGGTGCTAATTGCGACGCCGTCCGAGGATTTTGTGACGGTTCGAACCCAAAACTCCTATTTTCAAGTGACGACGTCAGAGATCGAAGGCGTCGCGTCACAACCTTAAGGTGGCCGCCACAAGTGATCAAGTCACAACATGAAGTAGTTGATATTGTTTTGGCCATAACTTTGCATCTGAACTCGGTTTAGGTGATTCAAAAGCCCCGCGACCGAACGAGAAAATCTACAATTTGCTAAAAAATGGTCGTGACGCCGTCACTCTATAAGTGTGACTCCGTCGCTCTTTGCCGAAAAAATCGCCTATAAATATAACATTATAACTTCACTTTTGTAAGCCCTAAACCTAAGTCCGATTCTAGGGTTTAGGTAGGTGTTTTCGACAACTTAAAGGGTTCCAAACACTCTATAAACATTGTGTGTTGGTTTGTTTGTTAATCCAATCCTATGGTATGTCTTCAATTATCATAATTGTTGCTTGCTCTTCATTAATTATGCTTGGCTAATTCACCTTGTGTTTGCTTATGATTGTGTGAAACTTGTATATAATTAATTAGATCTTATTGATTTCTTAGTGATGCTTGTGTCTATCTTCATCATTAGGGTGTGACAACTTCAATGAGTCTAATTGGTTTAGTTTATAATTCTTGCATCCTACTGTCTCTTGTTTGATTGGTTGTTTCTTATCTTAATTGTAATTAGCTTAGGAGTGCGACTAGGCTATCGTTGTGTTTAATACTTGATAAATCTTTGATAGTTTATGAATGACTTGGTGGATTTCGTTTACTAAACCAAAGATAACCTTAAAGTTAGTTTATGAATGACTTAGTGGATTTTGTTTACTACACTTAAAGGTGAATTCAAAGAGTTAGGGAGAAACGCATACCCTACAACCTTAGACACACAACGCAACTAGGAATAAGGACGTGACAATTCAACCATCAATAGGACGTGACCATTCAGTAGGTAGAATTAGATAGCTAGCAAGGAGTAATACATCATAAGTAGATACGCTTCACGTTCTTGGTAGACCCCTAATTTAGTTAGTACCTTTTGGGATAGTTGACTAGCAACTAATTCCACCTCCCAAATCAAACCCGAGATTCGTACCTTTCAATTTCATAAAATATAAAAATACAAAATAATCATCCTCACCTTTAGACTTAAATCGATATACACTTCACCCTAACGACACTATTCCCAGAGAGCGATATCAATACCGTGGCTTACCCTAATTACTACACTACAACGATTAGGTTCATCGCCTGGGGTGTTATAAAACTTGCTCGAAGAAAAGGAAGTTTCCTTGACCCCGAACGACGCGTGTAGCGTTATCAAGTTTTGGCGCTTGCTGCGGGAATAGAATAGCTAGTTAGTAGTCCACCTCGTTTAGGTTTCTTTGCTTGATTCCTATCAAGTAAACTTTTTCTCATTTTTAGATTTCTCTTAGTCTATCCCCTTCTTCGTGACCTTTGTTAAGTAATTCCATCACTTTTCATCATGGAAGGTGATAACCACTACCATTCATCAACCCACCACCAAATGACCCACCAAGAGCCCGTACTCTTGGTGAATACTCGAGACCAAGCCACTTAGGCTATAGGAACACCATTGAGCTTCCCGACCAAGCCCAAACTACGGCCTGCGATCCGACACCATCCGGTTGGTGCAAAGCGGATGTGCATTCCATGGACTTCGTTCAGAAGATCCAAATCGACATCGAGGGATTTCCTCAAAATCATCGATTCTATCGATCTTGATGCTACTACTCGGGAGACCACGCGCTGCGTCTCTTCCAATTCTCTACGGGACCAAGCTAGTAATTGGCTTGGCGACTTCCCCGGCTCCATCTCAAGTTGGGATGATCTTACTTCTCGCTTCCTTGCTCAATTTTTCCCACGGGAGAACCACTAAGCTTAGGAATGACATCTTGATGTTCCAACAACGTCAAGGTGAATCTCTCTACGAAGCATGGACCCGATTCAAGGACTTACTTCATAAAGTCCCTCATCACGGCATTGATCTTTGGCTCCAAGTCCAAATTTTTATGATCATGTCAACTTTCCCACTAAGCGATCCATTGACCAAGCGGCGGTGGAAAACTTAGTGATCTCACCGAGAAGAATCATGGGAAATAATAGAGGACCTTGCCCTCTATGACAACGAAAGTTGGGATGACTCCGTGAGCTGCCCAAAACCGTCAAGGCAATCTCCTTGCCTCCTCCCGACCGTAGGATGATCGAACTTGAAGATCAAGTTAAATTCCTCATGAGTTCCTACGAAAATCCTAAGTCTTCACACCATGTGAACAAAGCTTCCTCTTCATGTGAGCCGTTTTGTGATCCTCATAACACGCGCAATATCACCCGATCCCGAACATGCTTCCGTTGAATCGCATCCTCGCGTAATAATGGAGCAGGAGGAAGATTTCCTACAATACCGGACCTAGGAATTTCAATGAAACCCGGGAGGCATGGAAAAACAAGCCCGACTTTTACCGGGACAAACCAAAGAATTCACCTCCAATGATTTCTCGTGGCCCCCACCTAACGGTCCTAACCAGCAGTATCGAAGGGATCTTTGCAGAACATAGTTGCGTCCCAAGAAACCCAAATAGCTAAGCTCTCGGACCGCTTTAATAATCAACAAGCCGAGATGGATAGGAAAATAGACAACCTTTTGAAAGCCATAGCTAATAGTGATAAGAAGGTTAGTGCTATCTCAACTCCGAGCCTTGAGCATAGAGATTAAGGATCCAAGCAAGCTAAAGTATGTCCAATTCGTCAATACCATCGCTTTAGTTGAACACGATGAAACAAATAACGAAGAGGACTATACACTAGTGGATGAGGAAATACCCGAGGAAATAGATGAAGTAGACATTGACTATTTCAACAAATTTCCTCTGACGAAGAACTATCTCGCCACCCTCATTTAGTGCGTGACCTCCGTCACATGTATGATAGGAAAAGTCCTCGAATTAAGTTTGGGAACCCTTGGAATCTTAACATACCATGTGTCATAGGACACCTTTTTGTGGCAAAAGCTTACATTGATCGCAAGTCCCCAATCAACATCATGACTAGCACCTACTACAATTGGATATTGAAGAAACCTATTCCAACTAGGCAAGACCCCAATGATCCTAATGTTAGTTGCAATTTTCTTGGTAGAATTAAGGGATTGCCCGTTTATGTAGGTAGTTTCACGTTTCCTACGGACTTTATAATTGTGGAAGATATTAGCACGGCCATAGACCCTAGCTTGTCCCACGTTATTCTAGGAAAACCTTTCATAGAAAGCACCGGGATGACCTATGACCCATCATTAGGAGTAGTACGATTCAAGGATGAGACCAATGACATAGCTTACCAAATGCCGTTTAAGATTGAGAAGTTTTCATCACTCTCTAATGATGAAAAGGAACTTAAACTGTCGGTCTATTACAGGAATGAGGAGGATAGGGAAAAGGGAATAGACTATGTTATGGCTAAGATTTTCGGGTTCTATAAAGATTGTTTGAATTTAGGACCGAAATATAGGACTGAGTGGGGAGAGGGTGAACTCTTAGAAAGGAGTATCATGGGACACTTCTACAACATGGAACCCCGATAGAGACCGTCAAGAGGATGGTGATGCAAAAGCGTGGGAACACGACTCTGAGTCTAGCTACAAGACTCTTAAATAAAGAAAAGCGCTTAGTGGAGGCAACCCATGCTTAATTGTTTGCTTGTTAGTGTCATATATTTTTATTAATCGTTTATCCTCATGTTTAAATTTGTAAAATGCTTTATTTTGTTTTTAACCTCGTCTTAACTACATATAAAGGTATTTTACATAAGGGATAAGTGTAGGGAGGATTACACACGTTTTCAAAAGAAAGCGTAAACATGAGAATAACAATTAATTAAAAGATATATATGTTTGTTTGTTCGAGTCAAATGCTTGTATCGAGTCATAATGAATGTTTTGCGAAATTTTCCGATTCTAAAGATGTAAATTTTCCGAAATTTTTTCAGAAAATCATGAGACCGCTTTTGTCGGGATAACTCGACGTCGTCAGATTGCAACTGACGGCGTCGAGGAAGGAGTAAAACATCAGATTACTTTTTCTCGTTTTCGAGCTACTTATAAATTTTGGAATTTTCGGTCTTAATTTTCTTAGAAATGCAGTAAACATTCATTCCACAAGCATTATATCCTAGTTTAAATCGAGTCTTATATATATTATTACCACCGATTTCTACGAAGGTTTCGTTTGTTTTCTTCAAGTGTGCGAGTTTAATTTGTCAAGAAGAAGTTACATAAGATTGGAAGGAGCTTTTCACGCATAAATTCTTCTTGAAAAGAATTTAACCACCACTTTACGGATCTACCGAGCTAATCAGGGAAGTATTAGTTTCTTTCGTTTTAATTACCTTCTTTTATCATAACTTTGATACTTTCGGGGAACATTGGGGACAATGTTCAGTTTAAGTGTAGGGAGGGAAAATAAAACGGGAACTTTGAAACTATGCTTATCCTTGATTATTTGCTTTGTCCAATTGCACTTTTATAATAAACCATGAGAAAATGTCGGTTAGGGTAATTTTGGCACCAAATTTAAAATTTTTCATGACATATAAGAGTGGGCCATTAGTCTTAACAAAAGCGTCTCATGGATAGGAAGTTATATGAATAGCACAAAAACCCTTACCACCCAAATTCCACCCAAAATGTGAGGATCGCCCTTAGATTAGTAGGAATTAAAAGCATTCATCTTTAATGCTTAGAGTGTGAACCGTAGTATATTAGATTCTAGAACTTGTTTTGTGATGCATTCGAGATCGCAAGTGAGGCTACACTTGTGTAGTTAGGAATAACTAAATGATAAGAGGCATTAGGATAACCCTTGTTTGATACACGTAATATAATTACTTCTTCCACATCGGTTGAGTAATTCCCCACACCCTTTGCGTTGTACTCATATTTAGTACACGATACCCTAGTTAACCCCTCGAGCCTATCCTTTTCGCGGTTCTCGTGATATTTCGGTTTTCGGAATATCAATGAAGAGCATTGTTTACACCCCACCCCAAATATACACCCAAATCGCCTTAGCCTACCCCTTATGCACTCACTTTTAGTGCAAATGTTTGTTATCACCCTAAACCCTTAGTTCAATTATCTAGTTGCTTGCATAAGTTGCTAAGTCAAGTCATATCCTTTGTATCACAGTTTTGGGACGATTGGGATTCATGGGAAAAGTTAAAGTTTATGAAATGACGGAAGGGAGCGTTAAAATTCAAATTCCTTTGTTTGCATAATAATGTACCCCAGTGTTTTGATCTTTTCAATTCGGGTCAAATTAGTGTTAGAGTAATAAAAACTCAAGTGTAGGGATGTGCCTATAAATCCCTAGTATTTTGATGTTATCGTAGAGGATGGTAGAGTAAAAGTGTATGAAAAAAAAAGAAAGAAAAGAAAAAAAAAAAAGAAAAAAAAAGAAAAAAAAAAAAAAAAAAAAAAAAAAAAAAAAAAAAAAAAACATACGGGCTACCATCCTACATCTATCTTTAAATTTATGTTTATTTATTTCAGTTATCTAGAGTTTAGAGTGTCGAGTCTTGGCTTAGCAACGCCATTCTTCATATGCAGTTAACATAGAGATTTTTGACTTACCACCACTATATAGCCTATCCCACCAAACCCCTTGTTTCCCTACCGTAAGCCTAACATTACAACCCTTTAAAGACCTCTTTGATAGTCTTTCCTAGGTGCTTACGCCAAAGCGATGGAGGTTTGATCTATTCTCAAGCCTATGGTAATCCATGTACTAGGACCGGTTAATGAGTGTTTATCTTCCATTTCCTATTTGTTATATTTCATATATACACCCGAGAGAGATGTGAGTATCCAAACACCCCATGTGAGGTGCTAGTATGTAATTTCCGTGCTTGTTATGACTTTTATGGGGCTTATATGTGTTGTGGACCGTTTTGAATTAATGCTTCATGACCCATAACTTATAAATTAATTGGTTAAAAGCACATTTGCTTGAGGACAAGCAAATAACAAGTGTAGGGATATTTGATAAGGTTTTAAAAGGTACCATTTTGAGGGTCGTTTAAGTCCTTATTTGATCACTTTGTATCCGTTATTGCTTAATATCGTTCCTTTTCACTTTTTAGGTCTCTTGAAGGCAAAATCTGGAATGGCACTTATTTGGACGAAAAGGCGCGAATATATGAAGAAAATGGCCAAAGTCAAAATCGAGACACTCACAATTCTTTGAAAATAGAAGGCGGCGGCGTCGGTGCTAATGCGCCGTCCGAGGATTTTTGTGACGGTTCGAACCCAAAACTCCTATTTTCAAGTGACGACGTCGAGATCGGCACTGGCAGCGTCACAACCTTAAGGTGGCCGTCGCGGTCGATCAAGTCACAACATGCTGCCAAGTAGTTGATATTGTTTTGGCCATAACTTTTGCATACGAACTCGGTTTAGGTGATTCAAAAGCCCACGCGACCGGAGCGAGAAAATCTACAATTTGCTAAAAATGGTCGTGGCGCGTCACTCTATAAGTGTGGCGCCGTCGCTCTTTCCGACAGAAAATCGCCTATAAATATAACATTATAACTTCACTTTTTGTAAGCCCTAAACCCTAAGTCCGATTCTAGGGTTTAGGTAGGTGTTTTTCCAGAAACTTAAAGGGTTCCAAACACTCTATAAACATTGTGTGTTGGTTTGTTTGTTAATCCAATCCTATGGTATGTCTTCAATTATCATAATTGTTGCTTGCTCTTCATTAATTATGCTTGGCTAATTCACCTTGTGTTTGCTTATGATTGTGTGAAACTTGTATATAATTAATTAGATCTTATTGATTTCTTAGTGATGCTTGTGTCTATCTTCATCATTAGGGTGTGACAACTTCAATGAGTCTAATTGGTTTAGTTTATAATTCTTGCATCCTCATCTCTTGTTTGATTGGTTGTTTCTTATCTTAATTGTAATTAGCTTAGAGTGCGACTAGGCTATCGTTGTGTTTAATACTTGATAAATCTTTGATAGTTTATGAATGACTTGGTGGATTTCGTTTACTAAACCAAAGATAACCTTAAAGTTAGTTTATGAATGACTTAGTGGATTTTGTTTACTACACTTAAAGGTGAATTCAAAGAGTTAGGGAGAAAGCATACCTACAACCTTAGACACACAGCGCAACTAGGAATAAGGGCGTGACAATTCAACCATCAATAGGGCGTGACCATTCGGTGGGTAGAATTAGATAGCTAGCAGGAGTAATACATCATAAGTAGATACGCTTCACGTTCTTGGTAGACCCCTAATTTAGTTAGTACCTTTTGGGATAGTTGACTAGCAACTAATTCCACCCTCCCAAATCCGAACCCGAGATTCGTACCTTTCAATTTCATAAAATATAAAATACAAAATAATCATCCTCACCTTTAGACTTAAATCGATATACACTTGAGCCCTAACGACACTATTCCCTAGAGAAGCGATATCAATACCGTGGCTTACCCTAATTACTACACTACAGCGATTAGGTTCACTTTGCCTGGGTGTTATAAAACTTTCTCGAAGAAAAGGAAGTTTCCTTGACCCCGAGCGGCGTGTGGCGTTATCACTTATGCAAGCATGGAAGGAATCACTATTACTATTTCTCATTTTTTTTCTCTTTCAAGTCATTTTCAATAACAAGTCTTTTTCTTATTTTTACATGCTTGTAAGTGGCATAACTACCACTACAATTTGTCGTTTTATTACAAGGCTTTATTTACATACCTTGGCTCCCATTCTTGATTCTCGGCAACCACAAGATCATTTAAGCATGTTACTAACCTTTCTTTTGTAGGATTTTTTCTTCACTTGGCGCCCAAACAAGGTGGAGCTACCGTCAAGGGGAGTAAGAAATCGTAGACTACTTTTTCCTCCACGGGTTAACTTTTTGTTTCAACAAAAGGGGAGAAGAAGTAAAACTTAGGAGCTTTCAAAACTTACATCTATTCTTAAGTTTTACTCATCATAACATTATATTTTGTCATCAACAAAAGGGAGATTGTTAATACAAATAAACCGAAAACGTTTATTATTATTTTGCGATCTCTTTGTGTTTTGTTGATAACATATATAATGTTGTCTTAAGTTTAATTCTAAGGATACATGTTATTTTGTAAAAGCATTTACATATAATCTTTTAAATACAAAATGTAGTAATTAAGCATTTGTTGTAATAGTTTATTAGGATGGTAAAACCTTAACCCATGGACCATAACCTATGGATCTTAATCCATACCCATGAAGACTAGATACAATGTATACTTAGATACATTGAATCTAAAGAAAACCATGGACCAACCCATAACCCATGACCCATAACCAAAAAAACCATGGGCAAAAAGGAGCGTTCCACGGATCGCTAGCTTTGTGCTAGCCGGATCCCAAGTGAAAGGGATCCGTGGGATCCGGGGAACAGTGAAGAAATTTGCCTATAAATAGAGAGCCATTTCTTTATTCTAACTCAACCCCTCTTCTTACTAAATCTCTCATACACTCTCATTCTCTTCTAACATATAGATCACTAGATCTAGAGAGTTGTTCTTCTTTTCTTTCTATTTGTGATTCTCATATAGGTCCTTCTCTAAGGCGAGATTACGAGCATTCTACAAGTCATCCAAGCAAGGGGTCCTTGATTGATTTGTCACTCCACAAGATTTCTGTAGCGAAGATCTTGTATTTGATTATTTCACATATTTGTTGTGTAATAGTTGTGTTGGTTTCGTCCACCGTGCTACGAACTCGGTATTTAGCTTTGTACCAGATAAAGTGTAAGCAACGTTGTGAAGGCTTCTCCGCCAAGTGAAGGAATTTGTTGACATAGTGCTTGAACTATCGAGTAGGTGACTCGGGGAGTGGAGTAGGGCAAGGAAGGTGTCCTTGTAGCCGAACCACTATAAATCGGTTGTGTCATTTCTATCTCTATTTATTTGCTTACATTATCATTAGATCTATACGTTCTCAACATCCATACGATTTCACATAATATCGGATCTAAAGTTTTTAAAACTAACTTAAAATCGGCAAAATTATTCAACCCCCCCTTCTAGTTTTCCACAGACTCCTTAGCCTAAAAAAGGATAGGTTAGGTTAGATATACATAATTTTTATATCTAAGGTCGATACACGTCAAGGTTGTAAAACCCTAATACTGGTTAGAGTATTCGTATTAATAATAATATTGATGTGTTGAATGTTTATTGTTCTTCTTCTTAAGATTATGTATTAAATTCCGCGTCATACTTAATAAGCTTTTGTTCTAAGTCATTTTCCATATTAGATCGTTTGCTCAACTGGGATCAACAAGGAGCATGAGGTCGAGGAGGAGCATGAGATTGAGGAGCAGTATGTAGATGAGGATGAGGATCCTCAGGAGGAAGATGATGAGGATATCCCAGAAGGGGATACTCATCCATTGCAGAGTCTTGCACATTCTCCCAGACCAGGTTCTCCTTTGCCTGAGCCTGAGTCCCCTGGACTGCCTTTAGACATTGACTCACCACCTTACTCACCTTATATAGGTAGCCCGTTAGGATCGGAGATACCATCGGAGATTGTTTCGAGCCCAGGGTATGGTGAGGCAGTCCGATGTGGGAGAGGATTACACCGCATGGTACTAGGCTTAGTCGGTTGACGGATTGGTTGGTTGGAGTATCTAAGGCTAGTATAGAGGATCGGCGGTTGATATGGGTGCTGTAGTCCGAGGACTATGGTTTTGCGTGAGGGTATTCGGAGCTCCAAGCGGGTTGGGGACTGCTTGAGAGGGTTCATGACACTCGTGATCTTGATAGAGCGATTTGGCGTGGGATTGGTGAGTTGAGAGAGAGGTCGCGAGAGCTTAAGAGTGATCGCAATGCTCGACGTGTTGAGTTAGCATCCTTGTGGAAAGAGATTAGCGATGTTAGGAGATCGGTTAGTAGTATTCATAGACGTGGCTAGATAGTATTAGATTTATGGTTTTGTACAATCTTGAAACTAAGTAGTACTTGGTTCGAGATGTAGGATTATCCTAGTTGTCTTACTAGTATCGTTGTTAGGATCGTTTTTGGATTTCTTCGTATCCTTCCATGTATTTCCACTTTTGAAACCTATGAGTTATGGTTATTGTAACATGCATCCTTAGTTATGATTCGGTATTTGATTGTTTCGATTTGATATAGCGTTATCCCTGTTGGCCTTGAGTATGTATTCAAGCGTTATTGGGTGATCCTTGGAACCCAACTCTATCTTTAGAGCGTGAATTGTGAACTTATGAAACTGTTTTTCTTGCCCCTGGTCGTCGAGGTCGTCGTCTGGCCCCGACCACACCACATGTTGAGAACCCAAACACTGATAACCCAACTGTAGAAAACCCGAATGTGAACGACCGTGCTGAGAATGGTCCTGTTTCATGAAACCCTCCACCTGTGAACCCAACCCATGTTGACCCGATTAGTGGCACGGTGTCATTTGAACTACTAGCTGAGACTAATCTCTCTAACACCTCTAGTGGAACCCCAATGCTGAATCGAACTTGAGGTTGTACCTACAAAGAGTTCCGATTATGTGGTCCAATTGAGTTTGGAGGAACTGAGGGAGTAGTTTACCTAACTAGGCGGTTGGAGAAAATTGAATATGTGTTTGCTGTTAGTAATTGTGAGGAGGATTATAAGGTTAACTATGCAACATATACCTAGAAGGACGAAGCGTTAACTTGGTGTAACAATTACCACAGATCAGTAGGGATTGATGTAGCATATAGTATGACTTGGACTCAGTTTAAGACTCTCCTGATCAAGACTTACTGTCCTAGGAATGAAGTTAAGAAGTTAGAGAGTGAGTTCTGGAACCATAAGGTTAAGAATCGACATGGCGACTTGTACTCGTTGTTTTCAAGAGTTATCATTGCTTTGCCACGAAATGGTTTGCAGAAGAACTTAAGATTGAGAGGTATCTTGATGGATTGCCTTTGGCTACTCGAAATGATGTCATCATTGCAAAGCCACTTAATTTGCATGAGGCAATTCTTTGTGGCTCGCGTTTGATGGACTCTTATGTGCTAAAAGTAGGGGACAAGAGTAAGAATGATAGGAGTGATAAGAGGAAGAGGAATGAAGTCATCAAAGGAATGGCAACAAAGCGGCCGAGATGGCGAGTGTTCGCCATAGGAAATGGAGGTAGGAAAGATTATGAAGGTAGTAAGCACGTGTGCGGTCATTGTAACCGACACCACCATGGACTATGCACGAATGTGTGTGGGAAGTTCTCTAAGGTAGGACACATGGCCAAAGATCGAGGTCTCGTCCACTGCTTGCTCAAACTACACAAGGAGAGGATTTGGAAGGCCTTTGTCACTGTTTGGATGTGGAAAGAAGGGACACTTTAATAATGAGTGCGAGCCGTGGATGAGAGGAAATTCGGTAATGTAGGACGATTTTCTAACCGGGTGTAGGAGGTAATGGCTTAAACCCTGTGAAGCGTGAGGTTATGGAAAACCAGGGAAACTATGGTGCTAGGAATCAGCAGAGAGACATGGGAACAACTCGTGTTTACGCTATTGGGAAGGAAGCTGGTGAGGACCCTAACGTATTTACGGGTACGTTCCTTCTCAATAATCTCTATGCTTCCATACTGTGTTATACTAGTGCGGAATATGAGTTTCGTATCCACCAATTTTATGCCATTACTAGGAATCTCCCAAACACCTCTAGGGTTTAGTTACGACGTGGAATTAGCCAATGGGAATAGAGAGAAGATAGACACCGTAGTCCGAGGTTGTACCTTAAGTTTCCTAGACCACCCATTTAGTATATACCTATTGCCGGTTACCTTAGGATGCTTTGACGTCATTATCGGAATGGATTGGTTGTCGAAGAACGGTGCACACATCTACTGTGATGAGAAGGTTGTGCGTTTACTGTATGGCAAATAAGTTCTGAGCATACAAGGAGATCAGAGCGACTGTGGAAGTCCTTCCTGGTTGAGCCTCATCTCTTGTATTAAGGCTCGGATGTACATCGATAGAGGAGGTTGTCTTTTCTTGGCTCGAATTTCTGAAAAGAAAAGTGAGGAGAAGAGTGAAAGAAACTTTAACGATGTACCCGTCGTTAGAGAATTTCCGGATGTGTTTCCCGACGACAAGTGGAATTCCAAATAGAGTTGATACCCGGTGCGGCACCCGTAGCCAAGGAACCTTATCGACTCGCTCCAAGAGAATTGGAGGAACTGTCTAAACAGTCGGAAAAACTGTCAGAGAAGGGGTTCATTCGACCAAGTTCATCACCATGGGGAGCACCAGTGTTGTTTGTGAAGAAGAAGGATGGATCGTTTCGGATGTGTATTGATTATAGGGAATTGAATAAGTTAACAGTGAAGAACCGATATCCGTTACCTAGAATAGATGATCTATTCGACCAACTCCAAGGAGCTAGTGTCTTTTCTAAAATTGATTTACGATTTGGTTATCACCAGCTTTGAGTTCGAGAGGAGGATATCCCTAAGACTGCGTTTAGGACTCGTTATGGACACTATGAATTCCAAGTGATGTCATTTGGTTTGACCAACGCGCCAGCAGTTTTCATGGATCTCATGAATCGAGTGTGTAAGCCATACCTGGATAAGTTTGTGATAGTATTCATAGACGGCATTTTGATATACTCTGAGAGTAGTGAGGAGCACGAAGAGCATTTGAGGCTCATTTTAAGATGGTTAAGAGAGGAGAACCTGTATGCCAAATTCTCTAAGTGTGAATTTTGGATTTCGTCCATGCAATTCTAAGGCCATGTGATAGATAGTCGAGGTGTTCATGTTGACCCAACTAATATTAAGGCCATTAAGGAATGGGTAGCTCTAAGAACCCATCGAAATTCGGCAGTTTCTAGGGTTAGCGAGGCTACTATAGGAGATTCATTGAGGATTTTCTAAGATAGCTAAGTCGTGACCAAACTAACACGAAGGATGTCAAGTATGAATGGGAGAAAAGGAAGAAGAAGCATTCCAACTTTTGAAGGAGAAGTTGTGTGATGCGCCAATCCTAGCTTTGCACTGAAGGAGCGAAGACTTTGTCGTGTCTGCGATGCTTCGCATAAAGGCTTAGGTGCTGTTTTGATGCAACATGAGAAGGTGATTGCTTATGCATCCCGACAACTTAAGAAGCATGAGAAAAACTACACCACCCATGACCTTGAGTTAGGTGCTGTAGTGTTTGCTATTAGGATCTGGAGACATTATCTGTATGGAACCAAGTGTGTAGTATCTACCGACCATAAGAGTTTGAAGCATATCTTAGATCAGAAGGAACTGAACATGAGACAATGTTGTTGGTTGGAATTGCTTAGTGATTAAGACTGCGAGATTCGTTAACATCCTGGTAAGGCTAATGTTGTGGCTAATGCACTTAGTCGTAAAGAGGACATTTCACCCCTACTCATTCGATCCTTAGGAAAGACCATTGTTTCGCCCTTACCATCTCAAATTTTTGCCGCCCAAGCAGAGGCATTCATGGAAGAGAACCGTCTTATGATAATCTTCATGGAATGGTAGAAAGTGAAAACGGCTTCTTTAAGCATTCTGACGGAACTTTATGCTTCAGAGACAAAAGTTGGGTACCATTTCATGGTGGAATCCGTGAGTTGATTATGCACGAGTCGCAAAAGTCAAAATACTCTATTCATCCCGAGGCCGATAAGATGTATCGGACCCTAAGAAACTTTATTGGTGGCCCAATATGAAAGCCGATATAGCTCGGTATGTCGGTTGGTGCACGACTTGTTCTAAAGTTAAAGTGAACATCGAAACCATCGGGACTTTTAGTTCAACCCGAACTCTCGGAATGGAAATGGGAGCAAATAACCATGGACTTTATCACTAAATTACGAGAACGGTTAGCGGCAATGACGCTATCCGGTAATAGTTGATCTTTAACTAAGTCTGCTCACTTTTTAGCCATTAGTGAAACCGATAGTCATGATAAGCTTGCTCGATTGCATCTTAAGGAGATAGTATCGCGTCATGGAGTACCGATATCTATCATTTCCGATAGGGATAGTCGTTTTATATCCCACCTTTGGAAGTCGTTCTGATGACGATTAGGAGCAATTTGGATCTGATGCGCTTACCATCCACAGACCGATGTTCAAAGTGAGAGAACCATTCAGACTTTAGAAGACATGCTTAGAGCCTGCGTCGTTGATTTCAGAAAAGGTTGGGAGAGATACCTCTCTTTGGCCGAATTCTCTTACAACAATAGTTATCACTCTAGCATTAAGGCCACTCCATTTGAGGCATTGTATGGCCGAAAATGTTGTTCTCCTATTTGTTGGGCTGAAGTTGGCGAGAGTCAACTTACAGGTCCCGAACTTGTCTTAGAAACCACTGAGAAGATAGTTCAGGGTCATAACCGGTTGCAAACCGCTCGAGATAGACAAAAGAGTTATGCCGATAAGAGACGTAAACCTTTAGAATTTTAGGTTGGAGATCGTGTTATGTTGAAATTTTCTCCTTGGAAAGGAGTTATTTATTTTGGGAAACGTGGAAAACTCAATCCCCGATATATTGGTCCCTTTCCAATCCTGGAAAGAATCGGACCGGTAGCATACCGCCTGGAGCTACCATCGAAACTGAGTAGTGCATACAATGTCTTTCATGTTAGTAATCTTAAGAAATGTATTTTTGAGGAAAACATAGTGGTGCCTTTAAGATATATTAGTATTGATGAGAAATTGAATTTTGTTGAGGAACCGATTGAGATTATCGACCATGAGATCAAAAGGCTAAAGAATAGCCGTATTTCGATTATTAAAGTTTGTTGGAACTCCCGACATAGACCGGAGTTCACTTGGGAACGTGAGGACATCTTCCGTAGGGAAGTATCCTAAACTTTTATGACACAAGCAACTCGAAGTGAAACCCGGACGGATTTCTTCCGGTGGGAGGCTGTGACAACCGGCAATTTAGGAGTCTATTTTAGGTAACCGCATTCGTTAAACAAAAGCGAGCTTTTGCCTTTATCACTATTTTTATGAGCGATGACTTAATTTTATATCATCTATTGGTTTTTACGATTTATTTCACTATTAAATGAGTTATCGTATGAGTTTTAACTCTATTTGGTAGACATTATTCGATTCGGCACTAGAAAAGCCTAAAACGAGAATTATTGTGACTTTTAGACTGTAACTCAAAAATTGACAAATAAATAGTCAAAACTCGTGGAAAAATGTAAATAACAATGTTAGAAAGGCGAATGAACATTGTGGGACACTCGTGGGACAATATATGAGCTCGGGAGTGGGTAAACAGGATAGTTTACAAAAAATGGCGACCACGGCCCCTCCTTTTTCCTTAGGCCGGCCACCCCCTCCTCTCCTCTCTTTTATTTTTAAGTCCCTAGCTCCCAACCTTAAATACCCCCTCATATCTTCATTTCACTCTTTCATTTCTCTCTCTAAAAATCACCTACACCCACTTTTTCTCTCTAACTCTCTCTCTCTCCCAAAAATCAAATAAACCCTAACCCTAAACCACCTTGGCCGTTGGCCACTATTCCGGCCACACCGCCGTGCGTGACCACCCACCACCACCACCAAATCAAATCTTTTAATCCTCTTTCCATCCATATATAATACTCATACTAAAACCTTCATTAACACCCTCAAAGTTAAAGATTAAGATTTGGATTTTTAGGGTTTCAAGTGGGTTTTACAATTGGTGCTTGAATAAGGTAAATGGAATAGGATTAGAGATTGTTTGGGCAATAAAAGCCATGTATGGCTATTAGGGTTTCGACCTAATGTTCAAATTTTGGGCTTTTGGGTGAAACATTGAATTAAGTCTAATTAATGTCTAAATAAACAAGTAATTAGTGTTTGGTAAATGTGTGGTGTATCAATTTGATGGGTTTATGAATTTTCGGTTTAGTTTCATATTTTTGTTTATGATAAATGATGTGTTTTGTGTTTGGTTAGTTATTGGAGCTTGAATGATTGGATTTGGATGTTGTGCAATGGATTTGGGTGATGTTTGATTGGTTTGGAAGGGTGTCACGAGCCACAAAGGGCACGCGACGTGGCCTTAGCTTGTGTCACGTGACCCACTTGGGCCCGCAGGTGCAGGTCGGGTTGATTTCGTAGCTTGTTGGTTGATATAGTTGAGGTTTGGATGAGACGCGTGGAGCCGAAAAGCTTCTAGAGCTTGTTTGGTTCACGTGGTCTTAACCGTGAGCGTGTCACGACCATTAGGGTCATAACATTAGTTTCAGGTATATTTGGTTGATTGATTGGTTGGCGAGTTTGTTTTGAGTTGGTTTGGGATTGAATTGCGATATTGTGACTTTTACATTGGACTTGATATATATATATATATTGTTGACTTTGAGCTACGTCGGCGTTACTTTGACTTTTTAGTCAATAGTTGACTCCGACAAAGCCGTAACATGGACTTTAGTATAATTTGGACTATTGATTGATTAAAATCAGAAGTTATGACTCGTGCTTGTGGACTCGAAAGCGAATAACGATTTGAGATTAATATTGAATTTGTGATATATATATATATATATATATATATATATATATATATATATATATATATATATATATATATATATATATATATATATATAATACATGAAAATGCTAATAAACTATGAAATATTAATAATAAATGGGCTTTTGTACCAAAAATGTTGATAACAAGTTTTATCTTGTTATTTACTATTTTTAAATGGAAACTAACGACTAAATTGGAAATGTTTTGTAATGAATAAGTAATTAATGTTTCGAGTACACGTTTATCAATAAATATCAATTGTGCACATTTAATATTAGTTAAGTATTTATGTACTTACGTTGTCTGCATGGGTTACAGATAACCTAGCATTAATAGTGTTGATCCATGTGGGTAGCGGACTTATTAGGTTGACGAATCTAATAGGAGCCCGCTAGGTACGTTCGGTAACCCTATTAACAGGTGAATTATCCTTATGACTCTTTAGGATATGATTGATTTATGAGATAATAAGCGACACGAGTAAATAAATGAGTTTATCGAGTTGACGAATTCGATAAGGTCTACTATTTATTCCAAAACTTATTGGACTATGGAGCTTATCGTTTATAGGTCTCATTGTGTCGCATTGAGTTATATCTTGGTTGTTTGTGCATTCATAGCATCATATTGAGTCGATATACCCACATGAGGAATACCAAACACTAGGATTAAATGGTGAAAGGAGACGTGTTTGAAAATAAAGAAATGGAATATATTGGGGTAGATAACGTTGATTTTTAGGAATCTATATATTAAAGTTGGTCTACATTAATAGGTTGTGCCGAGTCGATAGTTGTTGTGCCGTGATACCGTTATCTTCTGCTAGTGTTTATTTGTGCGTTGATTGCTTGTGTTGAGTTTCATAGCCCCACTTTTATCTATGTTTTAACTACATTTTGAACTATTTTGGGGTGAGAATCATACTGCTATTTTTGGACCGTTAACACTATTTGGATTTGCTTATATGTTTGACTGTCAAGATAGATGTGCGGTAGTTGTTGCCTTAGTTTAGGTTTAACCGTGCCTAACTAAGCATAGACTTCTACCTCGACCTAGTCCGGGGTTGGCAATTGTTCTAGATTTTATCACGGCAGTTCTGGACTAGAGTCGCAGGGCCCGAGTAATCCCTGGATGTGAGATATGATTGGAGATCCGGGTAGGATCAGTGTGTGCAAACGGTATTAGTCTATGTAGGTCTTGCATAGAAAATCAACTCTTACAAGTCCACTATGATTTTGATGAACTTAAACCTATGAACTCACCAGCGTAAGCTGGCCTTTTTTAGCATGATTTCTCAAGTGTTTAAGAGATGTTTGGAATACTTGATTCGGTGGAAGCTTGGCAAGAAGGCGGGATTCAAGGATCATTTCTGACTCTGATAAACTACGGGGACCTATTTTATTAAACTATATTTTGGGCCGAATATTTTAACTTTTGGATTAAATGTTTTGAATATTTAAATTTGGGATTGGTTTTGAATGGTTAAATGACTATCTTTTACTATACTTGCGCGATACTAATCCAATAGTAGCATACGAAAACTTGATTAAGTCTTCCATTGCATCGAGATTTGGGGTGTTACACAACCTTACCGAACATGCTCACAAATTCCGCTCTTCGTCTTGGGAGATCTAAATTCACCAATTCTGGCATACAATAAAAAAGGTCAAACGTCAAAGTTCTATGACGGTGACGCTTAACAACAAACAAGTCACCATCACGCCAGCAGATTTGAGGGCTATTCTTCCTATTCCTGTCATTGAGCCTACTGAATACAATGCTACTCTAATGGAAGTGGTCGCTCTTCAGTTCATGGTCGACATCGGCTATGATGAAGTTGCTGGGGTAATCACAAGGCATTCATCTGTGGATCTTAAGAACATTCCCCAGCCATAGAGAACCCTCTTCATAATGATTACCAAATCCGTTTCCAGATGTGATAGTGTTCATGAGCATCCGAAGCTCATGGAACTACAAATATTTTGGGCTATGGTCAACATAATAGAAGTTGAAGCTCTGATATGGAAAGACATGATGTCTTACCTTAAAAAGCCTGGCCCCAAGATCCCGTATATCAGATACACCAAACTATTGATCCAAAGACCTCTAAGGTATAATCCTGATATTCCATTGAGACTTGATGACCCCAACCAACACTTCATGTTGTTTGAGCCCACACTCAATGTTGCCAGATTTAAGGACTCAACAACGAAGAAACTAGGTGCAGTGATGCCAGATCATCTTCTTACTGATGCTATCAAAGGACTTTATTCGTACAAACGATATCTGGTAGTAGTTGAAGCAGGCAAAGTAGGTTTCCTTGATGAAAAGTCCTTTGGTACACCTACTAGGAAAACCAGGAGAGGCAGTGTAGGAAGTATTACGAGCACTGAAAGTACGAGAAAGTATCCTAAGAGGACTCATGTTCTCAAAAGGAAAATTCCATTAAAAGATGTTGTCCCTATTCCCAAACCTGAACCGCAACAAAAGCTAATGGACGAGGACTCAGACGACACTGAAATGGACGAAGAGGTCATCTACTCTGATACTCCAATCGTTGATACTTTGAATGTAGCAAAATCTCCCAGTACAGAAGCTGATAAAGGTAAAGGTAAAACTCTAGTTGCTGAGCCAGAGGAAGAGGAGAGCTCGGATGAAGAACAACTGGACAGAGACTACAGGAAAAAAGTGAAGAATCTAAGACTCCAACATGTTGCCAAAGAGTTCGTACAGCAACAAACTCATGGCCTCGGAGGGTCAAGTGGTGGTACACTATCTACACCAGTTTCCGATGCGGTTAATCAACCTGATAAGGGAACTGGTACCATCACCCACGAAAAACAACAAAGGCAACTTGAGGATTCTATCAACTATGACTTTGAGGAACCTGAAATGGAGAAGTCTGAGAAAATTCCTAATGAAAATGCGGAGGTTGCAGCTAAAGAAAAAGCAGATAAAGAAAAAGCAGATAAAGAAGCTCAAGCTTAAGCAGATGAAGAACCAGGATTAATGCTGAAGAAATGGCTAAATCTGGAAAAGTTGACGAAGTTGATTATGATGATTTTCTTCTAGATAGTCCAGCACGCTCCAAGGAACTATCTTCTGAGCCACCAAAAGACCCTGAGCCTACTCATGTCTCCTCATCATCAGACTCGTCTTCTCACTCTTCACCTCCACCATCCAAAGGCACAACCAGATCCGCATCCAAGTCAGTAAAGAAACCAACCGAATCTTGGATATCCCGAGCTATAACAAAGATTGTCAAATCTGTCATGCAAGTTAGGAAGAAAGACGTGACCAAAAAAAAGTTGAATCAACTCGCTGACAGAATCAACCTTCTTCAAGACGGGATAAACGAGATGTTGGAAGAAAGGTAGCATATCCAGAAGTTTATCAATCGTGATGTCCTAGGGAAAATGAACATGATGATTAGGGAATATACTTATAAATTCCTTCTCGATGTTGTTCCTGGAGTGACAAAAGAGATGTTCACTAGACAACTCTATCAGAATCTCATGCAGTTGGCCGAAAAAACAATCAGATCAACGCCTTTAACTGCTACAATCAACCCAACTGAGCCTACAGCTTTCTCTGATGCAGAATTGGTTTCCAAGCTTGTACTTCAAATGTCAAAATGATCTAGGACATTTACCTCTTACGAATGTAAACTATTTGACGCATTGCTGGATTACCAACTTAAAACGGGATTTTGATAAGGTTTTAAAAGGTACATTTTTGAGGGGTCGTTTAAGCCCTTATTTGATCACTTTTGTATCCGTTATTGCTTAATATCGTTCCTTTTCACTTTTAGGTCTCTTGAAGGCAAAATCTTTGGAATGGCACTTATTTGGACGAAAAGGCGCGAATATCTGAAGAAAATGGCCACAGTCGAATCGAGGCAGTCAAAGCTGCGAAAACACAGGTGGCGGCGTCGGTGTTAATGCGGCGCCATCGGATGTTTCGTGACGGATCAAGCCAAAACTCATATTTTCAAGTGACGTGAGGTTATAGAAGAGTAGACCGTCGACTCAGACGGCCTAGATGCGATCGAGACGGCGTCCAAGTGAAGAGACGGCGTCACAAGCTTAAGGTGACACCGTTGCAAGTCTAACGTGGCCAAGACGAAACCCTAATGACGGTGACACGACGGCATCACAAAACATAAGGTGATGTCGTCGCAAGTGTAATCTTATATATAGAATCCGAATTTTTCAGTTTTTGGTGTGTAGTCTTTTGGAGTAAGAACCTAAACCGAACAAAGGCTATCTTGTACAGTATTTTAGGGTTCCAAACCCTATCTTACATCAAGATAAGTGTTTACTTCATTAATACAATTATTTCTTTGATTATTTGTGTGTATGCTTGCATGTTCTCCATGTCCGGCTAATTTACTTGTGTGTTTGCTTAGGGAATATGAAACTTAATTATTGAATATTGATTGGTTGTCTCCTATCTTAGTTGATTAATGATCTAGTAATGCGATAGCTCATTCGTTCTGTACTTAATGCTTGATTAAATATTTGTGAACCTTAGAATATGACTCCTTGAGTAGTTGTAAGCTAAACCATCCAAAGAGTTCCTTAGAGTAAGAGTTTAACATCCTTAGTGGGTTTTGTAGACGAGACCCTTTGGTAAGTTCAAAGAGTTAGGTCGAAACGCATACCCTACAACCTTAGACACACAACGCAACTAGGAATAAGGACGTGACAATTCAACCACCAATAGGAGATGATTAAGAAGTAGTAAAACCTAAGTAAACACATCTTTAAACTATCATACGAGCACACAATAATTAGACATAGACTACATACACCTTAGATTAGATAATTAAATAAGTAGAGTAATTGATAGCGATACCAACCCCCCAAATCCAATACCCCGAGATTCGTACCTTTCAATTTCCAAAAAAACATAAAAAGATAAAAAAAAGAATCTTCCTCAACCCCAACCTTAGCGTAGTAACTTCTTACTAGCATTCCTATTCCCCTAGAGAAGGATATCAATACCCGTGGCTTACCCTAATACTACACTACAACGATTAGGTTCACTACCTAGGGTGTTGAAAAACTTGCTCGACGAAAAGGAAGTTCCTTTGACCCCAAGCGACGCGTGCATCGTTATCTAGTTTTTGGCAACGTTGCCGGGGAATAGAATAGCTAGTTAGTAGTCCACCTTGTTTAGGTATACTCACAAGATTCCTATCAAGTGAAATTTTTTTTTATTAGCTTCCTTGTAGTCTATCCCCCTTCTTTGTGTTTGTGTTCGTAAAACCCTTTTCATTTGTCGCTATAGCAAGTGAAATTGCATTTGCATCATTAAAAATGAGGAACAGTTGAATTTCGTGATTGGTTTGGTTTTAATTGTTCTAATGAATTTGTGAGTGAACTTAGAGATATCCAAAAGGAGATGGGTGTAAGGTTGGATGGATTTGATATATTACGTACTTGTGTGGCTTCTATTCAACAATCGTTGTCGGGATCAACTCCTTTTAGTGACACCATCGGAGAATTTTTAGAAAAGCCTCCCATGCATAAACCATCAATTGAATGATCTTAGGCGCCATGATCAAAAGACCTAGTTTTAAGAACATGGAACCTAAACCCGAACAAGATTGTGAGATGGTTATAGTTGAACCGCCTAGTTGCATGCGTGGGATAGATTTCAAAGCATATGACACGTGAGGAATCCTTTAGGAAAATAGAACATAGTGATCAAATTTTTGAGAATAATTCTTATGAATCGGACCAATAATTTGAAATGGAAAAAGAAGGATTTGAGATGCTTAGGAGTGTATTTGGGTCAGATCATACTAAAGCACATGATGAACATTTAGGAGGTCTAGATATAATGGAGAAAAAGGTGGAAACTCCAAGCCCACAACCCCTACCATCACTTGAGGAACACACATCACCTATAACTTACCCGGAAGAAGTAGAAGAGACTATAGAAACCCCGATTGATAGAGAACCTTTGGACCAAACGCCACTAGAGAATGTAGGTTTAGATGCTTGTTGTCATGACCTCTCTCTTAGTCCTAGGGAAGTTCCTAATTTTGATGAACCGGAGCCTCAACCAGAAACCTTACCCAATTTTCCATCTTTAGATGTGAATCTTGGAATTGAATTAGGCCCCAATCCACCCATAAAAATATATAGTCCGGGTAGTTGCTTGATAAAGGTGGTAGATTCTAGGCCATGTAGAGTAGAAGCTAATATAGGAGTAACCCATGATCTTACACACTTATATCACCTATTCATGGTTGATAACAAGAAACACTATGGGTTTAAACCGGGTTTATTAGGTCAAGATGGATCCTTAACTAAGAATCTTTGAAGTTGACGAAGATGATCCATTTTAGGAGAGAGATTTGATTCACCCGCTACACCAATAGACTTAGGTAAGCTTATAATGAATAGAGCACACTCTTTTGAGCATATAAATCACCCATCACCCTCTCCTCACGTAGCAAATTTCCACCCTAAGGGTGTGTATTGCTACTATCACCCGCACTTAAACTTAAGTGTAGGGAAAACCTCCCCTTTATCCGTTAAATAAGGGTAGAGTCAGGGTCGTGACTCGAACAAAAACAAGCGCTTCTTGGGAGGCAACCCATGTGTTTTTCCTTTTTCATTTTTATTTGTGTGTCATATATCGTTTATTGATTGTTTATTCTCATGTTTAAATTTGTAAAAATGCCTTATTTTGTTTTTAACCTCGTCTTAATCACATATAAAGGTATTTTACATAAACGATAAGTGTAGGGAGGATTACACACGTTGTCAAAAGAAACGTAAACATGAGAATTTTAATTAATTAAAAGATATACATGTGTGTTGTTTGAGTCAAATGCTTGTATCGAGTCATAATGGATGTTTTGCAGGAAATTTTTCCAGTTTTAAAGATAAAATGTTCGAATTTTTTCCAAAATCGCAGACCGGTTTCTGTCAGGATAACTGACGGCGTCTGGTCGAAACTCGACGGCGTCGAGGAGGGCAACGACTTCTAACTTTTCTCATTTTACATGCTACTTATAAAATTTTGGAATTTTCGGATCTTAATTTTCAAGAAATTACGCAAACATCCATTCAACAAGCATTATATCTTATTTAAGTCTGGAATTATATCTTGTTGGGATTTTTCGTTGTTCGGTTTGATGCGTTGGGTTGTTTGTTTTCTTCAAGTGTGCAGGTTTAATTTATCAAGAAGAAGATACATAAGGTTGGAAGGAGCTTTTCACGCATACATTCTTCTTGGAAAGGATTTAACCACTACTTCACACACGGATCCTACCGAGCTAATCAGGGGAGTATTAGTTTCTCTCGTTTTAAATTACCTTCTATTATCATAACTTTGATACTTTCGGGGAACATTGGGGACAATGTTCAGTTTAAGTGTAGGGAGGAAAAATAAAACGGGAACTTTGAAACTATGCTTATCCTTGAATATTTGCTTTGTCCAATTGTATTTGTGTAATAAACCATGAGAAAATGTCGGTTAGGGTAATCTTGGCACCAAATTTAAAATTTTTCATGACATATAGGAGTGGGCCATTAGTCTTAACAAAAGCGTCTCACGGATAGGAAGTTGCATGACTAGCACAAAAACCCTTTACCACTTAAATTCCACCCAAAATGTGAGGATCGCCCTTAGATTAGTATGAATTGAAGCATTCATCTTTAATGCTTAGAGTGTGAACCGGTAGTATAATAGATTCTAGAACTTGTTTTGAGATGCATTTTGAGATCGCTAGTAAGACTGCACTTGTGTAGTTAGGAATAACTAAATGATAAGAGGCATTAGGATAACGCTTGTTTGATACCCGTAATATAATTACTTCTTCCACATCGGTTGAGTAATTCCCCCACACCCTTTGCGTTGTACTCATGTTTAGTACACGATACCCCTAGTTAACCCCTTAGAGCCTATCCTTTTCGCAGTTCTCGTGATGTTTCGGTTTTTCCGGAATATCAATGAAGAGCATTGTTTACACCCCACCCCTAAATATACACCCAAATCGCCTTAGCATACCTTGTATGCACTCACTTTTAGTGCATTTATTGTTATCACTCTAAACCCTTAGTTCAATTATCTAGTTGCTTGCATGAGTTGCTAAGTCGAGTCATATCCTTTGTACATAGTTTTGGGACGATTGGGAGTCATGAGAAAAGTTAAAGTTTATGAAATGACGGGAAGGGAACGTTAAATTCAAATTCCCTTTGTTTGTGTAATAATGTACCCCAAGTGTTTTGATCTTTTCAATTCGGGTCAAATTAGTGTTAGAGTAATAAAAACTCATGTGTAGGGATGTGCTTATAAATCCCTACCATTTTGATGTTACCGTAGAGGATGGTAGAGTAAAAGTGTATGAAAAAAAAATCGAAAAAAGGAGAAAAAGAGAAAAGAAAAAAATTAGAGTGAAAAAAAAAGCATACGGGCTACCAACCTACATCTATCCTTTAAATTTAGGTTTGTTTATTTCAGTTAGCTAGAGTTTATGTTTGGCTTAGCAACAACATTCTTCGTATGCTTGTAACATAGAGATTTTTTACTTACCACCACTAAAAAGCCTATCCCACCAAACCCTTGTTTCCATACCGTAAGACTAATGTTACAACCCTTTAAAGACCTCTTTGACAGTCTTTCCTAGGTGCTTACGCCAAAGTGATGGAGGTTTGATCTATTCTCAAGCCTATGGTAATCTATGTACTAGGACCGGTTAATGAGTGTTTATCTTCCATTTCCAATTTGTTATATTTGATATACACCCGAGAGAGATGTGAGTATCCAAACACCTCATGTGAGGTGCTAGTATGTAATTTCCGTGCTAGTTATGACTTTTGCGGGGCTTATATGTGTTGTGAACTGTTTTAAGCCAATGCTTCATGACCCCTAACTTATAAATTAATTGGCTAAAAGCACATTTGCTTACATTTGGTTCAGGACAAGCAAATATCAAGTGTAGGGATATTTGATAAGGTTTTAAAAGATACCTTTTTGAGGGGTCGTTTAAGCCCTATTTGATCACTTTAGTATCCGTTATCGCTTGATATCATTCCTTTTCACTTTTAGGTCTCTTGAAGGCAAAATCTTTGGTGGCACTTATTTGGACGAAAAGGCGCGAATATCTGAAGAAAATGGCCAAAGTCGAATCGAGACACTCAAAGTCTTGAAAACACAAGGTGGCCGGCGTCGGTGTTAATTGCGGCGCCGTCGGAAGTTTCTGTGATGGCTCGAAACCAAAACTCATATTTTCAAGTGGCGGCGTCGGGTTATAGAAGAGTAGACCGTCGCAACTCAGACGGCCTAGATGCGGTCGGGCGTCGGAAATTTGTGAAGAGACGGCGTCACGAGCTTAAGGTGGCGCCGTCGCAAGTCTAACGTGGCCAAGGCGAAACCCTAATAGCGGTGACACGGCGTCACAAAACATAAGGTGACGCCGTCGCAAATGTAATCTTATATATAGAATCCGAATTTTTCGAGTTTTGGTGTGTAGTCTTTTGGGTAAGAACCTAAACCGAACCAAGGTCGTCTTGTCTGATATTTTAGGTTTCAAACCCTATCTTACACCAAGATAAGTGTTTACTTCATTAATACAATTATGTCTTTGATTATTTGTGTGTATGCTTGCATGTTCTCCATGTCCGGCTAATTTACTTTGTGTGTTTGTGATGCGCAAGAAAGGCCATGAAGTTCTCTCGCATAGCGTAAGAAAACTTAAAACAAGCACGAAATCAATGAAGATCGGGAGCATAGTGTTTCCCGGGTCGTTATCTGACGAGCTATGCAATGGATTATCAAGCGTTTAGTGATCGAGAGATTTGAGCGGAAAGGAAATTGATGATTATTATGACTACAGGAAAAGCCAACAAATAAAAACGGCTTAAATGCAAATTAAAGAAAATTAAAAAGATTAAAAATATTAAATAAACGCTATCACTATTTGCAAAATGATGAACGTTTAAAACTTAAAACTAAAAACTTACGTTTAAATTAAAAATAACGTAAACGTACAAATAAAAACGTGAAAATTACACAAGATAAATCCTAAAAATATAAAAAATACATTTTTACAATCCTAATGATAAAAGAAACTTTATAGAAAAAGAAAATTATTTTTACAACTATTTGATTAATTATTATTAATTAAAAACTATTTTAAACTATTTAATAATACTCTAAAATAAAAGAAAATATGAAATAAGACTAGAAAAATAAAATTAAAACTTAGAAAAATCTAAAATATGATAAAACTAATTTTAAAACTGAAAAGATATTTTTTTGACTTTTTATATATTTATTATTAATTAATTACTATTTAAATCTAATTAAAATGCTAGAAAATACTTTTTAAACTAAGAAAATTATGGAAAAATATTTTTTTGCTTTTTTATATTTATCTTAACTTAAGAAAAATGAAAAATTATTTTTTTGAAGCTTTTCTTAATTTTTGATATTAAAAGCTATTTAAAAATACTTAAAAACTAATTAAAATCAAGAAAAATACCAAACAAGCTAGGAAAAAATCTGAAAAATTCAGGAAATGCTTAAAATAATATTAGGAAGCTAAGAAAAATGAGAAAACAAGTGCTTGTGTGGAGGATTTAGGATCTGATGTGGAAAGTGCTTAACAATAAGCACTAGAATAAGCTAAATGAGCACCAAGGACCACCCACTGATCACAGAAGCTCTATTATGCAATAGGAACTAAAATGGAACAAGTTTAAACAAGCCACAACCTCTGATTAGCACTCTGCAACAGATTGATCAAATGAAATTCAAGCCAAAAACAGTGACTGTGGGCTACTTGCAACCACCAAATAAGCAACCAAATAAGCTAGATACTAAAAACAAATTAAGGGACCTAAAATGACTGGGTGACTAGCTAAATCCCAAAACTCAGACTTGGACAAGCTCAAATGAGCCCTGTGCATCAGCTGCAAGAACTGAGAAAAACTCAGCATAAGCTGAGTTTTGGCACAGGGCATTTAGGAGCTTATTGAGAAGCAATTTTGAAGCTTAAACAAAAATCACAAAATTATACTAAAATAGTTATAAGGAAATAGACCAGTAGGGCTTTTAAAAACAACAAGTATCACTTGATTTGACCAAGAAATGAGTCCATTAAAAATCTTTCCATTTGACCCCAAAACTGAATTTGCAATTTGACTTTTTTTTTTTTTTTGAGCAAACATGAAAGTTGACTATATTGGATTTTGATCTGGATTTATGAACTGAAAATGATTTAATGTGATGAAAGAAAAGCGAAACAAGTTATATCCAAGACATTTAAACACAAAATGAGAATTTATGACTCCAAATCCGCATGTGGATCGATGAAACGAAATTCAATGAGATTTGACTTTTAAAGTTTTGCAGCATGAACTTAGACCAATATGAGTTATTAAGAGCTAAGTATACATGAAACAACAAGAGTTGGACATTGAATCAACCACGAACACGGATATAAGTCCAAATCCAAACACACCTATGTACTCACGATTAAAGCAAAACTAAACTAGAGACTGAATCAAACAAGTTTACTGATCAAACCAAGTCTAAATGATCATAATTCAACTAGATTACCAGGTTTACATTAATAGTGATCACAAATAAAAAGACAAGCCCAATGTGCAAAATGGACAGATATTGAAAATATGAAATACAAACTCACATGTGCCAGCTGGTTTGCAGACCAATACCAAACCAAAAGAACCACTACACTAATCTATTTAAACCCATTTCCATCCTCTGCATTACCCAAATCAGCTTCTATTCCAATTTGAACCCAAAGTTGACTTTTGTTGACCTTGGGATAAACTGCTTAAAACTTGATTGCAAACTGATACGAAGCTAACATAAGCTTCTACAAGATTATTTGAGATAAAATATAAGCTACGCAAGCTTAACCATGAGAATTTAGAATTGAGAATTTCAACGATAACTCGAAACTTGAAATTTATATAAAAGTTGAATTGATTTTCAAAACACATTACAATGAAGTCTCAACTTAGTTATAATACAATAAAACTAGAATTACAACATTTGCTTTAAATTAAAACATAAACTTTAAAAAGCGACATTGGGAAAATCTTTAAAACTAACTAACTACTCATCTTGCTTCTTTCTCCCATCTTTTATATCCCATGTGGTTTCTCTCTGTATACGAGCAAATCCCCACCATTTTGTAGCCATTGGATCACCTAAAGCCATCATGGCGTTTATTTAGTTTTGGCGGAAGCGAGATTTTAACTTTGTTGTGTGAGATTGAGTGAGATAAGGGTGATGGATTAATGATTTTGTATTCTTACATTTGGAGGGACAAGGTTAGTGATAAGGTGAGGAGGTTGGGTGGATAAAGCACAGTATTGCGAGAGGTTGAGTGAGAAGAAGGAGAAGAGAAAAAAGGCGCCAAAGGGGTTGGTTTTGACACAGGTTGTTGGCGGTGTTATTAGAAAGGGGGTCCAAAAGTGGTTATTGTGGGGGTCATAATTGGGTAAGGTCCAAAATGAGTTTATAAAGAGTTAAATACATAGGGACCTAAAGTGCCAAATCGAAAATGCAAGGACCTTTTACGCCAATTAAACAAAGTTACTTCAAGGACCATTAATGAAAAGTTTTAAAAGCACAGGACCAATGTTTCCATTTCACATTTTCAGGACCAATTACGCCAATTTTAAACTTGAGGACCAAAGTTGTAATTTTCTCAAACTTTTCATATTTTTCACCAAAGGACTAAATTTGACCACTTTTGATTTTAAAAGGACCTTTGATGATTTTTCTTTTGAAATTTTGACTCGGGACTATTTTGACAATTTTAGAAACTTGAGGGACTAAAGCGCAATTTTGCTAATTTGATCGTTTTCATCGATTTTGATATTTTGCATTTAAAACACATAAAACAACGATTTGTGATATTTTGATCATTTTGATGTGTTTAAGGTGTTTCGGATGATTTTGCGAGTTTAGATTATACAAAATGATGAGTATTTAGACACTCATCAATCCCCACATTGAGATATTGCTAGTCCCTAGCAATGATTTGAGAAAACATAATGGATTTTAATCTCTTTACCAAAAGCCATTACTTGGAGTAGCCAAATGTTTGAGTTCAAGTAAGAACCATGGTACAGATAACCATGTGATTTTGAGCAAACCACCGACTTTCAACGGTTTGATTAGTCTTTACGGAAGCCGTACCCATACGGACTAGCCAACTCTTAGATAAATTATCAATATTATCTTTGGTGAGTCGATTACCAATTATGGTTTTTCTTTGCCTTTACCACAAGCCATAATCTTGCGGGCTAGCCAACTCTTCACTTTTTAGGATATGGTGAGTGAATACCATACAATTTTGGGCAAATTGCAAGCCATATAAGCGGATTTGAGATATCTTTACCAAGAGCCGTTTGCTCTGGATTAGCCAATCCTTTAGTTTATTAGACAAAGCGGATGATAACCAAATGAGAAAGTGTAAACACTTACTCCAAAAAAAAAATTTTGGCCAAAAGCGGGAATTGGTATAATTATATGATAAAATTAAGTGAAATTCCCCCACTTAGAAATGAATATTGCCCTCAATATTCAAAGTACTGCTGTTATGCGAAACAAAAAACGTAAAAGGAAATACTACGGCCATTATTTAGAAAGATATATATTTTTTTTTTTTTTTTTTTTTAACCATGTGGGGCATCACCCCACACTTAGGTGGTAGAAAAGGGTAAGAAGTCGAAATATGGGTGAAAACCCAAATGTGTGCTCTTGTTTTTGATTTCCGAGTCGCTAGCTTGACTCGACCCAATTCAATGGTTCATGGGAAGCAAAGTGGAAGAAACAATCTCCATCGGACTTTCATTCAAGATGTTTGGACAAACATTTGAAGCACGTGAAAGTTCCACACCGATGAGATATACATAGAACCGGCTCACGATAATGGTACATGAAAATGCCGGGATCAAAGATAATGTCTTCATTCCCGAAGGAGTGAAGAACAGGAGAGGCCACGGGATAGGTGAAGAAGAGATAGAAAATCATGATAAACATCATGACTAACTCATCTTCATCTATAGGAGGATCCATAATTTCAGGATTATGAATCTCATCATTTAAGCTTATGTGATCAAGACAATTCTCGGGAGTGTCTAGATCAAAGTAGAATTTATCATACTCCCGCGGAGATATGATATGAGTGAGTTCATCGGAGAACTCCATGAAGGTGAATGAATCATATTCAGAATTGATATGAGTGGGTTCAATGGTGAACTCCTCAAATGTAAATGATTCATGATCGAGGAGAGAATTGTGAGAATGAAAAGTGGTACTGCCACTAATCTTCTCTCCCATATTATCAAAGCAGAGGCTTTCGTTTAGGAATAGACTCATCGGAAAGAATGTCACTATCCTTAATGGGGATAGGCGATGAAATAGGTTTTTCTTTGAAAGCCTCGATTTTAGAAATGAGAAGTCTGACATTCAATAATGTTGCTCGAAGAGCTTCATCTTTGATTTCAGTGTCAGCAACTTCATCATTCTCTTCTTCTAAGCTAACAAGCTCAGAAGTTGAATCTTCCACATATATAATGTCTCCACAAGATAATGAATCATCATTATCAGAATCGGAGAGCATCTCAACATGATCTGTTTGGAAGACAAGAGGAAGAGGGATATCACACACATGATCAAGAATTCCCTGTGACTCTCTTGGGATTGGGATAAGGTCCTCAACACTAGACTTTATGAATTCGTCCGATTCCTTTTCAGGAATAGTGTCAAGATGCTCGTCCCCATGTTCGGAGAGTGAGTGGGAGCCTCGGGTGTGATAGCAGTTGTTTGAGATGGAATCTCAGCTTTGGAATATCAACCGGCGAGGGGTTGAGAAATATTACTTTTAAAAGGATAAAACCCTCCTCGTCATCGTCATAAAGAGTCGCATTGAGAATTAGGAGCATGTAGAGTTGCATGCTCTAAGGCTAATAATCTTCCCTAGATTCTCGGGCCTTCGCTCTTGACAAGTAATTCTCCTATGGTCTTTTCACCACTCACTTGATTCTTAAAATTACTCATCATATCCTCAAGTGTTTTCATTGCGGTTTCAAGATCTGGGAGATTTCATGAGACAACGGCTCGGTGGAGTTTGAACCGTATAGTCTTGTGGAGGTTGGAAAGTATCAAACATGTGAGAGTCATGATTGTTACAAGGAACCTGGGTTCCCTATTTGACAATCGAGCTGAAATGGGGACCTCCACGGTACTACAACAATAAAAGCTGTTGAGTGCGGATAGGTGAATCATATGGATTTTGGTCATAACCAAAGTTACGAGCATCACCGGAAAACTGTTCATAGACAAACGTGTTTCCGGATTGACACTCAAATCCTTGGTGAGGACCTCCACAAAATTCACAACAGTATTGTTGATCATATGAATATAGGTCGGGTTGTGGTGGGTAATTGGAAAAGTTAGAGGGGTCGTTAAATGAGTTCGGGTTAGGATCATAATCAAATGAATTCCTCGAACCACAAAACAAACAACTCCCGTTATGAATATCATTACCACATTGTACACATGTACACCAACGACAGGGTGAACCAAAGAGAGGCTCACCACAACCGACACAAGGAATAGCGATTGCATTTGATAATTATGAAGAGAATCGGTTTATTCAAAGGATCAACAAAACCAACATTGTGATCGAATGACTATTAAGACTCGAAGAACATTTTGAAAAATCGGAGGTGGGACAAGTGGTGTGCTCGAGAGCTAGCAATTTCCACCACTTCCGTTATGGTCTCCGGTTACGGTTCTTGAGAAAGCGTGAAGATTAGGCAAGTCATTCTTGCTAGTCACCGGTGTTTGAGCGGGTTCATCGTAATCAATTCTAATTCTCGACCTTTTTCATCGACATAAATTTGTTCGATTAGATTACGGACTCTAGATTCAAAGAGGTTGTCCTCGTAATCCTCGATGGGTGCTTGGGGTAGCTCAGAGCGTTTGAGCTGGTTTGTCAAGATTAGAATGTATTTGGGTTGTGGCGGGTGGTGAAATAACTTTGAAAAGCATTTCGATGGATAATTCGCACAATTGCAAAATTCGCTTGAACTAGGTCCTCCACACCGCTCACACATTTCGACGATGAAGTTGACGAATGTCGACATAAGAATTAAACATATAGAGGATTAAGAAGAGAATCAAATGGTTGAGAGGATACGAAGAATAGAATTAAGCCAAAAGAGGTAAGAGAAATAGAATCAACGAATAAGAGGAATGAGAAGAATATTTTTGTGTTTTTGGATAAGAAAATATAAACATATCTGAGATGGATGGTATGAACAAAGAGTGAATATCCAAATCACTAATCGCTAGGCGTAAGATAATCAAGCCTGACTCCGTGGCGCCAAGAAATTTTGATCTTGTAAGAAACCGTCAAGTTCTCTCACGCAAGCGTAAGAAAACTTAAAAGCGACTTAAGCACGAAATCAATGAAGATCGGGGAGCATAGTGTTTCCCGGTCGTTATGTCCCGAGCTATGCAATGGATTATCAAGCGTTTAGTGATCGAGAGATTTGAACGGGAAAGGAAATTGATGATTATTATGACTACAGGAAAAGCCAACAAATAAAAACGGCTTAAATGCAAATTAAAGAAAATTAAAAAGATTAAAAATATTAAATAAACGCTATCACTATTTGCAAAATGATGAACGTTTAAAACTTAAAACTAAAAACTTACGTTTAAATTAAAAATAACGTAAACGTACAAATAAAAGCGTGAAAATTACACAAGATAAATCCTAAAAATATAAAAATACATTTTACATTCCTAATGATAAAAGAAACTTTATAGAAAAAGAAAATTATTTTTACAACTATTTGATTAATTATTATTAATTAAAACTATTTTAAACTATTTAATAATACTCTAAAATAAAAGAAAATATGAAATTAGACTAGAAAATAAAATTAAAACTTAGAAAAATCTAAAATATGATAAAACTAATTTTAAAACTGAAAAGATATTTTTTGACTTTTATATATTTATTATTAATTAATTACTATTTAAATCTAATTAAAATGCTAGAAAATACTTTTAAACTAAGAAAATTATGGAAAAATATTTTTTTGCTTTTTTATATTTATCTTAACTTAAGAAAAATGAAAAATTATTTTTTTGAAGCTTTTCTTAATTTTTGATATTAAAAGCTATTTAAAAATACTTAAAAACTAATTAAAATCAAGAAAAATACCAAACAAGCTAGGAAAAATCTGAAAAATTCAGGAAATGCTTAAAATAATATTAGGAAGCTAAGAAAAATGAGAAAACAAGTGCTTGTGTGGAGGATTTAGGATCTGATGTGGAAAGTGCTTAACAATAAGCACTAGAATAAGCTAAATGAGCACCAAGGACCACCCACTGATCACAGAAGCTCTATTATGCAATAGGAACTAAAATGGAACAAGTTTAAACAAGCCAAAACCTCTGATTAGCACTCTGCAACAGATTGATCAAATGAAATTCAAGCCAAAAACAGTGACTGTGGGCTACTTGCAGCCACCAAATAAGCAACCAAATAAGCTAGATACTAAAAACAAATTAAGGGGACCTAAAAATGACCTGGGTGACTAGCTAAATCCCAAAACTCAGACTTGGACAAGCTCAAATGAGCCACATGCATCATTGCAGGCGAGAAAAACTCAGCATAAGCTGAGTTTTGGCACAGGGCATTTAGGAGCTTATTGAGAAGCAATTTTGAAGCTTAAACAAAAATCACAAAATTATACTAAAATAGTTATAAGGAAATAGACCAGTAGGGCTTTTAAAAACAACAAGTATCACTTGATTTGACCAAGAAATGAGTCCATTAAAAATCTTTCCATTTGACCCCAAAACTGAATTTGCAATTTGACTTTTTTTTTTTTGAGCAAACATGAAAGTTGACTATATTGGATTTTGATCTGGATTTATGAACTGAAAATGATTTAATGTGATGAAAGAAAACTGAAACAAGTTATATCCAAGACATTTAAACACAAAATGAGAATTTGCAACTCCAAATCCACAACAGTGGATCAGTAGAGACAGAATTCAATGAGATTTGACTTTTAAAGTTTTGCAGGCATGAACTTAGACCAATATGAGTTATTAAGAGCTAAGTATACATGAAACAACAAGAGTTGGACATTGAATCAACCCTGAACACAGATATAAGTCCAAATCCAAACACACCTATGTACTCGATTGCAAAGCAAAACTAAACTAGACCTGAATCAAACAAGTTTCTTGATCAAACCAAGTCTAAATGATCATAATTCAACTAGATTACAGTGTTTACATTAATAGTGATCACAAATAAAAGACAAGCCCAATGTGCAAATGGATGATATTGAAAATATGAAATACAAACTCACATGTGCCAGCTGGTTTGCAGACCAATACCAAACCAAAAGAACCACTACACTAATCTATTTAAACCCATTTCCATCCTCTGCATTACCCAAATCAGCTTCTATTCCAATTTGAACCCAAAGTTGACTTTTGTTGACCTTGGGATAAACTGCTTAAAACTTGATTGCAAACTGATACAAAGCTAACATAAGCTTCTACAAGATTATTTGAGATAAAATATAAGCTACTGCAAGCTTAACCATGAGAATTTAGAATTGAGAATTTCAACAATAACACGAAACTTGAAATTTATATAAAAAGTTGAATTGATTTTCAAAAACACATTACAATGAAGTCTCAACTTAGTTATAATACAATAAAACTAGAATTACAACATTTGCTTTAAATTAAAACATAAACTTTAAAAAACGACATTGGGAAAATCTTTAAAACTAACTAACTACTCATCTTGCTTCTTTCTCCCATCTTTTATATCCCATGTGGTTTCTCTCTCATGTCTGAGCAAATCCCCACCATTTTTGTAGCCATTGGATCACCTAAAGCCATCATGGCCGTTTATTTAGTTTTGGCGGGAAACTGAGATTTTAACCTGTTGTGTGAGATTGAGTGAGATAAGGGTGATGGATTAATGATTTTTTGTATTCTTCTGTTTGGAGGGGACAAGGTTAGTGATAAGGTGAGGAGGTTGGGTGGATAAAGCCTGGTATTGCAGAGGTTGAGTGAGAAGAAGGAGAAGAGAAAAAAAGGCGCCAAAAGGGGGTTGGTTTTGACCCGGGTTGACTGGCAGTGTTATTAGAAAGGGGGGTCCAAAAGTGGTTATTGACAGGGGGTCATAATTGGGTAAGGTCCAAAATGAGTTTATAAAGAGTTAAATACATAGGGACCTAAAGTGCCAAATCTGAAAATGCAAGGACCTTTTCTGCCAATTAAACAAAGTTACTTCAAGGGACCATTAATGACAAGTTTTAAAAGTACAGGGACCAATTCTGCCAATTTTTAAACTTGAGGGACCAAAGTTGTAATTTTCTCAAACTTTTCATATTTTTCACCAAAGGACTAAATTTGACCACTTTTGATTTTAAAAGGACCTTTGATGATTTTTCTTTTGAAATTTTGACTGAGGACTATTTTGACAATTTTAGAAACTTGAGGGACTAAAGCGCAATTTTGCAAATTTGATCGTTTTCATCGATTTTGATATTTTGCATTTAAAACACATAAACACGATTTGTGATATTTTGATCATTTGATGTGTTTGAGTGTTTTCAGATGATTTTGCGTTTAGATTATACAAAAATGATGAGTATTTAGACACTCATCGGTTTGCTTAGGAATATGAAACTTAATTATTGAATATTGATTGGTTGTCTCTTATCTTAGTTGATTAATGATCTAGTAATGCGATAGCTCATTCGTTATGTACTTAATGCTTGATTAAATCTTTGTGAACCTTAGAATATGACTCCTTGAGTAGTTGTAAGCTAAACCATCCAAAGAGTTCCTTAGAGTAAGAGTTTATCATCCCTAGTGGGTTTTTTAGACGAGACCCTTTGGTAAGTTTAAAGAGTTAGGGAGAAACGCATACCCTACAACCTTAGACACAAAACGCAACTAGGAATAAGGACGTGACAATTCAACCACCAATAGGAGATAATTAAGGAGTAGTAAAACCTAAGTAAACACATCTGTAAACTATCATACGAGCACACAATAATTAGACATAGACTACATACACCTTAGATTAGATAATTAAACAAGTTGAGTAATCGGTAGCGATACCAACCCCCCCAAATCCAAAACCCGAGATTCGTACCTTTCAATTTCCAAAAACATAAAAGATAAAAAAAAAAAAAAAAAAAAAAAAAAAAATCTTCCTTAACCCCAACCTTAGCGTAGTAACTTCTACTAGCATTCCTATTCCCTAGAGAACGATATCAATACCCGTGGCTTACCCTAATACTAAACTATAACGATTAGGTTCATCTTTGCCTAGGGTGTTGAAAAACTTCTTTCGACGAAAAGGAAGTTCCTTTGACCCCGAGCACGCGTGTAGCGTTATCAAGTTTTTGGCACCGTTGCCGGGGAATAGAATAGCTAGTTAGTAGTCCACCTTGTTTAGGTATACTCACAAGATTCCTATCAAGTGAGATTTTTTTTTCTTTTTATTAGCTTCCTTGTAGTCTATCCCCCTTCTTTGTGTTTGTGTTCGTAAAACCCTTTTCATTTGTCGCTATGGCAAGTGAAATTGCATTTTCATCATTAACAAATGAGGAACAGTTGAATTTCGCAGATTCGTTTGGTTTTAATAGTTCTAATGAATTTGTGAGTGAACTTAGAGATATCCAAAAGGAGATGGGTGTAAGGTTGGATGGATTTGATATATTCTGTACTTGTGTGGCTTCTATTCAACAATCGTTGTCAAGAACAACTCCTTTTAGTGACACCATCTGGAGAATTTTTCAGAAAAGCCTCCTATGCATAAACCATCAATTGAATGATCTTAGGCACCATGATCAAAAAGACATAGTTTTTAAGAACATGAAACCTAAACCCGAACAAGATTGTGAGATGGTTATAGTTGAAGCGCCTAGTTGCATGCGTGGGATAGATTTCAAAGCATATGACACGTGAGGAATCCTTTAGGAAAATAGAACATAGTGATCAAATTTTAAGAATAATTCTTATGAATCGGACCAATAATTTGAAATGGCTAAAGAAGGATTTGAGATGCTTAGGAGTGTATTTGGGTCAGATCATACTAAAACACATGATGAACATTTAGGAGGTCTAGATATAATGGAGAAAAAGGTGGAAACTCCAAGCCCACAAGCCCTACCATCACTTGAGGAACACACATCACCTATAACTTACCCGGAAGAAGTAGAAGAGACTATAAGAACCCCGATTGATAGAGAACCTTCGGACCAAACGCCACTAGAGAATGTAGGTTTAGATGCTTGTTGTCATGACCTCTCTCTTAGTCCTAGGGAAGTTCCTAATTTTGATGAACCGGAGCCTCAACCAAAAACCTTACCTAATTTTCCATATTTAGATGCGAATCTTGGAATTGAATTAGGCCCCAATCCACCCATCAAAATAGATAGTCCGGGTAGTTGCTTGATAAAGGTGGTAGATTCTAGGCCATGTAGAGTAGAAGCTAATATAGGAGTAACCCATGATCTTACACACTTATATCACCTATTCATGGTTGATAACAAGAAACACTATGGGTTTAAACCGGGTTTATTAGGTCAAGATGGATCCTTAACTAAGAATCTTTTGAAGTTGACAGAAGATTATCCATTTTTAGGAGAGAGATTTGATTCACCCGCTACACCAATAGACTTAGGTAAGCTTATAATGAATAGAGCACACTCCTTTGAGCATATAAATCACCCATCACCCTCTCCTCATGTAGCAAATTTCCACCCCTAAGGGTGTGTATTGCTACTATCACCCGACTTAAACTTAAGTGTAGGAAAACCTCCCTTTATCCGTTAAATAAGGGTGAGAGTCGGGCTCGTGACTCGAACAAAACAAGCGCTTCTTGGGAGGCAACCCATGTGTTTTCCTTTTTCATTTTTATTTGTGTGTCATATATCGTTTATTGATTGTTTATTCTCATGTTTAAATTTGTAAACATGCCTTATTTTGTTTTTAACCTCCTCTTAATCACATATAAAGGTATTTTACATAAAGGATAAGTGTAGGAAGGATTACACACGTTTACAAAAGAAACGTAAACATGAGAAATTCAATTAATTAAAAGATACACATGTGTGTTGTTTGAGTCAAATGCTTGTATCGAGTCATAATGGATGTCTTGCGAAATTTTCCAGTTTTAAAGATCAAAATGTTCCGAATTTTTTTTCCGAAAATCGCGAGACCGGTTTTGTCGGGATAACTGACGGCGTCGAAGTCGCAAACTGATGGCGTCGGGAGGAGCAAAAACGACTTCTAATTTTTCTCGTTTTACGAGCTACTTATAAAATTTTGGAATTTTCGGTCTTAATTTTCCGTAAATTGCAAACATCCATTCTACAAGCATTATATCTTATTTAAGTCTGGAATTATATCTTGTTGGGATTTTTCGTTGTTCGGTTTGATGCGTTGGGTTGTTTGTTTTCTTCAAGTGTGCAGGTTTAATTTATCAAGAAGAAGATACATAAGGTTGGAAGGAGCTTTTCACGCATACATTCTTATTGGAAAGGATTTAACCACTACTTCACACACGGATCCTACCGAGCTAATCCGGGGAGTATTAGTTTCTTTCGTTTTAAATTACCTTCTATTATCATAACTTTGATACTTCGGGGAACATTGGGGACAATGTTCGGTTTAAGTGTAGGGAGGAAAATAAAGCGGAACTTTGAAACTATGCTTATCCTTGAATATTTGCTTTGTCCAATTATATTTGTGTAATAAACCATGAGAAAATGTCGGTTAGGGTAATTTTGGCACCAAATTTAAAATTTTTCATGACATAAAGGAGTGGGCCATTGGTCTTAACAAAAGCGTCTCACAGATAGGAAGTTGCATGACTAGCACAAAAACCCTTTACCACTTAAATTCCACCCAAAATGTGAGGATCGCCCTTAGATTAGTAGGAATTGAAGCATTCATCTTTAATGCTTAGAGTGTGAACCGGTAGTATAATAGATTCTAGAACTTGTTTTGAGATGCATTCCGAGATCGCTAGTAAGACTGCACTTGTGTAGTTAGGAATAACTAAATGATAAGAGGCATTAGGATAAAGCTAGTTTGATACCCTTAATATAATTACTTCTTCCACATCGGTTGAGTAATTCGCCCACACCCTTTGCGTTGTACTCATCTTTAGTACACGATACCCCTAGTTAACCCCTTAGAGCCTATCCTTTTCGTGGTTCTCGTGATGTTTCGGTTTTTCCAGAATATCAATGAAGAGCATTGTTTACACCCCACCCCCAAATATACACCCAAATCGCCTTAGCATACCTTGTATGCACTCACTTTTAACGCATTTATTGTTATCACCCTAAACCCTTAGTTCCATTATCTAGTTGCTTGCATGAGTTGCTAAGTCGAGTCATATCCTTTGTAAACTGTTTTGGGACGATTGGGATTCATGGGAAAAGTTAAAGTTTATGAAATGACGGGAAGGGAACGTTAAATTCAAATTCCCTTTGTTTGTGTAATATTGTACCCCAAGTGTTTTGATCTTTTCAATTCGGGTCAAATTAGTGTTAGAGTAATAAAAACTCAAGTGTAGGGATGTGCTTATAAATCCCTATCATTTTGATGTTACCGTAGAGGATGGTAGAGTAAAAGTGTATGAAAAAAAAAATCGAAAAAAGAAAAGAAAAAATTATAGTGAAAAAAAAAAAAAAAAAAAAAAAAAAAAAGAGCATACGGGCTACCAACCTACATCTATCCTTTAAATTTATGTTTATGTTCGGCTTAGCAACACCATTCTTCGTATGCTTGTAACATAGAGATTTTTGACTTACCACCACTAAAAAGCCTATCCCACCAAATCCTTGTTTCCATACCGTAAGCCTAACGTTACAACCCTTTAAAGACCTCTTTGATAGTCTTTCCTAGGTGCTTACGTAAAAGTGATGGAGGTTTGATCTATTCTCAAGCCTATGGTAATCTATGTACTAGGACCGGTTAATGAGTGTTTATCTTCCATTTCCAATTTGTTATATTTCATATACACCCGAGAGAGATGTGAGTATCCAAACACCCCATGTGAGGTGCTAGTATATAATTTCTGTGCTTGTTAAGACTTTTGCGGGGCTTATATGTGTTGTGGAACGTTTTAAACCAATGCTTCATGACCCCTAACTTATAAATTAATTAACTAAAAGAACATTTGCTTACATTTTCTTGAGGACAAGCAAATACCAAGTGTAGGATATTTGATCACTTTTGTATCCGTTATTGCTTGATATCGTTCCTTTTCTCTTTTTAGGTCTCTTGAAGGAAAAAAGTTGGAATGGCACTTATTTGGACGAAAAGGCGCGAATATACGAAGAAAATGGCCAAAGTCAGAATCGAGACACTCAAAGCTGCTGAAAACACAAGGTGACCGTGTCAGGTGTTAATTGCGACGCCGTCGGAAGTTTCTGTGACGACTCAGAATCCAAAACTCATATTTTCAAGTGACGACGTCGGGTTATAGAAGAGTAGACGTCGTGAACTCGGACGGCCTAGATGCGATCAGACGGCATCTGGTGAAGAGGACGGCGTCACAAGCTTAAGGTGGCGCCGTCGCAAGTCTAACGTGGCATAGGCGAAACCCTAATAGCGGCTACGATGGCGTCACAAAACATAAGGTAATATTTGTCATAAGTGTAATCTTATATAGAATCCGAATTTTCGGTTTTGGTGTGTAGTCTTTTGGAGTAAAATCGAAACCGAACCAAGGCTGTCTTGTACAGTATTTTAGGGTTCCAAACCCTATCTTACATCAAGATAAGTGTTTACTTCATTAATACAATTATGTCTTTGATTATTTGTGTGTATGCTTGCATGTTATCCATGTCCGGCTAATTTACTTGTGTGTTTGCTTAGAGAATATGAAACTTAATTATTGAATATTGATTGGTTGTCTCTTATCTTAGTTGATTAATGATCTAATAATGCGATAGGTTATTCGTTGTGTACTTAATGCTTGATTAAATCTTTGTGAACCTTAGAATATGACTCCTTGAGTAGTTCTAAGCTAAACCATCAAAAGAGTGCCTTAGAGTAAGAGTTTATCATCCCTAGTGGTTTTGTAGACGAGACCCTTTGGTAAGTTAAAAGAGTTACGGAGAAACGCATACCCTACAGCCTTAGACACACAACGCAACTAGGAATAAGGACGTGACAATTCAACCACCAATAGGAGAAATTAAGGAGTAGTAAAACCTAAGTAAACACGTCTTTAAACTATCAAACGAGCACACAATAATTAGACATAGACTACATACACCTTAGATTAGATAATTAGATAAGTAGAGTAATCGGTAGCGATACCAACTCCCCAAATCCAATACCCCGAGATTCGTACCTTTCAATTTCCAAAAAAACATAAAAAGATAAAAAAAAAATCTTCCTCAACGCCAACCTTAGCGTAGTAACTTCTTACTAGCATTCCTATTTTCCTAGAGAATGATATCAATACCCGTGGCTTACCCTAATACTACACTACAACGATTAGGTTCACTGCCTAGGGTGTTGGAAAACTTGCTCGACGAAAAGGAAGTTCCTTTGACCCCGAACGACGCGTGTAGCGTTATCAGGGATGCAGAGCGTCAGCTGAAATGGCTAAGCGTACTAGAGACGATGATGATGCGGATAAAGATAAATAATCGAAACGCAAGAAGAAGTTCGGTGAATCTCCTCTATGCCACCACCACTCCAAAGGACTCCAATCGAAACAAGATCTCCTCTAAGTTCTACTGCTACCGATAAACCTCAGAACTCTGAGTTACCACCTCACACAGAGAAAACCAGTGATCATTTCGAGTACACTGGTGGTGACGATGAAGAGATCCCAGAGCCCCAATAACAACCCACCCTCCCGCCTCAACAAAGAAACTAGAGTCCTCCTCAAGGCCAAAGAAGAAGAAGACCAAGACCAATGTTGTCTCATGGCTTGACGAAGATGACACCATAGAATATGACTGGTTTTCCACACTTGTTGATGCTACTCCCTCACTACCAGAAGGTCAAGAAATGGTAGATGGCCGTACTATGGAGCATGTAAAGCTGATTCAAGAACAATTTAGAGTGAAGAAGATGACTAAGGCTTAACTAAGGAGAATTAAGAATGAATCCTTCCAACTGCTTAAAGACAGCTCAGAAAGTGCAAATAAAGTTGAATACCATCTCGAAAACATTGCACGAGCCATGTCGAACAATATCGATTGGCTCAATCCCGAAGCTAACATCGAATTCACAAGACAAGACAAAGCTCCATACTACACAGACTGGACTAGACCTCTACCAACAATTGGCCGACCAGATCAACCTCAAATTCCATACCGTTACTTCTACAACAATGATCTCGAGTTTCTTCTACACGGTAGTGATTTTACAACGAAGTACGCTACGTCACTCACATTTCCTTTTCCAACAGCAATCTATTCCAACAATCAAGCCATCGAGGAAGAAGCCTCACATATGTTTGTTGCCAAAGTGGAAAAGTATGACCTTGATGCGATGTACGGGATTCATCATTGGCCTGAATGCCGACGAATCTTCTACAAAAGCTGTTAGGTTCAAAAATCGAAGAAGGAAGTGTTTAGTGATAAACGGATCATTGCTATTAAACATGTTACTCTTTCGTCAAAGTGGGACTACACATTCCTCAAGAACATTCTGGTCAAACGACAAGACGAAGAGGACTATGACTTATGTGAAGCGGATTTTCCGAGACTGTCGCTAAATGAAATTTAAGATATGCATCTGGCTAAGGTGCAAGGACGAATGCGACATTTCTCCACAACAGTCCAACGCGAATAAATCAATTCATTACTCATCTACATTAGAAGTATAGTGATCCAAGAACATGTATAAGACATACAGCTTGATGTGGAATTGTATCAGACGCGTGTTAACTTCACTAAACCACAACTAGACTTTCCCAACATAAACAAACTTCCTTAGTACACCCTCATCAGCAAACCATTTGGAGTAGTCTACCATAGTGAACTTATGGGTTAAAGGCGATACAACAAGGCATTGGGTCACCTAAGAGATGGAATTCGAGTGAGAGAATGGATGTGAAGAAGATCATCACTCGCATCGATGAAAGGTTGTTCGAAGGACCGTTTAGAACTTTGGAGAGTTTCGAGAGGACGGCCCAAGATATCTCTCACAGTTATCAACGCCCGAACGCATTCCGGAGTTGTTCTTTGGACCACCGGATTCTCCTGGTAACCCTTGATTTGTTTCATTATCTTATCATTTGGATGTGTGTTTTTTATATGACAATTTCTTGTGTACACATAACAGTGTACAACCCATAATTGTAATGAAAGGACCCTGTGGTACGCTTCAATGCCACAATCCTATAAAAGGAGCGAAATCTTCTTACTTTTGAGTAAAACTATCAAAACTTTCACTTTTCAAAGTTTTGATCAAAAGAACAAGTACTTCCCCTTATGATTTTCAAAAACCTCAAAAGTTTATATCACTTGTTGAGGAGGAGTATTTGCCAAAACACTTTGTTCACAAATTGTTCTTCATGGTAATCTTCCCGTAAAACTCGAAATGGAAATATTCGATATCAAAATTTCCTCAAAAATAACATTTATATACCATTTTTTAGGATGAGAAAAATTATGTGATAAGAAATATGTTGTGAATTGAAAATGAATCATCGTGCTAAAGATTAACCAATGAATTAACGAAATCCTAAATGTTAGTAACTCGAAAAGACTTGTCCGGGACGGGTAATAATTTCAAGCTATCCTGTTAGTGATGTAAACGTGTCTCGCGAAGGACTTATCTGAGTAGAATGTACCATTCGAGAAACTCTTGGTAGACATGAACTTTGACAGGTTTGACAACCTTTCGAGGTTTTTCCACACCTTCAAGGTATTTATTAGAACTAGTTATCAACTGAAAGCTGACAATGTAACTCTTTAACTATGCAACGTAACCGTGTCTCACGGGGGATTGTCTATCTTGAGTTGAACAATTCAAAAGTGCGCGCTCTTCTCTCACCGTACAGATTTCTGTAAAAATACTTAAGAATGTATGGAGGGGGAGTATTTTTGCAAAGTTTTAAACTCTCAACAGTGGTATTAAATGCTTTTACTCATAACCACTTTCAGATATTTTCATGAAAATGTTTCTATGGCAACATAGGTTAGTCATGGAGTTATAAAGTGACTAAGGTTAGGAATAACCATCATATGATATGCCAGAGCCGGAGGGATCTACCCAAGGACACCACCAATAGTAAGAATTAGAAGTCCTTAGGTATGATTATAAAAGGAGAAATTAAGAATCGGAGAAAGAAGGAGTTGAAGAATTAAAAGAAAATTAAAGAAAGGGTGAAAAGAAATAGCCCTCCGGATGATTCAACTTAGAGGCGGACAAGGGTTCAATTCATATACTCGGTGTCACTTGATGACACCTGTATTGAAGATCAATGTCGCCATCGACCAAAGTGGCGCATGCACTAAACCTTCTTAGCCACTCAAGTTTCTCTCAATGAAGCTTGTTTCATTCTCGGGAAACACAACATAAACTATCGACTTTCTTTTAGAGATTCTTTGGTATTGAAGCAAGGAGACTCTCTAGTCTCCAACTCGGGAAAACCAAAGCGCACTATTGAGTCTAGAGCCACGAGATTCATCAAAATATCTCTTAGGTATACTTGAAATTTCATCACTTGTTGTTCACCAATAAGGACACAAGTGATACATTATCGATCCTTCACGAGATCTTAGCAACTGTCGAGAACATTTATGAGAGGTTCACAATTGTGATCCTCGGTGATTGAATGGAAACTCACCGCTGGATCAACATCACACGACCACAGCAGTCACTTGGTAACTCCTTGTGGTTTACGCTTAGTGTGTCTCAAACGGTCTGATCGTGGGGTGATGCTTGATGTACCTCAATAACTCATCTGAATCTGAGGTGTACTTTGGTACATCGCGTTATCTCACTTATGGGACTCCGGTTCAGAGCGACCTTTGTGAGAATTAGAGTTGTGTTTCACACTATGCTATTAACACTCTCAAGTTCAAACTTGTAAGCGTTGTATTAATTCTAACCCGTGTTTTATGTTTTCTTCTTATGGATGCTTGTGGGTGGAAAAGATCGTGCAGATTCTCCACATGCTCACACCTACAACATCATTAATTGAAGTTCTCTCAAAAGGCAACACAAATTCGAATGATTCTTCGTCAAAGTCAAAGAATCTACAAAGTTTAAAGACTAAGAGAACTACATCGATCGAAATCCAACGTTAGGCGTGTGAGCATGTTGGAGAAAGGCGTGAGACACTAGAGTAACTGCGGACCCGATGCGAGACAACCACAACATACTATCACTACCATCACCAAGAACAAAGAATTAAAGAACAAAGAAAATGATGACGTCAAAGCAATATACTTCAAAGGAAACAATTTCCCTCCACTGGGGAGATTGTTCGAATCAAGGCACTTCTTCTCACAAGAAAGAAGAATGTCAGAAGACATCAAAGCTACCATTACATCAGCACCTACAACGTTTAAAGATCAAATCATCAATCACTAACACTTAGGGGAGACTTTTGGAATCACTCCTAAACTAGAATTCAAGTGTTAGTAATTAATGTGTAATAGTTAGCTTAATTCTGGCTTTTATGTTAGTAATCAAGGCTAGCCTTATGTAGAAAGCCCATGAGCCTATGCAAAGCCCAATAAGGAAAGGATGGGAACTTGGTGTGTTGCCCTAGTTCCCTCTTATAAATAACTCTTGTAAACCTTCACTTGAAGGTTGGTTGTTCACACTTACATTTATCCTAAGCATAAACCTTTCTCTCATATCTTACGTATAAGTGTGTGTGTTCATCCGATCCATTCTTTCATCTTATTTCTTCTATTGATGCTTATGTTACAAATATGGGAACCTAACAGCGTGACTCAAAAGGCCAACTCGGGAATCAATTACGGCGTAACTGCTAACTAAGGATTACGCCGTAACTAAATAGGTGAAAGGATGTTCCACGCCGCTATCAATTACTCCGTAACTCTTTCCAAAAATTACGGTGTAACCAAGACAAATGTAACCTATACCAAAGATACGGTGTAACTCACTCCAGGTGTTACGCCGTAACCAGCTTTACGAGAGCATTATTATGGAATTATATAGGTTACGGCGTAACTCTCAACTCAAGTTAGGGCGTAACTAGATCGCGCCTATAACTACAAGCCCTAATTTCTGCATTTCACATCATTCACTCTACACCAAAATGCAGAGAATGTGAATAGGGGACCAAAAGCAGATCTTGAAGAGCATATGGAGCCATCTCCAAGGGGCAAATCATTCCCTAATGATAAGAATTAGCGATTATCTTTTATTTTACTTTTGATTCATGTATTTCATTATGTCAAATATTGAATTGATTGTTTCTTTTAATATGACCGGCTAAGCACCTTTGGTGCTTGCCTAGTTATGATTCCTTAATTGTTTTGTTTACGTTTACATTGCTTCCGTATAATTGTTTCTAGTATATGCATGCATAGTTCATTTGTAGCTACCCTAGCTTCGGTAGTTTTGAATGGCGGTAGTGTCTAGTTTTTTAGGAGAATTGACCAACTGACCCTAAGCAGGTAGACTGAGTGGGAAGGGTAAGAATTGACCAACTGACGACCCTTCTTCGCTTGTGTGAACTGACCAAATGATCACATGATGTTTGGATGAACTTAAGTAGTTAGGGATGAGTGTATAAGATGCTAGCGTCCGGGCACTCATTGTTACGAATCTTGCATGTAGCGGAACTTAATGACTTGTCTTAAGGGACTAAAAACAACTAGACTTTCAAGGGTAGTAGCTTGATCTCTGGTGGAAGCCTTTGCTGATAGGTTAGGACAAACTGACCAAATGCTGTCCTAGCGACTTAAACCCCCACTTTAATCAATTGGAAGTAGTTAGACGTGAACATAATATGATAAGAGGAGTAACTAGGTTAGCACACGTTTCCCCTATTGATCACAAATCTACATTTATTTTTTTTCTTTCATTTCTTGTTAATTAGTTAATTAATCATTTCGATACTTAAAACCAGTGACATCTAGAATTAATTAGAATCCACTCACCTAGCTCTTGAGACAACCTCGGTTTTACCGATTACTACACTACACACAATCGGGTACACTGCCCGTTAGTGCATAGGGTGGACCATAGGTAAACGAGACACTTATAATTATTAAAACCTGGTCAATAAAACATGTATTAAGTTTTTAGCGCCATTTCTGGGGAGTTATAATAGGATTTTTGTTAAGTCTTTTATTTTTGTTTTATTTTGAATTCTTTTTTTCTCACGATTTCTTTTCAAGTTTTAGGCACCATGGAAGTAGTAAACATTGATGACCTCACTCTTGAGGAATATTTGGCATTGACAAGGGAAGAACAAGGGTAGGGGCTCGTAAGGCCGGCTACTGGAGCTAATGTTCGTTTCGAGATTAAAGAACAGTTTATGAGGGAGCTACGTGCTTAGCCTTTCTTAGGTTATAGGGAAGAAGATGCTTATGAACACGATGAAAATGTCTTGTACATCGCAAACCTTTTCAACATATCTGGTGTTTCTCATGACGCTATTATACTCCGAGTGTTCCCCATGACTCTTACTGGGGGAGCAAGAAGATGGATTGAAAGATTGCACTTGAGCGGTTTATATGGGCTCTCCTAAAGTAGCATTTTATTCAAAGATATTGTCCTCCTTCAAAGATATCTAATCAGTTCATGGAGATCCATAATTTTAAACAAGATGACGATGAAACGATGTATCAAGCTTGGGATAGATACAACGATATCCTCTACAAGTGTCATTGATAAGGTTTTAAAATGTACCTTTTTGAGGGGTCGTTTAAGCCCTTATTTGATCAATTTTGTATCCGTTATTACTTAATATCGTTCCTTTTCACTCTTTAGGTCTCTTGAAGGCAAATTGGTGTAATGGCACTTATTTGGATGAAAAGCGCGAATATCTGAAGAAAATGGCCAAAGTCAAGAATCGATACACTCAAGTTCTTTGAAATACAAGGTGGCGATTAACTGCTTAATCTATGACATTGTAAAAGCAATTATGTGACTCATCGAGCCAAATTGCTCATTTACAAGTGACGGCTTGGGTTTTAAAGAGTAGGCGTCACAACTCAAGCGCCCTAGATTTGATCCAGACGGCATCGGAAGATGAAGCCAACGGCGTCACAACCATAAGGTGACACCGCAAGTCGTAACATGCGCATGCAGTAGGCTGTCTTGTTTTGGCCATAACTTTTACATACAAACTCGGATTTAGGTGATTCAAAGGCCCACGCGACCAGAACGAGAAAATCTACAGTTTGGTGAAAAAACGTCATCGCGACGCCGTAACTCTTTAGGTGTGACACCGTCACTCTTTGCCGACATAAAATTTGCCTATAAATGTAACATTATAACTTCACTTTTTGTAGGCTCTAAACCCTAACTCCGATTCCAGGGTTTAGATAGGTGTTTTTCTAGCAACTTTGAAGGTTTCAATCACTCCAAAAAGATCTTGTAATGGCTTTTTTATTATATCTTAATCCATATATTCATTTTATCATTATGTCGATCCTATGTTTGATTGATTGTGTGTATGTTTGCATGTTCTCCATGTCCGGCTAATTTACTTGTGTGTTTGCCTAGGGAATATGAAAATTAATTATTAAATATTTATTGGTTGTCTCTTATCTTAATTGATTAATGATCTAATAATGCGATAGGTCATTCGTTGTGTAATTAATGTTTGATTAATCTTTGTGAACCTTGGACTATAGCACATAGAGCGGTTGTAGGCAAAACCATCCAAAGAGTGCCTTAGAGTTAGAGTTTATAATCCCTGGAGGGTTTTGTAGATGAGACCCTTTGGTAAGTTCAAAGAGTTTGGGATAAACGCATACACTACGACTTTAGACACACAACGCGTTAAGAATAAGGACGTGACAATTCAACTATCAATAGGAGATAATTAAGGAGTAATAAAACCTAAGTGAACACATCTTTAAACTATCATACGAGCACAAAACAATAGACATGGACTACCCTTAGCTTAGTTAATTAGATAAGTAGAGTAATCGGTAGAAATACCAACCCCAAATCAAACCCGAGATTCGTACCTTTCCATTTCATAAAATATAAAAATACAAAATAATCATCCTCACTTTAGACTTAAATCGACATGCACTTGACCTTAACGACACTATTCCGTGAGAACGATATCAATACCGTGGCTTACCCTAATACTACACTACAACGATTAGGTTCATTTGCCTAGGGTGTTATAAAACTTGCTCAAAGAAAAGGAAGTTCCTTTGACCCCGAACGACACATGTAGCGTTATCAAGTTTTTGGCGCCGCTCCCGGGGAATAGTTATTGTTTAGGCTTGATTGGTATCTCGTTTAGGTCTACTCACAAGATTCCTATCAAGTGAGATTTTTTCTTTTTATTAGCTTCCTCGTAATCTATCCCCCTTCTTTGTGTTTGTGTTCGTAAAACCCTTTTCATTTGTCGCTATGGCAAGTGAAGCTGCATTTGAATCATTAACAAATGAGGAACAATTGAATTTCACAAGTCGGGTTGGTTTTCATTGTTCTGATGAATTTGTGAGTGATCTTAAAGATATCCAAAAGGAGATGGGTGTAAGATTGGATGGATTTGATATATTATGTACTTGTGTGGCTTCTATTCAACAATCGTTGTCAGGATCAACACCTTTTAGTGACACCATCTGGAGAATTTTTCAGAAAAGCCTCCTATGCATAAACCTTCAGCTAGTACAACTTGAGGAAAAGGATAAAGTCAGTGAGGAATCCTTTAGGCAAATAGAACATAGTAGTCAAGTTTTGAGAACAATTCTTATGAATCGGACCAAGAAGTTGAAATGGCCAAAGAAGGATTTGAGATGCTTAGGAGTGTGTTTGGGTTAAATCATACTAAAACACATGATGAATATTTAGGAGATCTAGATATAATGGAGAATGAGGTGGAAAATCCAAGCCCACAAGCCCTACCATCACTTGAGGAACACACATCGCCTATAACTTACCTGGAAGAAGTAGAAGAGACAATAGCAACCCCGATTGATATAGAACCTTTGGACCAAATGCCTCTAGAGAATCTAGGTTTAGATGCTTGTTGTCATGACCTCTCTCTTAATCTTAGGGAAGATCCTAATTTTGATGAACCGAAGCCTCAACCAAAAAGCTTACCCAATTTTCCGTCTTTAGATGTGAATCTTGGAATTGAATTAGGCCCCAATCCACCCATCAAAATAAATAATCCGGGTAGTTACTTGATAAAGGTGGTAGACTCTAGGCCATGTAGAGTGGAAGCTAATATAGGAGTAACCCATGACCTTACACATTTATATCACATATTCATGGTTGATAACAAGAAACACTATGGGTTTAAAACGGGTTTATTAGGTCAAGATGGATCCTCAACTAAGAATATTTTGAATTTGATAGAAGATGATCCATTTTTAGGAGAGAGATTTTATTCACCCGCTACACCAATAGACTTAGGTAAGGTTATAATGAATGGAGCACACTCCTTTGAGCATATAAATCACCCATCACCCTCTCCTCACGTAGCAAATTTCCACCCTAAGGGTGTGTATCGCTACTATCACTCGCACTTAAACTTAAGTATAGGGAAAACCTCCCCTTTATCCGTTAAATAAGGGTAGAGTCAAGCTCGTGACTCGAACAAAAACAAGCACTTCTTGGGAGGCAACCCATGTGTATTTGTTTTCATTTTAATTTGTGTCGTATATCTTTTATTGATTGTTTATTCTCATGTTTGAATTTGTAAAATGCTTTATTTTGTCTTTAACCTCGTCTTAATTACATATAAAGGTATTTTACATAAGGGATAAGTGTAGGGAGGATTACACACGTTTTCAATGAACGTGAACATAAGAAATACAATTATTTAAAAGATATACATGTGTGTTTGTTTGAGTCAAATGCTTGTATCGAGTCATAATGGATGTTTTGCAAGAAATTTTTCCAGTTCTAAAGATGTAAATTTTCCGAATTTTTGCGTAAAATCGCAGACCGGATTTTGTCGGGATAACTTGTGGTCGAGATCGCAACTTGTGGCGTCCGGAAGGAGCGTAAACAATGATTACTTTTTTCGTTTTCTTTGCTACTTATAAATTTTTTAGAATTTTCAGGTCTTAATTTTCTAGAAAATCGCAAACATCCATTCCACAAGCATTATATATTATTTAAGTATGGAATTACATCTTGTTGTGATTTTTCTTTGTTTGGTTTGACGCGTTGGGTTGTTTGTTTTCTTCAAGTGTGCGAGGTTTTATTCATCAAGATGAAGATACATAAGATTGGAAGGAGCTTTTCATGCATACATTCTTCTTGGAAAGGATTTAACCACCACTTTACGGATCTACCGAGCTAACTCGGGAGTGCTAGTTTCTTTTGTTTTTAATTACCTTCTATTATCATAACTTTGATACTTCGGGGAACATTGGGGACAATGTTCGGTTTAAATGTAAGGGAGGAAAATAAAGCAGGAACTTTGAAACTATGCTTATCCTTGATTATTTGCTTTGTCCAATTGTATTTGTGTAATAAACCATGAGAAAATGTCGGTTAGGGTAATTTTGGCACCAAATTTAAAATTTTTCATGACATATAGGAGTGGGCCATTAGTCTTAACAAAAGCGTCTCACGGATAGGAAGTTGCATGACTAGCACAAAAACCCTTTACCACCAATTCCACCCAAAATGTGAGGATCGCCTTAGATTAGTAGGAATTAAAAGCATTCATATTTAATGCTTAGAGTGTGAACGGTAGTATATTAGATTCTAGAACTTTTTTGTGATGCATTCCAGAGATCGCTAGTAAGACTACACTTGTATAGTTAGGAATAACTAAGTGATTAGAGGCATTAGGATGACCCTTGTTTGATACCGTAATATAATTACTTCTTCCACATCGGTTGAGTAATTCCCCCACCCTTTGCGTTGTACTCATATTTAGTACACGATACCCCTAGTTAACCCCTCAGAGCCTATCCTTTTTGCGGTTCTCGTGATGTTTTGGTTTTTCCGGAATATCAATGAAGAGCATTGTTTACACCCGACCCCCAAATATACACCCAAATCGCCTTAGCCTACCATATATGCACTCACTTTGAGTGCATTATTGTTATCACCCTAAACCCTTAGTTCAATTATCTAGTTGCTTGCATGAGTTGCTAAGTCGAGTCATATCCTTTGTACACAGTTTTGGGACGATTGGGACTCATGGGAAAAAAAGTTAAAGTTTATGAAATGATTGAAAGGGAACGTTAAATTCCTTTATTTGTGTTATAACATACCCAAGTGTTTTGATCTTTTCAATTCGGGTCAAATTAGTGTTGGAGTAATAAAAACTCAAGTGTAGGGATGTGCCTATAAATCCCTATCATTTTGATGTTACCGTAGAGGATGGTAGAATAAAAGTGTATGGAAAAAAAACATACGGGCTACCATCCTACATCTATCCTTTAAATTTATGTCTGGTTGTTTCAGTTATCTAGAGTTTAGAGTGTCGAGTCTTGGCTTAGCAACGCCATTCTTCGTATGCTTGTAACATAAAATATTTTTGACTTACCACCACTAAATAGCCTATCCCACCAAACCCTTTGTTTCCCTACCGTAAGCCTAACATTACAACCCTTTAAAGACCTCTTTGATAGTCTTTCCTAGGTGCTTACGCCAAAGCGATGGAGATTTGCTCTATTCTCAAGCCTATGGTAATCTACGTACTAGGACCGGTTAATAAGTGTTTATCTTCCATTTCCAACTTGTTATATTTCATATACACACCGAGAGATGTGAGTATCCAAACACCCCATGTGAGGTGCTAGTATGTAATTTCCGTGCTTGTCATGACTTTCTTGGGCTAATATGTGTTGTGGAATGTTTTAAACCAATACTTCATGACCCCTAACTTATAAATTAATTGCTAAAAGCACATTTGCTTGAGGAAAAGCAAATACCAAGTGTAGGGATATTTGATAAGGTTTTAAAATTTACCTTTTTAAGGGGTCGTTTAAGCCCTTATTTGATCAATTTTGTATCCGTTATTACTTAATATCGTTCCTTTTCAATTTTTAGGTCTCTTGAAGGCAAATTGCTGTAATGGCACTTATTTGGACGAATAAGCGCAGATATCTGAAGAAAATGGCCAAAGTCAAGAATAGAGACACTCAAGTCTTTGAAATACAACAAAATGTGCGTCGTCCTTTAGAAGTGCGACACCGTCGAGCACTTGTGACTTCGGTTTTAAAGAGTAGGGTATCACAAGTTAGACTCCTAGATTTGATCCAGACGGCGCCGGAAGATGAAGCCAATGGCGTCACAACCATAAGGTGGCCGTCACAAGTCGCAACATGCGTCAAGTAGCTTATCTTTGTTTTGGCCATAACTTTTGCATACGAACTCGGATTTAGGTGATTTAAAGGCCCACGCGATCAGAACGAGAAAATCTATAGTTTGGTGAAAAAAAGTGATCGTGACGCCATCACTCTTTAGGTGTTACGCCGTCACTCTTTGCCGACAGAAAATCTACCTATAAATATAGCATTATAACTTCACTTTTTGTAGGCTCTAAACCCTAACTCCGATTCCAGGGTTTAGATAGGTGTTTTTCCAGCAACTTTGAAGATTTCAATCACTCCGAAAACATCTTGTAATGGTTTGTTGATTATATCTTAATCCATATATATGTAATGGCTTGCATGTTCTCCATGTTCGGCTAATTTACTTGTGTGTTTGGCTAAGGAATATGAAACTTAATTATTAAATATTGATTGGTTGTCTCTTATCTTAATTGATTAATGATCTAGTAATGCGATAGGTCATTCGTTATGTAATTAATGCTTGATTAACCTTTGTGAACCTTGGACTATAGCACTTAGAGCGGTTGCAAGCTTAACCATCTAAAGAGTGCCTTAGAGATAGAGTTTATAATCCCTAAAGGGTTTTGTAAACGAGACCATTTGGTAAGTTCAAAGTGTTAGGGATAAACGCATGCCCTACGACTTTAGACAGACAACGCGTTAAGAATAAGGACGTGACAATTCAACCATCAATAGGAGATAATTAAGGAGTAATAAAACCTAAGTGAACACATCTTTAAACTATCATACGAGCACACAACAATAGACATAGACTACCCTTAGCTTAGTTAATTAGATAAGTAGAGTAATCGGTAGAAATACCAACCCCCAGATTCGTACCTTTCCATTTCATAAAATATAAAAATACAAAAATAATCATCCCTCACCTTTAGACTTAAATCGACATACACTTGACCCTAACGACACTATTCCCCTATAGAACGATATCAATACCCGTGGCTTACCCTAATACTACACTACAACGATTAGGTTCACTGCCTAGGGTGTTATAAAACTTGCACGAAGAAAAGGAAGTTCCTTTGACCCCGAACGACGCGTGTAGCGTTATCAGTCATACTCATGACTTAAACAGCCAGCAAAAGGTCAACATTTTTTACAAAGGTATCAATGTAACTACAAGACAGATGCTGGACTACCAAGGACCAATTCCGAGCATGACTCCTACTTTCACCATTGAAGCCATCAAAAAATGGTCGATCATTCTCAAAAATGGCACGACGGAGGATGCAAAAGAAGCTTAGGCGAAAGTCTTGAAGGTATTTCCACCATTACTAGCAAACTTGAAAATCTTGGTCGGGACATGCTCAAGCTTAGGGAACGTGTTCATGCTATCCAAGTTGGTTGTGAAAGCTGTGGAGGGGGACATCTCACAAAGAATTTTCCTCTCATTGATGAAGATAGCAAGGTTGAAGAAGTTAAATATGGTGAAAATCGACCATTTCAAGGGGATAATGGAAACGGTAATGGCTATCGTGGAGGACCTCCCCCATATCATAACTGTGGGACTTTCGGGGAAAGAAGAGCTAATTTGGAGGAAGAATCAGCAAATACCTCGAAGACTCAACTAAAAGGCAAAAGGAGCAAGAAGAATGGCTAAAGAACTTTCAAAAATGCACTAAAAATAAGCCTTTTCAGTCATGACAAATCGCTAAAAAAATTGGAAACCATGATTGGCAAGCTTAGCGATGAGGTACAACGAAGGAATGAAGAACAAAAGAACAAATCAATGGCATGCAAAGCTGTGTTTTCTAAAAAAGACAAATCTGATGATGACTCTAGCATTATGGAGGAAAATGATGTTGATATTGCTGACAAAAGCCAGTTACGCTGTACCCCAACATCAGAATTACGGTGTCATTGGGATACCTGGTCTGACAAATTTCTCGAAGAGGATCCATCAAGAACACATGGTATAAACGGGTGGTCCAGTGATACAAACCTATGCCCACTATCCCCATCCAAGAGGAAGAATCACAGGTGCAAAGCAATGGCAGTGGATAATGGTGAGTACTACGATCTTTGGGAGGAACCACCTATTAACAAATGAGGAAAGGTTAGCAAAGTTCCCTATCGAAAAAGAGGAGGAACCACCTATTAAGCACTGCTACAATCCCATAATAATCGTGGAAGACGATTCCACACGTGCATGGCCTACAAACAATCCTTTTCGTGAGTATTGCAATGAGGGTTGTAACATGAAGGATGAAGAATTGTCATGCCCTCACGAGCTCGAAAGGCACGACGTTAAGTTTGGTGATCTATCCTTTAATGATTGGTATTTGGTGAGATTCGGAGATGCTATCATTAATATTGGTGTGCTAAGGAAGCTAAAGCTCGATTATGAAGAACATTGTTTGCAAAGAGAGTCCGTAGATGAAAAACTAATCAAAGATGATACCACCTACAAGGATGTTCCCTCAAGCAACACCAATGATAAAATAGCTCGGGAGCATTGGTGTGAGAATACAAAGACCTATGGCGAAGTTCTTTGGGCATCTTGTAACCCGTTTGATGATGAATGTAACGGGTGGAGTAGAATAGATAGAGTAGGGGAGGATGAGTTCTTGTGGACCTCAACCAATGACAATGAAAGGACAAAATTACCTTGGCTAGACAAGTTGGAATTTAGTGACTGGGTTAAAATTAAATATGGAAAGGTTGATGCTTCCACTAAGTAGAAGATTTGGAAAGGATGTATGAGTGAAGAATACCCGAGGAAAGAAATTTCCAACGATATGAGTGAATTGATGGATGAAGATATCAAAGATATGACGGGTAGTGAGAAAGAATAATGTAAGCGTGTGCTTGTGGAAGACTTACTAGATGATAAGTGGTTTAAGGGTACTGAGTCTGATGATGATGATATCGAGGGAATGTTGGACTACCTTGAACTACAAGGTGAAGATGGATTCACTGACCCCGATGATGAAGCATATGAATAAAGAAGGTGCAAACTTCTTGGTATTCCATATAAGAAGCCACCACCAATTGTAGCTGAAAAATATGAATTTACAAGATACCACTTTGGGCCGGACGAAAAGTTTTGAAAAATTCGGAAGATTGAGACGAAGGAATATCTCCGCACCGCTACCAATGTTGCTTGGGTCAGGCACCACTTGATGAAGGATATGGAGGAAGTTAGACAAGTTCGAAGTCTACCGTAAAGCCCCATGGCTTTGAGTCTAAATTAAAGACTTGTTAATGAAGAAAAGTGCTCTTTTGGGAGAAAACCCGAACTATCCTTTTTATTTCTTTTATTTACATTTCTGTTGGGTTTTGTGTTTTTAACCATTTTTTCAAGAATCGGAGAAGATTGCATCAGTAACTTGAATGAGGACAAGGTTTGTCCATCAGTTACGGCATAACACACCCTAATGGTTATGCCGTAACACATCATCAGTGACGATTCTCTCTAGAGCACTACCAATTAAGGCATAATCCCACGCCATGGTTACGTCGTAGCTACCCTCCAGTGGCATCTGCCAGGTTTTGCCATAGTTACGGCATAACTCCTTTAATGGGTTACGACGTAACTATCCTCCAGATTTAATTCTATCTTTAATAAACATAATAGCGTTGTATTAGTTTTTTAATGAACTTTGTGGGTATGTTCCCTGTAAGCCCTCAAGAGACTATACTCGTCTACTTGGGACACCAAGAGGTTTAAAAGGCTTGTTGCATATGTTAAATGCAACCATAATTCCTACGAAAGTTAGTTAGGTTTCTTCTTGTTTTATTTTTCTTTTTTAGTATTATGCTTTTTGGTTAGTGTGATTTCATGGAATGAAGTTTGCTCGTGGATGCTTAAGCGAAGGCATGATTCTCTGCTTGGGCCTTCTTTCTTTTTGGAGCGAATTTAAGGGAAGTTCTCGCTCTAATTCTACTTTCTCTTCACCTTTATTTAATGTTTAGTACAAAAGGGACTTTGTACATTTCAAGTGGGGGGACGGGAGTAGAATTATCTCTTGAACTTTATTTTGCCCTCGTTTTTCTAGTTTATTTTGAAAAATTATGCCATTTTTAAAATTTTGACATGTTTTTCTTAACCTAACTAGATTAGACCTTAACTGAGCACATTATAAACCTTGATATTTATATGGTGAGATTAGCCTTATCCATTTCCAATTATTAACCAAAATCCACCAAATTATGAGTGTGCCGGTAGCTTGTAATCTTTAGAACTTGGGATTTCCATCATTTTGAGACCATAGACGAGGTATGTTGAGTTCTCTTAATGTATTTGGAATATTCAGTTTAAGAAGGCAATATTATAGGATTATCACCAAAATAGCCGAACCTTGTGTGTCTACCGATTAGTCACCTCGACTTCTCGACCCCCATGTTAAACCGTTTGTTGCACTAACCTTTAGTGCACGATATTCCTAGATACACCCATCTGAGTTATTCCTATCATTTTGTTCACCCAATATATATTGTTTTTTTTACACCCATTCACCTTAGCCTACCGTGTAGTCTTAACTTGTGATCGGGAAGTCATTGTTTGCCTAAGTTCAAGGTTCAAGTAGAAAGGTTCAGAATTTAGCTTTAGTCAAATACATATGTTTGAAGATCATTGAAGACCCCCCAGATTCTCATATTATATTCATCTCAAGTGGGAGGATGTTATGTTTAGTTATGATTCAAAAAAAAATGAAAAAACTGATTCTAAAAAAAAAGTTGTAGTATTGGTTTATTGTAAAGTGCAAAGTTATAAGCAATATGTTTGAAGCTCATCAAAAAGTTAGTATCGAGGAGGCCACCTCGGTCACATTTGAAGAATGAATTTGGTAATTATTGCGCTAACAGTTGAAGAACAAGTAATGTGCTCATCATGACGTCCGCTAATGGCACATCTACTTGATATATCATGATCCAATTTCTTAGCCATAAAACTTGAACTTTGGACGAACGGTAAGCGGTGATGACTTGGTTATAGGTTTAGACTATTTTCTTGTTATTTTTACTTTACACCAATTATATCCCATGTCTATACCTACCCTTTAGTCATGAAGCGTGTCTAGGTGATGAAGGTTTTACTGACCAGGTTTTAATATTTATAATTACTCGTTATACCAATGTTCTACCCTAATGCACTAACGGGCGTGTACCTGGTCGTGTGTAGTGTAGTATTCAGTAAAACCAAGGTCATCCCAAGAGCTATGCGTGTGGATTTAAACTAGGTCTAGGGATTTTAATAGATTTTAAGGTGGAATGATTAATTACTACTAAGATAACAAAATATGAAAGAAAATAAAGGCGAGGGTTGTGATCAATAGAGGAGAGGGGTGCTAACCTAATTACTCATCCTATCAAGTTATGTTTACGTCTAATTACTTCCAATTACCTCATGTGAGGTCAAAGTCGATAGGAGAACATTTGGTCAATTTTTCCTAACCTATGAGCAAAGGGTTCCACTGGAGAAGTCAGGTGACCCGTCATAAGTCCAGTTGTACTAGTCCCCTAAGCCAAGTCATTAAGTACCGCTACATGCTAGATTCATAATAATGAGTGCCCGGGCGCTAGCATCTTAGACACTCATCCTCGACTTCTTAAGTTCATCCAAATGGTAGGTGATCAGTTGGTCAAATTGCACAAGCAAAAAGGGTCCTCAGTTGGTCATATCTTACCCTTCCCACTCAATCAACCTACTTAGGGTCAGTTGGTCATATTTCCTAAGTAACTAGCCACTACCGCCATTCAAAACTACCAAAACAAGGGTAGCACCAACAAACTATGCATGCATATACTTAGAAATAATTATGCAGAAGCAATGTAAATATAAACAAAACAATTAAGGAATCATAACTAGGCTAGCACCAGAGGTGCTTAGGCAAATATATAGTAAATTAATCCAACAATAATAAATAAACATGAATAGAATTAAACATAATGTTTGATACAAATTACTTGATGAAAAGCTAATAATGATGATGATTGCGGTGAATTCTCCTTGGAAAATGGCTTGATTGCTAGAAATTACCACAGGTGGTGACCTAATCGACCCCTAGGAGAGGGGTGAAGAGAGATACTTCAAAATGCAGATTTAGAGCTGTATTTATAGGCCGCGACATGGGTACGACGTAACCTTAAGTGCAAATTACACCGTAAGCAATGTCGGCGCAAATAATTACGAAAATAGAAAACTACGACGTAACTAAATTATTAATTACGCTGTAATCGAAATTACGCCGTAACTAATTTAGAGTTACGTCGTAAATATGTAATCTCGTACTTTTTATCATCCTCCTTTTTTCTTGAAAAATTATTACCCTTGTGTACATTTTTGGCCCCTGATGTAGCGCGTGGATTCATTTCAAGTCCAAAAGCCTTAATAATACTTATAAAATATTTACGGTTTCAGCCCCTCCTCATTCTTGATATTTTTATACTTGGTCCTTGAAGTGAATAAAATAAATATTAAATTGCCGCCTCCAGTCCCTGGACTTCAAAACTTTGCGCCCAAGTAATTAATTACGGCGTAACTAAAATTACTAGGTTACGCCGTAATTCTTCGTATTCACATACTTATCCACTCCGAAATTATCTCTATGGCGTAGCTAAATTTTCATAATACGCTGTAACCTTTACAAAATAATTACGACGTAACCAAAAGAATTGGTTACGCCGTATCCATCAAAGCATCATATTTACGCTGTAACATTATTAACGAGTTACGGCGTAATCTTCTCATTGAATTCATAGGCCTTCGTAAATCTATCTTCAGAACATATAATTGGCCTTATATCATATCTTTTCCTCTCCAATGCCTCAATGATCCTGAAATGCAATTATGAACGAGTATGAACGAATTAAGTACCATATTAATACAAATGAGACCATAAACACGGGAATTTGACATATAAAATATCAGCCTAATTTGATGTTACCACTAGGTAATGAAGTGAGCAATCTTTGATGTCTTGGCCATGGATTTGGTCATGTATCATTAATTTTATCCAATTCGTCGTGACATGTTAGTAATGACAATTCATCCTTAACCCATGTCGTGTCTACCCATATTGCCTTCAAGAATTGTTTAGTCCTTACTCTAGTGGTTGAGATTTGTGTAACCGCCAAGCTTATGATAGAATACATGCTATGATTGTGCTTTGAGTGATCACCCCGAAATTGACACTTAGACTAGTTGAAAGATTTTGAGTGTTTTTTTCCCATTTCGTGAGGTGTTCGGCTGTGATTTATTCTAGCATAAGGGATTTTTAAACTTGTATTTTTCAGGTAATGGGAGATATCTTTTTAGAAATTTATCTAATAAGGTCTACTTGAGGGTAAGTAGAGTTCAAGTGGGGGGATATTTGATAACATCAAATAGTCCTAAATATTAAGTGTCAATTTCCTTCGATAATGTTCGTATTTTATATCATTTATATGGATTTACGCCAGTTTTCCTTTATATTTCAGTTTCAGGTAAATTACGAGCATTGGAGCTAAAGAGACGCGGATTTGGAGATTTTCTTAGAGATTTATGATAGTATGCCTACTGTGAAGATGTTACGGCATAACTCCACTCTTACATTAGGCCGTAACTAGTGCGTGACTTAAAAGTCCAACTCAACAATCAATTACGGCGTAAATCCTAATGAAGGATTTCGCCGTAACTAATTAGGCCAAAGGATGTTCCACACCGCTATCAATTACGTCGTAACTCTTTCCAACAATTACGACGTAACCAAGACAAATACAACCTGTACCGAACATATGACGTAACACACTCTAGGTGTTACGCCGTAACCAGCTTTATGAGAGCATTATTATGGAATTATATAGGTTATGACGTAACTCTTAACTCAAGTTACACCGTAACTAGATCACGCTTATAAATACAAGCCCGAATTTCTGCATTTCACATCATTCACTCCACACCAAAAAGCAAAGAACATGAATAGAGGACCAAAGGCACATCTTGAAGAGCATACGGAGCCATCTCCAAAGGAGAAATCACTCTCTAATGATAAGCATTAGCGATTATCTATTCTTTTTCATTCGATTCGTGTATTTCATTATGTCAAAACATTGAATTAATTTTTTCTTTTAATATGATTGACTAAGTACCTTTGGTGCTAGTCTAGTTATGATTCCTTAATTGTTTTGTTTATGTTTACATTGCTTCCGTATAATTTTTTCTAGTATACGCATGCATAGTTCGTTGGTAGCTAATGGCGGTAGTGTCTAGTTGCTTAGGAGAATTGACCAACTGACCCTAAGCAGGTAGACTGAGTGAGAAGGGTAAGAATTGACCAACTGACGACCTTTCTTTGCTTGTGTGAACTGACCAAATGATCACCTGCCATTTGGATGAACTTAAGTAGTTAGGGATAAGTGTCTAAGATGCTAGCACCCGGGCACTCATCGTTACGAATCCTTCATGTAGCGGAACTTAATGACTTGGCTTAGGGGACTAAAACCAATTGGACTAAGGGTAGTAGCTTCATCTCCGGTGGAAGCCTTTGCCGATAAGTTAGGACGAACTGACCAAATGCTATCCTAGCGACTTAAACTCCCACTTGAATCAATTGGAAGTAGTTAGACATGAACATAACATTATAGGAGGAGTAACTAGGTTAGCACACTTTTCCCCTATTGATCACAACTCTACATTTGTTAATTTTCTTTCATTTCTTGTTAATTAGTTAATTAAGCATTTTGATACTTAAAATCAGTGACATCTAGACTTAATTAGAATCCACTCACATAGCTCTTGGGACGACCTCAGTTTTACCGATTACTACACTACACACGACCAGGTACACAGCTCGTTAGTGCATAGGGTGGGCCATAGGTAGACAAGACACTTATAAATATTAAAACCTGGTCAGTAAAACCTGCATTAGTAAAGAAAGCAAGTAAAGTAAAAGGATAAAAAGTAGCGACACAAGTGATTATAGTGGTTTACAAGGACACCTTCCTTGCCTACTCCACCCCCCAGTACCCACGAGAGTTCAAGCACTATGTCAACAAGCTCCTTCAACTTGGCGGAGAAGCCTCATGCGTCGCTTACACTATGCCATTGCAAAACCTAGGATCGGCAGTTTGGGTCGAACAATCTCGATATTGGGTTGCAAACCGGGTTATGGGTTATAGGTTATGAGCCATGGATCATGGACTTTGGGTCATGGGTACCCAACAAGATACAATGTATTTAGACAATGGGTCATGGGTCATGCATAATACCCAACATGATTTCATGCATGATGTCATGTAATGGGTCATGGGTTATGGATTAGCTCAATGGGTATGGGTCATTGGTCTTGGATATTACCAAATGTATATACTTTGCAAAAGCAACATGTATTCTTTGCAAAAGCAACATGTATTCTTATAGTTTTTCTAATGATAACTTTATATTTGTTATCAACAAAACATACCGAGATCGCTAAATGTAAACAAACATTTTTACGGTTTATTAATATTAACAATCTCCCCCTTTTTGTTGATGACAAAACATAAAGTTATGGTGAGGAAAACTTAAGATTAGATGTACGTTTTGAAAGTGTATGTGTGCTTTACTTCATCTCCCCCTTTTATTTCGAAATAAACAGTGAGCTCAGTAAAGAAATAAATGGTGGAAAAATATGATTCACAAAGCACTAACTCCCCTTTGATGGTAGCTCCCCCTAGAATAGGGCGCCATGTGAGAAAATATAATACCTACAAAAAATGTTAGTAATAACATGTAATGTAATCTTGTATACGACGAGAAACAAGATAGAGAGCCAAGATACATAAACAAAGCCTTGTAATAAAATATCAAAATATAGTGGTATATATGCCACATACACATGTAAAACTAAGAACAAGGGTTTGTTCTTTAAAAAGACCCAAAGAGAAAAAAAGAGAAAACATTATTATCATTCCTTCCATGCTTGCATAGAAGTTAATTATATAAGTTTTGTCACACCCCAAATTACACATTTTGCGTGAATGGAATTCACAGGGATTATTCATCATAGCATCACGATTCTGAGATATATTGAGCGACCTAAAGTGTCGTTTGGAAAATCATCGTTTGATTTAATAAAACAATCGAGTTACAAAGATAGGTCCCAAATAGAAAGTTACTATGCACGGAAAGTAAATTTAGTACAAGTCAAGCGATGTTTTAAAGTTCATAAAACCCAGTGAGACGGCGTCGTCACCGCGACTCCATGATGTGTCAAATGCATGCCATGAAGTGAATGCCTTAGATACACGAGATAAAACATGCTAAAAGTGTCAACACAAAGGTTGAGTGAGTTCATAGGGTTTGTGTTGAAATGTAAATCCTTTCAAAAATCGTTTATCACGGCAAAGGCATTGTAAATCCACTCAGTTCAAGTTCCGCCCATACAAAACTTGCAACTGTGTATTCACAACCCATTGCCAAAGTGTAATATAGTTTATGTTCAAGCCCACATCGTCAAATGAATTCACAAAATAGTGCCTAACTTAATGTATCCACAGATTACTTAATATAACACATAATTAAATACGGTTTCATATTGTTCCAAGACCATCGATTCGAGATTGTACCAAGACCATTAGTTCTTGGTTCTACCAAGACCATTAGTTCTTGATTCTACCAAGACCATTAGTTCAGATTATACCAAGACCATCGGTCAATGATTATACCAAGACCATCGGTCCAAGGATTATAATATGGAAATTCTAAGCATGGCAATCTTATTGCGCATGACTAAACACTCAGTTCAGATAACATATAGTTTGCAAATAGTCTTGAATGTAATAAAAATCATTGAGCATGCATCTCCCCCAAAGAATTTCATAAATAATTAAAACGAGAAAAAGTGGGGCTATGACTCACTTGGACAATAATGCGATGGCAAAAGTGGATACACTGAAATGTAGCGTGAATCTCGAAAATGACCTATTATGAATGATATGATACGTAATGAGTTATGATATAATGTTATGCATGCATTTCGTATGTTATTTATACCACTTGTGAGTTTTGAAAATAATACTTATCGTCGAAAAATACTCTTTTGACGTCTTGACCATTCTTAAATCACTTTACAAGTTTTTACGTCAAAATGTCATCCTACAATGGTTTCGTAATGATTTATAGTGAAATTATCACTTTTAAGTAAGTAAAATAATGTCGTCGGAAATTTCATGAAAATGACAAAAATGGCTTGAAAAACTAGTCGTAAAATGGTGTCGTCGAGCGTTAGGAAAGCGAACTTCGCGGTTTTGGAAAGCTTTATCAAAATCTAGAAGTTTGATTCAGGAATTTTCGACATAAAGGTCTCGAACATAAAGATAATAAAGGTTAAAGATGGTGATTTTGTCCAAGTCTTGTGTAAAAAGTGAGTTTCGGCAAAGTTTGAGCAACCGTAATTAATTTATTACAACTCCGCTATACAAGCGGTTAGTCATTTTGAAAAATATGCTTGGTGATCTCGATTTTATTAGAAGACATCTCGTTACAAAATTTCCACATCCGCGTTAAAAGCGAGCCTTCAACATGGTCGTTTTAGTTACCGTAACACTTGTCTCGTAAAAATAATATAGTTTTTGAAAATAATAGTTACGGCAAGTTTATGAAGCGTGTATATCTTGGTCGTTTCAAATCCGTTTTCTCGTATTATATGTCCTTAACCCGTATCAAAGTATACTAATATATTTTTGATAAGTCGAAATAATTTATGAAGCTTAAGGCTCGTTTTGACTCGTACAAAATAAAAATAGTATCTGAAATTTTCGGAAAATGTATATATCGTCGTCAAACTTGAAAAATTCATAACTTCCGTTATAACTCCGTTTTAATCCGTTCAAGACCCGCGGATTAATTTTCAAGTATATTTCTAAATATCTAGGCCAAAATTCATGCCTACTGTCGGATTTTCGAGAAAAACAAAGCGAGATCAGACCACTATATATATATTGTCGAAAATAGTTTTTCTCGTACTAAACCTATTCTAATCCCTTCAAATCAACTCCAAAGCTAATCTAATCCTACCATACACCTTCTTAGGGTGTCATGGGTTCCTAAACATCATCAAGACCAATATATACCAAGGAATAATTATAGGATGACCTTTATATATATAACACTAAAAATCATGTAAAATGGTATAAATCAACATAAGTCTTGCATGCTTGCTCCAAAATGAAGAGATAAATATGAAATGAAGATGAAATATGTAAAATGATAGTAATATGCTTACAAGCTATTAAGATGAGGTGCAAAGAACAAAGGTTTAACTTAAACACCCTAGGTTTTTATTTCAAAACCTTAATAAGAGTGTGATTCTAGATTGTTTAAACTCTTGAGCTTGAAAAATTTTGATCCCTTGCTACTCCTCTTAGTGTGGCCGGTTCTTGGAAGGTAAACAAGAGAGAAGAAAAACTTTTTACTCTTGAATAATTGAGATGAAATGAATGTGTGTATGAATGGGTAGATTGTAAATCTATATGTGTAAGAAGTTTTCAACCACTTGACTAACCCCTCCCTCCTTGTGGCCGGTTTTAGGGGATATGTTTCCCAAATATCTATTTTTTTTTTTATTTATAATGTATAAGATTGTTACAAAGTGTAAGTAATTGTACATGTAAGAATACTTGTAAGATTAAATATACATTAGTGTATTTAAGGAAATTTTAGGTGAAAGTAATTTTTAATAGATCAAAGTAGAGTATAATGATATCATAAAATTATAAAAATACATTCCTTGTGAAATTTGAGTGATATAATAATTATCGTGTAGTTTTTAAGAAAAATGTCGTAATAATATAAATTTAACGATTTATATACAAAATAAATTTAAAACACTAGGTAAACTCAAAATATAGTTTTATAAACTAAATGTAAGTATAAAAATATATCGGGATCATTTTAGAAGTAGTGGTTAAATATTCAAAATATTAACTCACGCGATAACGTTTATTTAATATAAAATTTACGCGTTTAATGTGAAATGCAATGTCATGAATGAACTAATATGATGCAAATGATGTTAATGAAATGTGGACTAAACTTAGTCCATATGAAATGTCCGTGATGATATGATCATGAATTAGCAGCTAAACCATAAAGGTTCACGCAATTTGGAACACGTAAACCTAGTTTACGATAAATGTCGAAATTATAAGGCATGAATTGTTTGAAATGACACGAAAGTGCGGGTTGTCACATTCGCCCATCCAAAGGAATTGATCCACGAATTGGTTAAATGTTAGTCTATCGAATTTTGAGTTTGTGATGATTATCGAGGAGAGAAGACATGGAGAAGTGTCGTTACGGTTATCAATGATTGAGGCGTACAAAATATCGTTAGTAGAAAACATCGGATGAATCTCTCATAAGTAACACTTTGAATTGGAACATGTGAATATTTTGCTTGCACTAAGATTTATAAATAAGCTGCTCCCAACATAACATGATCCCTCGAATTAGACATAGTTAGCTGGGCTATGTATAATTAAGGAGCGATGTTGTGACGTTCGGTTTAGTTATTATAACCCTCGGTGCTTACAAGGATTTAAACCGTGTCGTTAAAATGGTCGATGAAGTAAAAGAAGTAAAATTCTCGTAAGTAAAACAAATCGGAAGACAATAAGTACGATAGATGAGAATATTTTACAGCAGTGGTTTAGCAAAGTAGTACATCTTAAGTTATAAAGATTCGGATCGATGGAAAACATAAACTTTGTACAACATAGTACATAAGGAAAATTAAGGCTATTAGTTTCCAACTTCTTGGTCTTCAGCGTTGTTGTAACCATGGCGAGCTTCTCCTCCTCTAACATGTATGCATTCCATGAGCACCTTCAACTTGTTGACCTTGGTTTTGAGGACATTGATTCCGATAGTGTCCTTGCTCCCATATACGTAACATGTAACCATGGCCTTGCCTCTACAATTCTGGCAAGGTGTCGAGTTGTTGACACTTGCACTTAGCGGGACAAAGACCCGTGTGATGATACTTACATTGATTACATAGTGGGTAGGTTCGGTATAACCTCTCGCCTTCATTAGTGCGACAACATATACCATTCGGTTTCTTGCCCTCTATACATTGTTGATGATGGTTAGTGTTGCGGTTTTGGTTGTTGTTGTTATAACCTCCTTGGTCGTTTTCCCATTTCCTTTTGTTGTTGTTGATTTGGTTATAAATCGTTGTTGTTGTTGTTTTGGTTATTGTGGTAGTTAGTGCGGTTGTTGGTATTGTTATTACGGTTGGTGTTGGTGGTGTTGCCCTCTTTACTACTTGTGCCATAAGCTTTTGAGACAATCGAATAGATTCCTCGATCGTTTGCGGATCAAAGGAAGTCGCGTCACCTTGAATAATCTCGGGAAGTCCTTCAATGAAAGCCTCCGGTAGCTTCTCATTATCCGAAACCATAGATGGGCATACACGGCCAATTCTTGAAACCTTGAATGTAGTATCAATGTCATACCCAATAGTTACCAACTCATAGAATTAGGTCTCCAACTTCTTTACCTCCGTGCGGACAAAACTTCTTTGTTACCAAACCTTTAAATTGCTCCCAGTGAGCTTGAAAGCATTCTCCATTCCCATCGGTGAGCATAAGAGTTCCACACGACAATGCTCCATCAAGTAGGGTACTCGTAGCAAACTTGACCTTGCTATCATCAGGGCAATTACATAACAAAAACACGGACTCCAATTTCTCAAACCATCGAACCATGGCGGTGGCTCCTTGGTACCTCTAAACTTAGTGGGATCTCCACTTTTGAAATCCTTATCTGAGCATTTTAACTCTGGACCTCACGCATTTCTGCGACGACAAGCCTAAGCGGCTTGGCGACAGCGACCTCGGCCTCGGCGGCCACCGATTCCCTTTCAATCCTTAGAGCATCGGCTCGCTATCCCACCAACTTTTGAATAGCCGCTAGTGTCAATTCGGGTGCGGCTTTCTTGGCGCCATATCTTCTTCAAAATAAAAGGAAAGGTGAGATGTAGCAAAGTCCGATGTCAACAATAACGCTCAAAGAGATGTGATAAGAAATGATAAGTTTGAGGTTATTTTTCAAAATGATCGGCGGTTTCCTAAGAAATGGGTTATGAGATGTCGTAAGTGCTTCAAATGTATAATGGTTTAGTGACTTAATGTGTGAATAAAGTGTAACTCGACATGTTAGTGGTGAAACAAAGGAGTGAGAGTGACTTAGCCCTATTTAAAGGTTTATCTCGGTATTCAACGTTATCGGTGATGAGTCAATTGATGTGAAAATTGTGATAGGGAATGACAAGGAATTCTCACATTAGAGTATGAAGAAAGAATAATGGAATGGGCATTTAAAGGCATCCATGTGACAATCGATGTGAAATGAAAGTAAATAACTCGAAAATGTGCGTATAAACGCATGTAAAGTGAACATGCACTTATGATGAAATGATGAGATGCTATGATAATGTAGTTATAGTCTAGGGTAAATGATGCAACCTAGTTCTCTATAACTCGAAGCTCGATGCCAATCATCACACCCCAATTACATTTTGCGGTGAATGGAATTCACGGGATTGTTGTCATAGCATCACGATTCTGAGATATATTGAGCGACCTAAAGTGTCGTTTGGAAAATACATCGTTTGATTTAATAAAACAATCGAGTTACAAAGATAGGTCCCAAATGAAAGTTACTATGCGGAAAGTAAATTTAGTACAAGTCAAGCGATGTTTTAAAGTTCATAAAACCCAAGTGAGGCGCGTCGTCACCGCGACTCCATGATGTGTCCAAATGCATGCCATGAAGTGAATGCCTTAGATACCGAGATAAAACATGCTAAAAAGTGTCAACACAAAGGTTGAGTGAGTTCATAGGGTTTGTGTTGAAATGTAAAGCCTTTCAAAATCGTTTATGCAAGCAAAGGCATTGTAAATCCACTCGGTTCCAAGTTCCGCCCATACAAAACTTGCAACCTGTGTATTCACAACCCATTGCCAAAGTGTAATATAGTTTATTTTCAAGCCCACATCGTCAAATGAATTCACAAATAGTGCCTAACTTAATGTATCCACAGTTACTTAATATAACACATAATTAAATGCGGTTTCATATTGTTCCAAGACCATCGATTCGAGGATTGTACCAAGACCATTAGTTCCTGGTTCTACCAAGACCATTAGTTCCTTGATTCTACCAAGACCATTAGTTCATTGATTATACCAAGACCATCGGTCAATGATTATACCAAGACCATCGGTCCAAGGATTATAATATGGAAATTCTAAGCATGGCAAATCATTACTTAGCATGACTAAACACTCGATTCGGATAACATATAGTTTGCAAATAGTCTTGAATGTAATAAAAATCATTGAGCATGCATCTCCCCAAAGAATTTCATAAATAATTAAAGCGAGAAAAAGTGGGGCTATGACTCACTTGGACAATAATCGATGGCAAAGTGGATACCTTTGAAATGTAGCGTGAATCTCGAAAATGACCTATTATGAATGATATGATACGTAATGAGTTATAATATAATGTTATGCATGCATTTCGTATGTTATTTATACCACTTGCGAGTTTTGAAAATAATACTTATCGTCGGAAAATACTCTTTTGACGTCTTGACCATTCTTAAATCACTTTACAAGTTTTACGTCAAAATGTCATCCTACAATGGTTTCGTAATGATTTATAGTGAAATTATCACTTTTAGGTAGTAAAATAATGTCGTCGGAAATTTCATGAAAATGACAAAAATGGCTTGAAAAACTAGTCGTAAAATGGTGTCGTTGAGCGTTAGGAAAGCGAACTCGAAGGTTTTGAAATCTTGTATCAAAATCTGGAAGTTTCGATTCGGGAGTTTTCGACATAAAGGTCTCGAACATAAAGATAATAAAGGTTAAAGATGGTGATTTTGTCCAAGTCTTGTGTAAAAGTGAGTTTCGGCAAAGTTTGAGCAACCGTAATTAATTTATTACAACTCCGCTATACAAGCGGTTAGTCATTTTGAAAAATATGCTTGGTGATCTCGATTTTATTAGAAGACATCTCGTTACAAAAGTTCCACATCCACGTTAAAACAGCCTTCAACATGGTCGTTTTAGTTACCGTAACACTTGTCTCGTAAAAATAATATAGTTTTTACGAAAATAATAGTTCTGACAAGTTTATGAAAGCGTGTATATCTTGGTCGTTTCAAATCCGTTTTCTCGTATTATATGTCCTTAGCTTCGTATCAAAGTATACTAATATATTTTTGATAAGTCGAAATAATTTATGAAGCTTAAGGCTCGTTTTTGACTCGTACAAAATAAAAATAGTATCTGAAATTTTCGGAAAATGTATATATCGTCGTCAAACTTGAAAATTCATAACTTCTTCGTTATAACTCCGTTTTAATCCGTTCAAAGCGCCACGGATTCGTTTTAAAGTATATTTTCTAAATATCTGGGCCAAAAATTACGTGCCTACTGTCGGATTTTCAGAAAAACAAAGCGAGATCAGACCACTATATATATATTTGTCGAAAATAGTTTTTCTCGTACTAAACCTATTCTAATCCCTTCAAATCAACTCCAAAGCTAATCTAATCCTACCATACACCTTCTTAGGGTGTCATGGGTTCCTAAACATCATCAAGACCAATATATACCAAGGGAATAATTATAGGATGACCTTTATATATATATAACACTAAAAATCATGTAAAAATGGTATAAATCAACATAAGTCTTGCATGCTTGCTACAAAAATGAAGAGATAAATATGAAATGAAGATGAAATATGTAAAATGATAGTAATATGCTTACAAGCTATTAAGATGAGGTGCAAAGAACAAAGGTTTAACTTAAACACCCTAGGTTTTATTTCAAAACCTTAATAAGAGTGTGATTCTAGATTGTTTAAACTCTTGAGCTTGAAAATTTTGATCCTTGCTACTCCTCTTAGTGTGGCGGTTCTTGGAAGGTAAACAAGAGAAGAAAACTTTTTACTCTTGAATAATTGAGATGAAATGAATGTGTGTATGAATGGGTGATTGTAAATCTATATGTGTAAGAAGTTTTCAACCACTTGACTAACCCCTCCGTCCTTGTGGCGGTTTTAGGGGATATGTTTCCCAAATATCTATATTTTTTTTATTTATAATGTATAAGATTGTTACAAAGTGTAAGTAATTGTACATGTAAGAATACTTGTAAGATTAAATATACATTAGTGTATTTAAGGAAATTTTAGGTGAAAGTAATTTTAATAGATCAAAGTAGAGTATAATGATATCATAAAAATTATAAAAATACATTCCTTGTGAAATTTGGTGATATAATAATTATCGTGTAGTTTTTAAGAAAAATGTCGTAATAATATAAATTTAACGATTTATATACAAAATAAATTTAAAACACTAGGTAAACTCAAAATATAGTTTTTATAAACTAAATGTAAGTATAAAAATATATCGGGATCATTTTTAGAAGTAACGGATTAAATATTCAAACTATTAACTCACGCGATAACGTTTATTTAATATAAAATTTACGCGTTTAATGTGAAATGCAATGTCATGAATGAACTAATATGATGCAAATGATGTTAATGAAATGTGGACTAAACTTAGTCCATATGAAATGTCCGTGATGATATGATCATGAATTCACCGCTAAACCATAAAGGTTACGCAATTTGGAACACGTAAACCTAGTTTACGATAAATGTTGAAATTGTAAGGCATGAATTGTTTGAGAAATGACACGAAGTACGGGTTGTCACAGTTTGGTGAGTGATAATGTTGATGCGATCAAGGATATGGTTGAGAATGAACGCATTTCGTCCCTTATTTCCATTGCTAGATCTCTAGTGGATTGGCGATGTTCTCAAATGAGATAGTAAGGGAGGTGTGGGTGAATGGTCTCTGGTAGTTTTGATTTTTGGAGTGCGGAATAGGTGGTGGAAATGTTGGTAAGTATGGATCAAAGTCCATAATCTTGGTGATTTGTGACAAATTGTAATTTGGTCATTTCCCAAACTTTGAAAAAAATCACATTCATGGTTATTATTCATCATTTCGTAAACTAGGTTTACGAGTATCAAATCTGGCGTAACCTTGAGGGTTGCTGCGTATTCATGGAACATCATTGAGAACACTTCATATAGACTAGAGTTAGTCTACATATCATCGATAACATCATTTCATATTAGTTCATGCATGAGTTTGCATATTCCATTAACGTATATTTATTTATTAAATGAACGCTACCGCACGATCATTTAATTTGATCAACTGATTCGACACTTCCGACAAATTGTTCTAATATATTTTCATACTCATTTTAATGCTATAAAAATTATATTATTAGTTTGCTTGATGTTTTGAATTTATTTAGTACATATATTGTTAAATATATATTTACGACGGTTTACGTAATTTCGATACGGTAATTATTTAATCACCCAATACTTGCGAGGAATGAATTTTTATAATTTTTATGACTTCGATATATTTTACTTTGTTCACTTCCTTTAGGCACCCTCGTGTTATGACCGTACCATCGACCTACAATTTTATTTAGCATCAAATAAATTTCAATGATATGCTCAAACTATTCTATAATAGTTAGTGTCACCCAAACTTAAAAACTTTACGTTTTTACGTTGCATCTTCATATCAAAACTAATATGAATTATATTGATAAGTTTTAATATTTTTATAAATATTATATTTTTATGTTGCCAGATTTTAAGTTTCATGACTTAAGACTTAACGTTAGTAGTTACCGGGTCAAACTATACCCTGTATACTTAAATTTACATCAGGTAAACATACTAAATATATCTAAAGCTTAGTATTCAAAACGTATATATACACGTGCCCCACTTGATAATCATAAAAAGTGATTATGCAAAAGTTACCATGCACGTGTTTTGTCCGTATGAAATGTCACCATGCAAGCCTTAAACGTGTATGCCGTATTTGAAACGTGTATCAAATTTATCATACAAACTAGCTGAAGATATTAACTCTTTTGTATATAAGGACTAGTAAGGTTAATGAATAAAGGACTTATGGCTCGAGGGGCTTTAAAGGTTCAAGAGAAATTTGTATAAAATTTTAGCTTCGATAACTTTAGGTCGTTAGTTGACGGTACGCGTTCGTTGGGGTTCTAGATCGTGTTTGGTCATTTTTGTTTTTGTGCTCGTTAATTACTTATTAAAGGTGAGTTCATAGCCCCACTTTCTATTACTTAATTGTTTTACAAACTTTTGGGGCGATACATGCTATATTTTAATCGAACACAAATGCTTTGAACTCGTATGCTATATCCAAATGTTTTATTGTCACTAAGTAATCAATTGCCATGTTTGAAGTCCTACATCATGCACCATTAGTCACGTGCGGTGGCGTGAATATTGTGAATAGGCCTATTGGAATTAACACTCCGTTCTTATTGACCCGGTTAGGAAATCGAGCACTATATTTGAATCATTAAGGTAAATTGGCAAGTTTACCTATTAGGGATCGCGATGAAGCGATTTTACCAATTTCTATTGAGTACGAGGTTTCACGCTTTGGTTGTCATGAACTTAGTGAAATAAGTGTTGTTTTGTTTTCAACGATGAGTGTGAAACAACGTAACTCACACTCTGAATATTGTCACTACTACAAAAATCTCACGAAACCGGTCAAAATAGCCCTTGAAGAGTGGTTTTGGAACCACTCTCTGAAGGGGGTATCTCCATGATCGAAACATATAGAAACCGGTTAACAACTTTGTCTCTATTAGGAGCATTGACACGGTTTTCTCCTTATATCGGTCTCCATTATAGAGTGAATAAACATATTTTTATTGGACATTGACACGGTTCTCCCACAACTGTCTTTATAGAAGTATCCAACCTATCTTTATATAGAGTAAAAGATATGTTTTATCTCAAAACTGTCTTTTTGTAAATCTATTTTATTAAAAAATCATTTCTTAAAATTTTCAATTTTTAGAAATTCTATAATTTTCAATCGACTAAAAAAAATAAAGAAATATAAATGCAGCAAATAATAAGCTTGTAGCTAAAAATAACTTCATTAATAAGTTTACAAGTCAAATTCGTTAGCTCAAAATGAAATGCATTGTATGCATGTATCAAAGTATAAGCTTGTAGCTAAGATATAAATAAAACAAGTTACAGATAAATTCCACCGAAAGTTGTAAACACTTATTTAAGCACTTGTAGCCATTGATCTAAATATATAACAGCCTCTTTTAGTTGCACGAGCAGCAATCTGAGATATCGTAAAGGAAATAACTTTAGACTAGGTTAAGAAAAAGTTAGTGAATGAATAAATGCACCAAAACTACCATTTAAAGAGAATTCAATTACTTATGGCGTGAAGGAAAACAAACAATAAAACGCTAAACAAACTAACCTAAGGTAAAGCTAACATCTCTAGCTTGTGGCATATGGCATAAGAAGATCATTAACAATCCTCCCAAGGCTATGTTTACGATGCGGTACAATAGATTCATAAAGTTTTCCTTTTCCAAAAATACATAAAAATTCTTATGAGTATGTAGTAATGATGATAAAGAAAATAATCAAGAAACGAGAATAAATACCGGTATTTAGTACCGATGATCCATATACGATTGCGGTGGAAGCAACCTCAATATCGGTAAAAGTAACAAAGACTCTTGTCCCATCAATTTCTTCATTGGTGATGACCTCGGCTATTTCATACTACACAAAAATGTATAAGTAATTAATCAAATATAACTTTAATTTAGAAATAGCCGGTTTCGACATTGGTTAAAAACACAAATAAATATGAAAAAGAAAATATGTAGTGGTCAGACTGCTATCAATATTTACCTTGCAACTTATTTCTCAATGCCAATCAAGCACTAAGTTATTATGCATTCCATGTACATTTAATTATAACATCTTACCAGCATGACCTAGAACATGAGTTTTTGTTGAAGACTTGATTTGAGAGACAAGATTAGTTCTTCCTCTTGTAATCACAAGATCAATAACATCATCAAGCTGCAATGAAATTATAATTGCATAAAACCAATAATTAGTTTTAGAGTAAGTAAGAACTATTTAGACATTTGCACATCGAGCTTTACATGCTACCAACCTTAAGTAACTCAGGAATCTCCTCTCTAGAAGTCACAAGTCCAATTAGTCCTCCATCAACGCTTTCTGGTATGGATGAAGTTATAACCTAAAATGTTGCAGAAAATGGAGCAACATTATGTAAGATACCATCCTTATTAGTAAATTCAATAAGAAATCCCAAGCAACCTCTATAAGTAGTTAATAGAGTAAGAAATCTCAAAATTCCCTTACGAGCAATTGATTCAATAAGCAATCCGAAACAGTCCCTAAAATAATATTCAAATCCACGCAAATGAAATTCAATAAGCAATATTTCCTTCCAAAAACAATTCAATAAGCAATTCCATCCTGCGCCTATGAATCATGTATCTCAAGTCCTATTTAATAAGAAACCCCACACATCCCCTATAAACATTAGTGACTTGACATTTTGAGTAATATTTACCAAGAAATCCCAAACAGCCCTTATAAGCATTAGTCCCTTGATAGTTGACACGAGCTGAGTTGAGAAGGAAGATCCCATCAAAAGATAGAGACCTAAAGGTGGCACGATATATATCTTCCCTCTAAAAGTACCTGCAAGAGACCCTATGAATTTATCGGACGTGTAAAGACTGTTGCTCAAGTACATGATTCTAACACTAACAAGGATTTCTACCCGTTACTTGTATTGAATCAATCATCAACCTAGAAAATAATTATCGCACACAATGTTAGGGTCATATTCTGGACTTTAAGTTCACCATCAGTATCCCCATTTTAAATCAATTAACACAATAATATCATTTCTTTATATATACACATACCAAAGGGCCTTTGTCCTAATTGTATGTGAGTTGCCCAACTTAGAGGTAATGGGTTCAAGTCTCGTTTAAGAGATTTGTGAGATTGTGTGAGATATTAGGTGGCATTTTGGTGCCTGAATAAACTACCGGTCAAGTGAAGAATAAACAAGTATCTTGTAAATGCCATTTCCTAATGACAAAATCACAAAATCTTGTAATCCCAAATTAGTGCTAACTGTTAGTAAGAGAGGAAATTGCTGCAACTTTTATTGGAGGAAAGGATTATTCAGACGCAGATGATTATTAAGGGTTGTGAAAGTAGTAGTACAAATCCAGTAAAAAAATCGAGTTTATGAAATCTTACATTTTGTAGTCTTTCATAGTTTTGTTGGCTGGATTTTGTGAATTCTGTTGGCTCACTTATAGTTGCTTGAAGTCTCCAAACCTGACAAACATAAGAAAATCAAAGATCAAAGCAACCGCCACTTCCCCCCTTAGCTAAATCTTTAAGGAAATGAAACGATTACCTCTTCAGTTAGATCCTTCTTGGGCAATCTCTTTACTACTTCATGTAGATAATTAGACAGAATAGCAGATTTGTGAGGCAGAAAATTGAACTTGCCCATAAGACAAATTGCAGTAAATCTGTGCTTGTTCTTCTCGGCTTCCTTCATCAGTTGACCTCCAACCAAGCAACCTACATACAATTACAATACAAAGAGCATAAATAATCTTTTATATGCTATCTGCATCACAATGAGAAAGTTTGTTTAATTACCTAGATCCATGATGCAAGAAACCAAATGAATCGCGAACTCTAGCAGCATTTGTAAAGTATCTTCCTATACCGCATCGAAGACGTAGTAAAATGACGATTCTTTCCAAAAAATTAGATGCGAAGTAAGTCGCTAATACTTGCACCACGAATCTTTGGATTATACCACTTTGTAAAACAAGAAAGCAAAGCACTCCAATCTGAAAAGCACATATTTGTAACTTGTTAAAATAGCTAAAATATATTTGACGAGGATATGGAAACCTTTAGAGCTAAAGCAGAATGTACCCATAATTTAAGAACAAGTCCCGTTGCCATAAGGAACTAACATCACTTATAAAAAAGAAGTGATTAGAAACCAGTGTTGGGTAAGGATTAAAACCCCATAGAATAGAACTTGCATCGAGATCGGATGTTGATTATAAACGAGATTACAACAAATTACAAATAATTTCAAGGAGAATATTACAACATAGCTTTAGAAGGGTGAACGATGTAGCAAAGAATAAAGAAAACCATGGAGATTGCAACTCAAAATGCTAAAAGATATCTGAACAATAACTTAGTACATTTATCAATATAAGCAAGCAAATTTTAGGCATACTTAATATTTTATTATCGAATACGCTTTTGTTACTTTTTTTTATGCCCACATTATATATGGTTCAAAGTCAGTAAAACTAGCAACACCTATGAACTAACGGTTTATATTATGGGTAACGAATAGTATGATCTTGAAACAAGTATTATTCGATAGTGTATCATTTATGTGGGTCATGTATATTTTGGGAAAATGTCAGTTTAGTAGTAGTAGTTGTACACGAGTAGTGAATGAAATTAGAGATAATAACTAAACTATAAACACCTAAATAAATCCTTAATTCACATTTTTTTTAACAAATTTATAAAAATCCTGATTTTGGCTTAGATCCAAGAACCCTAATTTCGGATTTCAATCAGGAACCCAATTTTAGCTGACATCAAAGAACTTGGAAAGATCCAATAACGTAACTAAAAGATCATATGAAATCGAAGATAAAACAAATTAAAGTACCTGAACATAGAGATCTCGAATCGGAACGAAAATAATTAGATAGTGACCCACGATCACAGTGGAACCAACAAGGTTATGGGTGGTTTTGTGTGTGTTGTGAGAAAGAAGAAAATGGAAGTGATTTAGAATTAGTGAAAGTGATAAAAGAGGAAAGAACCCGCTTAAAATTTCGGTAGATAGAAACCTGGTTTTCGAAATCACCAATCTTTTAATCTTAACATTTTGGATCCCCGTGTATTTTTTCTTTAAAAGACTGTGTTTCAACATAACCGGTCTCTTTTTAAGGATCTCTTTGACCTTTTGTGTAGTAGTGTGTGTTCAAACAAATTAATTAAACCTATGGAATTTCACTCAACCTTTGTGTTGACTGTTTTAAGCATGTTTTATCTCAGGTATTAGCATATCATCATGGCTTGAATGGAGTCGCTGAGCTGACGCGTCTCACATATATTTTATGCACTTAACTATCGTTTGATTGTAACAAATTCATTTTGGTACTTTGAAATCTTTTGGGACCTATGTTTTGTAAACTACGATTATTTTACTTAATCAAACGATGTATTTTCAAAGCGACACTTTAGGTCATTCAATATAATCAGAATCGTGATGCTATGGCGATCACTCCCTGTGTATTCCATTCCATTGCAAAAGCAGTATTTTGGGGTGTGACATGATTGGTGGTGGATAAGAGCACGGATGTACTTGTCGGTGATGGGTGGCGAGGTGGTGATGTTTCAAGCTCTTTGAAGAATGTATTTAGAGATGTTGGAGGTGTTAAAAGACTAGCTCTTTTGGGTTTAATTTTAGGCTAGTTAGGTAGATTTTGATGGTTGGGATGGAGCGGGTGGGGACTAGATAAGGGTAGTGGAATGGTTTTAGAGTCTTAAGGAGTTCCGCTAGGGTGATTTGAGTGTCAAGTTAAGACTCGATAGGTGAATGTGGTGATGAGTTTTACGAGATGATGGAAGTGCTACATTATAGTCATTTGGTGGAGAATGAGTAGTTGGTGATGGGATATTTGACAATGATTTAGCTAAGAAACAAGGTCGGATGCTAATCCGCATGCGGTTTTCCTAGTTTTGGGTGGTGGTGGTATTACGGATGGTGGTAGGAGGATGTTTTGGATTTTTTGAAAATGATTGTTTTCACTAGATAGTTCATCGTTGTTTGAGGATCTTTTGGGTGACATGATGATGATTATTTGTGAGGTTAAAAGTGATGGATATGCAAGCATTTTGGAACCTTACTTACAGAACAAATAATGCATTGCAATGAATGCTAAAATGATAATAAGGACAATCTTCTAATGATTAGATATGAATTTAAGGTAAGTGATCATAAGAGCACAAGCATTAAGTAACATATTCATTAGTGATAAAGATAAAATGTTGAAAAATTGAAAGATTCAAGCCAAAATAAGAAAAATATGAGATGAAAAGGGCTATTGTTACACGGTTCCCACGGATCCGATCCTTCAGGATCCGTCTAGCGTAAATGCTGGGATCCGTGGAACTGTGTTTTCAGGCAGCAAAAATTATTGTTTTTGGAAACAATAGTGCCTAGTTTATGCGTCCCAATCTATGTAAGTAAGGAATCACAAACTTATGGTTAGACGATTTACAACTTCTTTATTTAAATGAAAAGGCGTCCCAATCCATCTAAATAAAGGAATTACAAATCATCCTACTTATACACTTCCGACATATCACTCGTACTTACTTTACTTTTCATCTTTTCTAGCCTTGGATCCAATCTCTCTAAATTTTCGTCCATGCCATGAAGGCAAGCTAAACAACCATGCCGGAAAGGCAAGCTAAACAACCATGCTGGAAAGGCAAGCTATCATCCATGCCATAAAGGCACGCTATACCCCCATGCCATGAAAGGCAAGTTGGGCTATCCCAAAGGATGCCAACATACATGCCATAAAGGCAAACTATCAACCATGCCAAAAAGGTAAGCTATCATCCATGTCATAAAGGCAAGCTATACCACCATGCCATGAAATGAAAGCTAGGCTATCCCAAAGGATACCAACATACATGCCATAAAGGCAAACTATCAACCATGCCAAAAAGGCAAGCTAGACCATCCCGAAGGATGCCAAAGCACATGCCATAAAGGCAAGCTACAAAACCATGCCATAAAGGCAAGCTAGGCCATCCCGAAGGATGCCAAAACTAGAGCATTGGATCCAATCTATTTATGTCTTAACATCTTTTCTCATTTTATTTCCATGTACTTTTCTCATTAAGTACACGCTATCACTTTCTCAATTCTCATTGCCTTAAGCAACTTCAACATTCGCTACTATGTTTACTTTCATTTAGACAAGTTTCTATGTATTAATTGTTGATTTGCTATATTTGCATTTCCACATTGCAATCTATCATTCATCCGTCAACCCCAAGTTGACTCACATTTTTCACTATATGCCATTTGATCACAATGGCCTATTCAATACTTCATTATCTTTTTATGCTTCATCTCAAGCTTTCAAAGTATCTATGCTTTATCAAACACTTATCTTACTTCTTAACTTTTTCACATATCAATAGGGCTCATCAACATTTTATCCACCATTTGGTCATCACGCATAATGTGGCAATTATAAATAATATTAAATCTAATCCCTGCTTCACGCAACTTCTATCATAAACCAATATTTGCTCAGTAAATATTACTCACACATATCAATTAATTCTTACATATTATGCATTCTAATGCATCTATCCTATCTTGTACACTTCTATGTACCATGCTATCAAGCACAATCTCATTCTACTTAGACATATAACCAAACCCATAGACTTAACATTGCTTAACCGATAACACTTAACACTTATTCAACAAGTGTTAAAATATTTGTAATCATAATCAATTCATATAGTCTATATCTAAGCATCAACATTATGATTAGCCGGAAATACTAGTCTACCTTATAACCAAGGCATCATAAAACTTTAATTCACTTATTAGCCCATCTCTAATACCACTTACAATTTTTATTCGCATTCCATTACCATTATTCTATCATACATGCATATAAACACAACATAATCACCGGCACCAACCGAGGTGCACGGCTAACTAATCATTCAAACACTTCAAGTCTTCCACGGACTTATATCTCATACACATCAACACTATAACACACATTCATCACTTATCATAAATAAGCTCATCTCACAAAAGACATAATCCTCTCATACTTAACGATTACTTTCCGCATCAATAACACTTACGTTCAACGCTTCTACGATTGGTTTAAAGAGTAGGCAACCTATAGTGGAAACCTAATTCACTTAAACCAAGCTCGATACCAAGTTTTACACCCCGCTTCGATAACACAAAACTTTGACTTTTATGGAAAATACGTGTCTTGAACCCGACTCTGTTACTCTTTTCATAACGACAAAAATCTATAAACATCTGGACCTTGAAACTATTTTTAAATGAAAATACACTCAATTACCTTTGAAACTATGGGTGGCAGGACTCGTGACGACTTATCGTTTCAAAGATATGATTTTTCGAAAACTAACTTTGACTAGTTCTCCAAATTAGTTCTCAAACTAGTTCCCCAAACTAATTCTCCAACTAGTTCTCCAAATTAGTTCTCCACTAGTTATCCAAATTATTTTAACCACTTTATAAACACTTAACATATACATTGTTTTTCCAAACATTCTTGACCCGGTTGACCCTAAATGGGTTAAATTAGACCTTGTCCCAAACACCCCTTTTTCTGCATAACCCTTTTATGTACTTTTAACCTATTTTTCGGAAAACGACTTCTATAATATGACATAACACCAAAACTTCCAGAAATCATTAAAATATTATAAACATCAAATATATGCATAAACTTGGTCATAATGACCCACGAAAACATGCTTTACAAAGTAACGGGTGTTATGCCAAACACCCGTTTTGACCCGTTTGCATACACCATTTAAAACTCCCGGGGAACAACTTGACTTCGAGCTCGGTATTCTACCTAAGCTCCTATTTGCATACAAACCTTCTAACATACACTCTTCCAATTCTTAAACCTTTTCCAATCGCTTTGCCTTCTTCACAATTGAACCTACAAAACGGTTAAACAACTAAATCATAAGCTTTCTCTTAGTAAGTAAAACGGGTATAATCTATCTTGATATATCATTCAAGTATCATACACAACATAACTATCCATTCTTCGCATTACGAACCACTAACGCATACCTTAGGCCTCTTAACGTCAATTACTCGTTACTAGCCCACTCCCGAGCTAGTCTATCTTTCCCGCTAATTAGGCCAAACACTTACACATAACACTTACACATCAGTCATACAATAAGCTTAACAATTATAAGCACATAACACATAACACATGAAATCCACATAATGCAAGCATATACCGGTTTACTTACCTTAGCTCCAAGCTAAGCTATCATCCTCATCCTTCACCATCTTCCTTACTTTCCATAGCTAAAATCTTGCAATGATATCCTCTATGACTTCGCATTAGGGTAAACACCCTTAATTCATCACCAATAGGCCTACAAGACCAACCCATATTTTCCCTCCATTTCTCTTATTCGACACACACACTTACACATTTTATTTCTGAAAAATGAAAATAAGTTGATAGAGTTATCCAGAAATATGTAAAGGTCAACTTTGCCCAAATGACATAAATGGTTCCTCAAGTCCCATTGCTTCCATTTTGGCCACATTAAACTTTATAACACTTTATAAATTAACAACTTAGGCCCCTCTATTTTCCATAACTATTAGACAACATTTGTTGACTATTAGTTTGACTACAATATAACATTCATTGACTAACCAATCACATAAGGCCTTTGGTCCATTTTCATCTAGGGTGGGGTCCCAGCACCCGGGAAACGGGTCTAACAGAGTTGCAGTTATCTCGAATAAAAAAAATAAAATAAACATAAAAGTGAAAAAGTGCATATGTATATATTTACGTGTGATAACCTGAAGACTCCTTAATTCATTTTTGCTTGATTGAATGTACCCGAAAACACATATTAGTTATGTATTATGTGGAAAACTAGAAGGGGAGGTTGAATAGTTTTGCCAATTAAAACTTCCTTTTAATCAATTTAGATCGACTTATGTCAATCTTTTTGGATGTGTGTGTTGGATGTTGATAAACAAGCATATAAAGGTAAGTATTTATAGTAGTTCGGCTACAAGGACACCTTCCTTGCCCTACTCCACTCCCCGAGTCACCTGCTCGAGAGTTCGTAATCACTACACCAATCTCCTTATGGCGGAGAAGCCTTCACAACGTCGCCTACCATTTTTCCAGAGCTAGGCTAACCACCGGGTTCTTTCACTCCAAGGTGAACCACACCTACACAACGTCGCCTACCCTTTATAAGGTACTAGGCTAAGTACCTAGTTCTTTCACTCCAAGGTGAACTACACCTTCACAACGTCGCCTACCCTTTATTAGGTACTAGGCTAAGCACCTAGTTCCATTGCAATGGAGGAACTACTACCACCTACACCAACGACTAATCCCAAGGAGATCTACCTTTCCAACATCATCAAGGATATCAATATCCTTGGATCTAATACTAGTCTATCTTGTACATCGAAACACGCCATATCAAATGTACATCTAAGGCACCTTTCACTAATGCCTTTGACTAGATCTACAAGACACCTTTCACTAATGTCTTGTGTCTTCACTTCTAAGCACCTTTCACTAATGCTTCTTTGTCTTGACTTCTAAGCACCTACCACAAGTGCTTATCCTATAGATGATAGATACCCTTCACTAATATCTTCGTCTTGACGCTTGAGACATCTTTCACTAATGTCTTCAACACTACACTTCTTTGAAGGAAGAAAGGAATCATCAACAAGAAGACTTCAGTAGCCTTGATGATGAGGAAGCATGGGAACTCATGGACTTGAGCTTGCTCGACTTCAAAGGTGGTGATCTTGCCTTTAAAAGGAACCTAAAAGATCAAATAAAAACAAAAATACAAACATAGACCTCTTAGATCTAAGGTTAGTGAGATTTAACTTAGGGGAGAAAGTGTATTGGAAAGGGGTGAAGAATAATGAAGAAATGGCTCACTATTTATAGAAGAAAGTTTCTACTGTTCCCTGGATCCCATGGATCCCTACCACAAGGGATCCGGTTAGCACAGAGCTAGGGATCAGTGGAACGCTCCTCTTTGCCCATGGGTATTTTGGTTATGGACATGGGTCATGGGTTGAACCATGGATCTTTTGGCTAGATACAATGTATCTTTGAGTGCAATGCACTTAGTCACTTGGGTATGGGTTGATCCATGGGTTATGGATATTATTTATGTGTGATAATAATCATGATGTTATGTAATGGGTTATGGGTCAAGATCCATGGGTTATGGGTTGTACCCAACTACATTCAATATATTTGCCCAATGGGTTGTGATACTTAAGTTTCTACCCATTTATATTACCCAATATACTACATACTAGTTATGTGTATATTTTATCCAAATATGTAAACACTAGTTGTTGTACATATGCAATTTTTAGGGATCCGTAATTACTGATTAATTTCAGCAAAGGTGATATAACAGTTAATATTATCACAAAAATGAGATATGAGTACAAGCTAATCATATGCTCAGAAAAATAACAATTAGCATGTAATTCCATTTAATAAAACTAGAGTTATGATATGCATGACTCTAAAAACTAAGAAAATAAGAAGATACATGACTAGGAATTTCTAAACCAACTATTGCTTGATGCTAGGACACCACTAAAATCTTCTAGCTCAAGTTTTGTTTAGGTTTGATCTCGTCAAAACGTTCGAGGAGATGATAGAACATGAAACATTGGTCTTCTCGTACTTCATGTATTAAACATTCGACATGTTGACAATGATAGCACTCTTTGTCATGGCTAGGTAGTGGTGGTGGAAGAAATGAAATGGCTTGATGGGAAGGGTCAAGTGAGGCGGCTTGTGGAGCTTCAAACGATGGAGGGATTGGTGGAGGTGCATTTGAAAATGACTCAACCAATAATGATGGTGGTGGTAGAGAAGTGTCAACATCCATATGGTCGCGGTTGACTTTGATGATTTCTCATAATCCAAATGGGATTATATGATGGAAGCAGCGAAAAGGAAGCCGAGCAAGAGTTGACTCAACACCTTGATTTTGAAGCATTATTCCTCGAATGAGGAGAATGTTGTTTGCGTGCACGGTATGAGAGCGCCTAGGAGGCAAGTCCTCTAAATTGTAGAGGTATGTTGATGATAGTGGGATGTAAATGAAATAGCTCTAGGAACCATGGTGATGGTTTGGTGGAGATGATATTGTTTGGCCTAGGAGGTATGGTGGTGTTTGGCATAGGTAGTTTTGTGTGCACTATCCTTTTAGGAATTGGTTTGATTGGATGATGAAGGACTCTATCATTTGTTGGCTTGACCGGGGATGATTCGGTTGAAGAGATTTCGTGTATAACACGAGCCTTTTTCATGGGTGGTTCTTTGGTGGATAAATTACTACTTGGGGTTTTCCTCATGATGAAATGATTTCAAGAGGTTGCAAGAGCTGAAAGTTAGGATGAGAGTGATGAATATGGAGGTCCTAACAAAGTGGTTTATAAACCAAGAGATTTGGCAAGTGCATTTATGTAACACCCCAACCCGACAAGGGCAAAGATGTCACAATACGGTTTCATATCAGAACTTTAAATACTGTACAATAGCGGAAGCCTTTACAAAATATTCAAAAAGAAAACATAAATAGCTAAACTTCAAAATAAATCTAAGATCTCTATGGTCAAATCTTGCTCTCAGCTCTACTCTCAACCCAGATCAGCTATCCCATAAGCTCATCTTGAATACCTAAAACCGCTGCAGAAAAGAAAATGTGGCCGAGCTTACAAAGCCAAGTGAATAGATATAACAAAATGAAGCTAAACAAAACAAAGATACGGATAACGAAATCACAACGGAATGAGAATAATGAATCATTGAGGATTCTGGAAACACAGACATACGTAAATCCGAAGAAAAACAAGAAATAAGAACAACACATAGCATATTGATGACACAAACCGAAGCACATCATAATCAACAGCAATTAATGAATCGTGAAATTTAAGTACATATAAGTCAAACGAAATATCAAAGCTAGCGAAACAACTACTAGAAGTAAACATGTCCTTTACACAAGTCAATTAATCTACATTTAACACACTTATCCAATATCATATCAGGAACAATACCGGTCAAACGCAAGCGATACACATACCAATAGAAAACACAAGAAGAAAACTATAACTAAATAAGCAAAAGACATAGCATAGCAATTAGAAAGTTATCAAGTCGATATCATAAGTTAAACCATTTCCGTGTCAAACTTTAGTATAGATGAATTTAAACATGGCGGATCAAACATAGCGATCGAACACCAACGGATAATCAAAGTTCACGAATTATCCGAACAATTATACATAATGAACTTACGAACAATCAATTATACACTAGCATAATCATCATACGGATCAACAAGGTCACATAATGGTAAACTAACATATAATCGATGACAAAGATGCGAATCACATTTAAGCATATTAATCATATCCTAGCATGGCAAACGGTAGTCACATAAACATGTCAAAGAATAAACACATTCAATAAACATATAATAATTCAAGATGTAAATGGAAACATTTACAACACGGAATCATAAATGAATATCTAACACGTAAATAAAAGATACTGATTTAGTTATCTACCACGAGCCCATAACATATCATATCGAGTAACTTTCTTATTCGGAGGGTGACCTCGGAATACCTTATATAATATGAGGGAGACCTCAATAACAAATGGAGTAGCTAGCTCGAATTTGTGAAGACGCGTATGCACACGACATCATTCACCGACAAATCATACCGGATAACGATCGGATCTAGGATGCATCCATACTCCCCACGACAGATATTGGTCATAATATAACTTGAGCTCATAACATATAACAGATAAGGGACGTGCGAACATCACTCATCGCCTAGAGTCATGTCGTGCATCATCGACACGGACATGGAACCCCATGACTAGTGAAATATTGGCTCGGGTGTCAAACTAACTTAGGTCAAACAGATTGTCATAAATGACACGGATCACAATTCATCATAAAGGTCAAACAGATATATATATCGAAGTTTCATATCATAAAGTCCAAATCGATATTTCATGGTTCACTAAATGATGTTTCGGATAAACAACGGATCAAACAAATCGAAAGGGTTCATATCAAATGTTCGAAATCAAAGGTTCATATCACGATCACATATCATACGTTCATAATCGAGGTTCATAATCGGATGTTCATAATCGAAGTTCATAATCGAAATTCATACTCGAACATAGCAAGGTTCAACAAATAGAATTTCGACAAAAGAGATTCATATAAATGTAAGGAATCATAGCAATGGCATAGGAATCCTAATAATTGAAATAGAAAAGCTAACGAAAAGAAAACGTCATAAGGAACCTTCTTGAAAAGGTCGAATATCCGTACTTTAACGCAAATGAGGAAAAGCAAATGAATGAGCGAACACGAAGATATACGCCACGTTTTCTTCAATGAATCATACAAATTTTAGAACGTTTAGTACACGCTGGATGAAATTATTCCTCTGGTTAGGATCCAAAGAGCAGAAACGCGACTCCAAAATTCCAAAGATCACACATGATGCGACTCAGGAAAATGGAAAAACCTCTTATGAATTATTATTAATTTTACCTTGCGTATGAACAAAATTCGACAACAAATAGACCAGGCCTTCAAAATTCGAATTAGCAATTTTCTTGGCTTCCTAGCAGTGTAGAGATCACAGGAAAAATACTTTTAGAATTTATGGTGGCTTGTATGATTTTTGGGAGAGCAAATGTGATATTAGGGTTTTTTTGTGAGCCGTGTATATTGGGTGAATAAAACGAATTTAACTTGGAAAAAATCAGTAATTAAATTATAAGATCAAATATATCTCATAATTAAATTAGGATAGAGATCAAATATGTCTCATAATTTTATAAATTATTAAGTCAAAACAAAGTTAAAAAGTCAAAATAAAAATATTACATCTCATATCTTATTTATTTATGATATTTTGGGATTAATTTGGGACTTTAATTACTTATAATTAAAAGTTTAAGATTATAGGGGCATTTTGGTCTTTTTACATGTTATCTGAATTTCAGGTATTACAACTTCTTCCCCACTAACAAAAGAAATTTCGTCCTCGAAATTTGTAGAAAGCAGAAATTAGACGGAAACGTGTCGAATCGCAGAAGACATATTGAATCAGATTAATCAGATTAATCCTTCCAAGCATTTCCATACTAAACAGATTTGTCCTCATAACTCATGGTCTCAGGTTCATTATCAAGAGTAGATCATATAGAATCAGATTAAGCGGATATGAACATACATGTAGTAAGTGATAGATTCAACTTCTCGAGGAAACATATGAAATGCATACAGACATAAGGCAGATTGGATAATGATAATAATGGTAGAGAGCTCTATAATGAAGCCTAAGATTCTTATCATAAATGCAGAAGTCAGCAAATGCGCGTCGAGAATCCAACGTATCGAATCGTACATCAAAGACAGCAGATCAAACGTACTAGGTAGAATGAACCTAAAATCTCACTAATCACAGATGATCTCAATCAGATATCAAAATTCTAAGGCTTCTAAGGCAATTCTCGAAATATCCTATGCCCACAATAAGTGCACGTTATATGATGTAAGTATTATCACGGCGGCGGGCGTCATAATACCGGCATCACATAAATATGCCCTCACGATGGTCATACTTTATTTCAAATCGTGAACAAAACAAACTTATCTAAATCCACCTAGTCCACCAACAGTCTCAGAGGTTACCAGAATCAAACAACATAACTAAGAGAACAAAATTACTCGAAGAGTAACGGAAATCCAAGAATGTCAATCAGAATTAAGGTACGTCGTTAAATGCATCAAATACTCCATAATTCACCGAATCAACTCAGCCAAAATAAGTGGTTACTTCAACATTCATCCATTCTTGAACACAGATCTCAAAGTTCCTTCCATCGTTCGTCGAAATTCTCATACAATTCGTTATTCAATAAACGCAGAGTGAACGTAGTACGGAATTACTAACAAAGAACCAAATCATTTAAAGGACTTTATCATCAGGTAACAGAAATTTAAATGGGCCAAGAGGAGATGAATTACGTCATCCATGGCTTCATCCATCACAGAATTAATTAATTCTAACACCGGCGTCGCTCGAATTTCATCCATTCCAATCATGATCTCAATTTCTATTCATGAAAGTCTGCTTCTGCTCTCAATTCATCTTAGTACAACTAAAATGACTAGAGAAGCAAGACGCAAGTCTTTGACAGGTCTTCTAGCACAGGTCAAAATTTGCCAACTCAGATTGCTATCGTCACCAGATGCCTGATAGTGTTGTCGGCTACAACTCTGAATGCCAATCAAATCTACTCTTCCGAAGGGTCATTCTACTTAATACGAAAATGGTCTACATGCTTCTTGTTCGTCTCAGAGCATAAACATGCTGTCATACTATGACAGTTGTCCAATTACTCATGAAAACGTGATTTCATTAGCCACTACCATTGGCATTATTTAAAACTCATGATGGTCACAATGAGTATGAAAACAGTTTTCATGAATCGTTTCAGGGAAAACTCCATATCTAATTCACATCACCAATCTTTACGAATAAAACTGAAATACTTTACAGAAATTGCTCTCAGTTAGCCATTTCCTATCTTAGGAGTTCTTGTGGTTGCTTCTTCAGTTCTCCAAACATTAGATGAGGTCGTATGACACAGAGTTTCAAAGTGGGACAAATCAATCATTGATACGCAGAAATGAAAAGTGATTACGGTTAGAATTACGGTTAGGTTTACGATAGTGGATATGCAGACGCAAAATTTTCCCTTTCTTCTTCATAGTTTAATAGGGGTATTCACGAAGGACACTGAGGTGGACAAAAACATATCTCATCAGCTTCTTCAATCTCTCAACTTCTATAGCATCATGGTTCGTCAACTGGGATCAGTTCAATGCTAACTCCATCTCCCGAGCAGTAGGTAATCCCAAAAAGGTTCATCAGAAACATCAGAAAATTGTACAGCAAGACTTCCAATGCCAAAGCTTTCTAAGGATGGATATTATTGGGTGTCCGGAAAAGGTTGTCATAACAAGAGTAGGATGGAAACAGATTTCAATAGGTCTCATACCATATATGATAGTCCCTGGTAGCTTATAAAGACCAGTCAACAAAAGACCTCGAAGTCGAATATATCAAAAGTAAACAGATCCACAGAACGAATATGTTTATTTTTATCAAACGGATAGTTCATATGTCAGATCCAAGTGCATGGTTCATCAAGGTGTTGATATAGACAAGCGAACAGTTCAAGGTGTGGGAATCATGTTTAGCTATTTAGCATAAGTGGCAGGTAGGTTGGGATTCACCAGTAATATGAACATCGTATAACCGTCACAAAACGCATGACAAACGAATCAGAATATCACAAGTCGCGCCCAAATCATATGAAGTAGATGGACCTTCTCACCACGGTTGAATCTTGTCTTCGTCTTTTGCGCTTTGGTTGGTCCGTCCGACTTCCTCCAAAGAAGATCCCGATGCCTCCAGACATGGCGATCAGTGGCTTCGCTTCACGAGCCTCTCCGGCAGAGGAACGATTGCGAAGAAAGCGTGGTCGACACCATCTTCTTCGGCTCTGCGGGTGGTCTCCATATAACGATCGACAAACGGACGAGCGAAAACAAAATAACAAAATTCGATGCGAAAAGAATAAGGCCAAATCAGCGAAGAAAAATGAATATCGAGGTCAAATCTGAACGACAATCAAAAGAAATCAGAAGAGATCTGAACAGACGGAAGCCTAATGTATACCCAGTCCTTACGGGTCATAGCCTAAGCTCTAAGGGTCCTAAAACCTAGAGCTCTGATACCATAAATTGTAACACCCCAACCCGACAAGGGCAAAGATGTCACAATACGGTTTCATATCATAACTTTAAATACTGTACAATAGCGGACGCCTTTACAAAATATTCAAAAAGAAAACATAAATAGCTAAACTTCAAAATAAATCTAAGATCTCTATGGTCAAATCTTGCTCTCACCTCTACTCTCAACCCAGATCAGCTATCCCATAAGCTCATCTTGAATACCTAAAAACCTGCCGCAGGAAAAGAAAATGCAGCTGAGCTTACAAAGCCCAGTGAATAGATATAACAAAAAAGAAGCTAAACAAAACAAAGATACGGATAACGAAATCACAACGGAATGAGAATAATGAATCATTGAGGATTTTGCGGAAACACGGACACACAGAAATCCGGAAGAACAAACAACAAATAAGAACAACACATAGCATATTGATGACACAAAGTGAAGCACATCATAATCAACAGCAATTAATGAATCGGGCAATTTAAGTACATATAAGTCAAACGAATACCGAAGCTAGCGAAACAACTACTAGATGTAAACATGTCCTTTACACAAGTCAATTAATCTACATTTAACACACTTATCCAATATCGTGGCAGTGGAACAATAGCAGGTCAAGCGTGGCGGTCACACATACCAATAGAAAACATGAAGAAAACTATAACTAAATAAGCAAAAGACATAGCATAGCAATTAGCAAGTTATCAAGTCGATATCATAAGTTAAACCATTTCCTAGATCAAACTTTAGTATAGGCAGAATTTAAACATGGCGATCAAACATAAGCGATACAAACACCAACGGATAATCAAAGTTCATGAATTATCCGAGCAGTTATACATAATGAACTTACGAACAATCAATTATACACTAGCATAATCATCATACGGATCAACAAGGTCACATAATGGTAAACTAACACATAATCGGATGACGAGATGCGAATCACATTTAAGCATATTAATCATATCCTAGCATGGCAAATGGTAGTCACATAAACATGTCAAAGCATAAACACATTCAAGTAAACATATAATAATTCAAGATGTAAATGGAAACATTGACAAATACGGAATCATAAATGAATATCTAACACGAAATAAAAGATCTGATTTAGTTATCTACCACGAGCCCGAACATATCATATCGAGTAACTTTCTTATTTGGAGGGTGACCTCGAAATACCTTATATAATATGAGGGAGACCTCAATAACAAATGGAGTAGCTAGCCCGAATTTGTGAAGAGCGTGTGCACATGACTTCATTCACGGACAAATCATGTCGGATAATGATCGATCTAGGATGCATCCATACGCCCATGCATGATATTGGTCATAATATAACTTGAGCTCATAACGAGATAATGAGATAAGGGCGTGGCGAACATCACTCTCATGCCCTAGAGTCATGTCGGCATCAATCGACACGGACATGGAACCCCATGACTAGTGAAATATTGGCTCGGTGTCAAACTAACTTAGGTCAAACAGATTGTCATAAATGACACGGATCATAATTCATCATAAAGGTCAAACAGATATATATATCGAAGTTTCATATCATAAAGTCCAAATCGATATTTCATGGTTCACTAAACGGATGTTTGAGATAAACAACGGATCAAACAAATCGAAAAGGTTCATATCAAATGTTCAAAATCAAAGGTTCATATCACGATCACATATCATACGTTCATAATCGAGGTTCATAATCGATGTTCATAATCGAAGTTCATAATCGTAAATTCATACTCGAACATAGCAAGGTTCAACAAAGTAAGTTCAGACAACGAGATTCATATAAAGTAAGGAATCATATCAATGGCATAGGAATCCTAATAATTGAAAAGAAAAGCTAACGAAAAGAAAAGCGTCATAAGGAACCTTTCGAAAAGGTCAGAATATCTGTACCTTAACGCAAATGAGGGAAAAGCAAATGAATGAACGAACACGAAGATACGACGCCACGTCTTCTTCAATGAATCATATAAATTTTAGAACGTTTAGTACACGCTGGATGAAATTATTCCTCTCGGTTAGGATAAAAACGACTCCAAAATTCCAAAGAGCAGAAACGCGACTCCAAAAACCTTGCGTATGAACAAAATTCGACAACAAATAGACCAGGCCTTCAAAATTCGAATTGGCAATTTTCTTGGCTTCCTAGCAGTGTAGAGATCACAGGAAAAATACTTTTAGAATTTATGGTGTCTTGTATGATTTTTTGGGAGAGCAAATGTGATATTAGGGTGTTTTTTTTGTGAGTCGCATATATTGGGTGAATAAAAACGGGATTTAACTTGGAAAAATCCCTTATAAGTCGGTAATTAAATTAGGATAGAGATCAAATATATCTCATAATTTTATAAATTATTAAGTCAAAACAAAGTTAAAAAGTCAAAATAAAAATATTACATCTCATATCTGATTTATTTCTGATATTTTGGGATTATTTTGGGACTTTAATTACTTATAATTAAAAGTTTAAGATTATAGGGGCATTTTGGTCTTTTTACATGTTATCTGAATTTCAGGTATTACAATTTAAGCCTTAAGCCACTAGGATTCATTGGAATGTGATGATTAACATGCACAAGAGTCAACTTCAGAGTTTGTACTGATCTAGGAACTCATTTAAGATGAGATGGAGTGTTTGAGTTAGGAAGATGAGTTGAAATGATTGTTTTAGCAAGATTTAGCATAGACTGTCATCCGGATCCCACAATTCCCTCCTCAGAAGGATCCGTCTAGGCTAACTCTAGGGATCTGTCTCTGAGCAGTTATGAAAGAATGGAAATGATGTTTTCTAAGATCTAAGACCTATAACATCTTGAGTGTTTCAGTCCTCCTAAGTGTTTTAAATGAAGGGGTGCTTGAGTACTTGAAGTTAATGAATGATGTAGCTAATGATTGTCATTTACGGAAGGATTTGGAACTTTCAAGAGTACCAATGGATGAGCAAGGATGACACTAAAGATTTAGAGTGTCAATTGAAGCTAAATGATCCTAGAGATCAGGTTGTATCTTAGGATAGTGTTTTGGAAAATATCCTAGAAGCTTTAAGATGGGAAAATTAGAATTTGATCAACTTTGATCAATTTTGAGGTGAGGATGATTAATGATCAATTTTTCCATAATCAAAAGATTTCTAAGGCTAGATGAGAGGGATCAAGTAGAAAATGAAGTGTGAGTTTAAGAGCGGAAGAGTAATGGATTAAGAACTAAATAGTAGATCTACAAGTGTCTTAGAGTGTGATCTAGATAAGTTATGTATGAGTAGGAAAGATCAATCTATCAAGATAAGGACTTATTTTGCCTTAGGAAACTATGTTTGGCTTAGTATTAGGTGTTCTAAGGATATGGTTGAAATATAATACTTGTAATTGCATTCTGTTTGCCGGATCCCACGGTTCCCTAAGAGTAGGGATCTGTCTAGTGCAATATTTGGGATCCGCCTATCTGCTCAGCAGGACCTTTACTAAAGGTATGCAATGATCTTGACAATGCATTATATCTCAAGGATAGTCTTAAAAAGAGTTCTAATACTAAGGTATCAAATGTAAGATGTTTTATTTCATGAAGGAAATTGAATTACATTGATAAAGCACGAGTACAAGGGATTTGATCCTATTTTGGAATACTATTAGTTTCCTTGAGTGTTTTCGCTAGGAGGATCATTATGTGATTGATGAGTGTTGGTGGAATCAAGAATGAAGAAAGTCTTCATGAGAGATATGTTTAGCTGTTCCATCATCTTGTTCACAAGTACGTACAACGGACTTTGAAATTGAGGATGGAAGTGCATAACATTATGATTGAGGCGTGTCAAGAATATTCCATAAGGGATGAGTTTATTCTTGGAGCCTTGAAGATTTGGAATTCGCATTGCGAAGAAGTAGGCGAGATTGTATGGTTGTTGTGTTAGGAATCAACACAACATGTGAGCACAACAAGCGGGAAGAATTTCTCGATTTCCCCTAAGACTCCAAAAATTTTCACGTAGGATGAGTGCAAGAGGCTTGTACTCTTCTCGGATATCCCTTGTAAAGATGATGTTTTGATCGGAGTAATATGATCGAGGTTTGCATATTATGCGATTTAAATCTTCCGGAGAGGGTATGTGTGAACAATATGGACTATTTTCTTTATGAAAGTTGAAGAGAGAATCAAGTGACCAATCTTTGGTGAAGGCACATTGTCCATGATTTGGAATTCGGCGGATGTGAGCAAAATGCCCAAGGGTTAGAGCGAATTTTTGGTTTTTGATATAAAACCAAAGAGATAGAGAACGATCCTCGTTACGAATGAGTTCGACTTGACGGAAGAATTCCATTATGAACCTTGGACATATCTTCTCGTTGACTTCAAGAAGACATTCTAGTCGTATGGCTCGGAAGGAGGTATTGATACCTTCTTCGAATTGTATAGAGGTGTCTACAATACGTCCTTCGTGGAAGTGACAATTTTTGAGATTATTGAACCCACGGACATGATTACCAGGCGTGTTGGGTTCGAGAGAGATGTTCGGAGTGTAGACGCTAGTGACTGAAAAATCAAACTCATATTCATGCGTCATAGTTGAACCTATAGAAATGAGAAGTTAATAGCAGGAGATGTTTGTGGTCAACCTATGATAATCTAATGTTTTTACTAGATTTTTATTAACAATGGTATTTAACACTTTAACTTACTCAAGGTTTTGAATTTCTAGTGGATTATTATATTTAGAAAGATTTTGGTTTTATAATCTTGCATGAAGACTGTTTTCCAGTAGGACGGATCCCATGGTTCTTTTACAAAAGGGATCCGGCTAGTATATCTTCCGGGATCCGTGGATCTGTAGTAGCAGAAACAGTTTTGATAAAATAAAAAATATAGGTTTTATAGTTTTTATACCACGAAATATGTTTTATCCTACATTTTATTTTAGCATCCATACATGACTTCTAATGTATCACGATGGAATATAAAACATATAAATCAAAATAAGTGACAAACACATTATGATAAAAATAACCTAGATAAACTAGATTATTAATAATATTGCATTTCAATACTTAGGATGATACAAAGGATTGGGTATATAATCCCAATATAGACTAACAACACAAAGTAAATGTCTCCGTATGTGAACATCATCATAGGGAACACAAGTGCGATGAGCACGAGTGCGATGTAAACCATGTCGATGACGGATCTTTCTTGGTTTCGGTTGAGGAGGAAGATGAAATTTTTGAATGAAAGGGAATTTTTGAAATTGGAAGATATGAAAAAAGTGAGGGTTTGGTAGAGTGGCCGACGGTGGGCTTATAAATAGGGAAGGATAAATTTTTGAAGTTCGTGTTTTGTTTTATTATTGGATTAAAGAAATAAAACATAAGTTTTATATACTATGACTATAGACAAGAAATATAACACGTATGTGAGAAAAAGGCTTCCTAATGAAGCTTCATGTAAAACATGTATAAGCACAAAAAGATAATCATATAAATACCTAAATAGGTATACTTAATTATCAAGAAAAGTAAAAAAGAAAATCATACCTCTAGCGCACTTAGGATACATTCTTAAGGAAGGTATTCTTGTTACCAAGCTACTCCTAAAGCTTGGTGGGTATGAGCTTTGACTAATCAACATGACAAAGAAAATTAGTGCAATTAAATGAAAAAGTAAATAATAATAAAAAATGTTGTTATCAACTCAACATCAAAACATATAGTTTTGAAAGACATGGTGTTTGCTTTTATGAGAAACCTTCTTCGTAGTTTTCAATTAACCATGGATCGTATCAAGTTTTTAAAGTACAATATACTTCAAGAAACTTGGTAACGAAGCTCTGATGCCAATTGTGGAAAACTAGAAGGGGGTTGAATAGTTTTGCCAATTAAAACTTCCTTTTAATCAATTTAGATCGACTTATGCCAATCTATTTGGATGTATATGTTGGATGTTAATAAACAAGCATATAAAGGTAAGTAATGAAAAGATAAGAGTATGAAACACAAAACCACAACACGAGTATTTATAGTGGTTCTGCTACAAGGACACCTTCCTTGCCCTACTCTACTCCTCGAGTCACCTACTCGAGAGTTCATAATCGCTACACCAATATCCTTATGGCGGAGAAGCCTTTACAACGTCGCCTACCCTTTTTCCGGTGCTAGGCTAACCACCGGGTTCTTTCACTCCAAGGTGAACCACACCTACACAACGTCGCCTACCCTTTATAAGGTACTAGGCTAAGTACCTAGTTCGTTCACTCCAATGTGAAATACACCTTCACAACGTCGCCTACCCTTTATTAGGTACTAGGCTAAGTACCTAGTTCTATTGAAATGGAGGAACTACACCACACTACACCAACGACTAATCCCAAAGGAGATCTACTCCTTTACAACATCATCAAGGATATCAATATCCTTGGATCTAATACTAGTCTATCTTGTACATCGAAACACACCATATTGAATGTACATCTAAGGCACCTTTCACTAATGCCTTTGACTAGATCTACAAGATACCTTTCACTAATGTCTTGTGTCTTCACTTCTAAGCACCTATCACTAATGCTTCTTTGTCTTGACTTCTAAGCACCTACCACAAGTGCTTATCCTATAGACGATAGATGCCCTTCACTAGTATCTTCATCTTGACACTTGAGACATCTTTCACTAATGTCTTCAACACTACATTTCTTTGAAGAAAGAAAGGAATCATCAAAAAGAAGACTTTAGTAGCCTTGATGATGAGGAAGCATGGCAACTCATGGACTTGGGGTGGTGATCTTGCCTTTAAGAGGAACCTAAAAGATCACATAAAAACAAAACTAAAAAAAAATAGATCTCTTGAATCTAAGGTTACTGAGATTTAACTCAGGGGAGAAAGTGTATTGGAAAGGGGTGAAGAATAATAAAGAAATGGCTCACTATTTATAGAAGAAAAATCCTACTGTTGCCCAGATCCCACGGATCCCTACCACAAGGGATCCGGCTAGCACAAAGCTAGGGATCCGTGGAACGCTCCTCTTTGCCCATGGGTATTTTGGTTATGGGTCATAGGTTGAACCATGCATCTTTTGGCTAGATACAATGTATCTTTGAGTGCAATGCACTTAGTCACTTGGATATGGGTTAATCCATGTGTTATGGATATTATTCATGTGTGATATAAGCATGACGTCATGTAATGGGTTATGGGTCAAGATCCATGGGTTATGGGCTTTGGGTTGTACCCAACTACATTCAATGTATTTGCCTAATGGGTTGTGATACTTAAGTTTCTACCCATCTATATTACCCAATATACTACATACTAGTTATGTGTATATTTTATCCAAATATGTAAACACTAGTTGTTGTACATATCTATTACTAAATCATGAAATCACATATACTTGTTTTAGTGTTTTATGTGAAAATGTGAATATGTTAGAAATTATTAGTTCAAACCATTTACGTATTTTATTTGTTTCGTTTATATGATTTTACGTTAGTTATCGACAAAGCATTAGAAGATCGTAAAATATAAATAAACGTTTTTACGACTTATTTGTATTAACATATTCCCTTTAGCATTCAAAAGACATGAGATGCAACGAAAAAGGTTATTACTTTGTATTAATAATGAAAGAAAGAAAATGTTTGTCCTAGACATGATAGTGATTTAAAGAAAATGATATGGTGAGAAATATCTTTTAGAAAATATTTCGAAAAATTTCTTGTATAGAAAATATCTTGAGTTTTGAAAATAAATCCCCACATTGTTAGTGAGTTGTGTGAAATAGAGATCTTAGACTCAGAGTAGAAGGTAAGACAAAAGTTTACGTACCTTGTAGAGTGAAAGTATTTCAAGACGATTGTTCCATAAGACCAAGACCTAGATGAAGCAAGTTGAATTGCCTCCTCTTCAACGGTTTGGTGAGGACGTCAACTATGTTGTCTTCGGATGACACTTTCCAATCAAAATGTTCCTTTTTTGAACATTGTCTCTTAAGAAGTGATGACGAATCTATAGCACCAGATTTTTGCTAAGATCTATGGCACCTTTGTTGTCGCATAAAATGGCAACGTCACTTAGATGGATGTCATAGTCAGCTAACGCTTGTTTCATCCATAGTGCTTGTTGGAATGCTTTGCTGGTGGAGACATATTTGGCTTCGGTTGTTGAGATGGCTAATGTTGTTTGCTTATTTGAGAACCAAGATGTTAAGTAAAACCCAATGAAAGTGTAATCACCTGCATGGTCAAAATCTGCATATACAATAGTTTCTACCCCCGTCCCCTTGGGATACCATAATCCTAATTGAGTTGTACCCTTAATATATCTAAATATTCTTTTGACGGATTATAGATGTGAAGTTTTTGGGTCTTCTTGAAACCTAGCACAAAGACGTACACTAAACATGACATTTGGCTGACTAGTAGTGAGGTAGAGAAGATTATCAATCATGCCATGGTATTTGGTGTTATCAACGGATTTACCATCTTCATCTTTGATAAGTTTGGTATCGGATGACACTGGTGTTCTTATTGGTTTTGACTTTTCTAATCCGAATTTCTTTAGCATTTCTTTTATGTATTTGATTGATTAAAGAAAGAGAAAATGACACAAATAGACTGCGCGCCCTGATGCATATCACTTTCTAGACCACTTTTATTTTTAATTTGAAAATAGACCGAGGACAACCGCTGTCATTGGGCAACTCATCGACATTGCGACAAGTGTCCCGTATGTGTAATGTATTGTTTTCTGGGGAACTAAAAAGCGGTGGGCAACCGTATAATTTTAAAAAGGGTTCTATCATCATTTTACGTTAGATAAAAAGTACACATTTGAATAGTAAAAGTACAGTATCCATTATTTCAGAGAGTTCAAATCCAAAAGTCACTGACCAATAAAGCATCCATAGTTATCGGTTTTCTCTTGCTCCTCCCAGTACTATTTTTACAAATTAAACCATCTTCTTTGTCAGCCCCCTGTCTTCCTTGTAACGTCAGTTATGTCACCATCTTTAAAGCTACAATGTTGATTGCAAACCACATTCGATTGATCAAGTTTTAAAAAAATGTTCTCAAATATGGTACGTAAATATTGTTCTCGTTGTTTATTACATATGATTATTTCCAATTGGTTATGTGTTATAATAAATCGTTTTTGTTATTCGATGATTAGCTATGTTAGATTGGTGCTAATTCCATTTTATAATCCGTTGCTCTTTTTTATGTGTATCTGATTCGTAGTTATGTAGGGTATGATTCCTTAGATGTCGTTAGTTAAGTATGTAACATTACTTGGTTCATTAAAAAATTTAGTGGCAGTTTGTAGACTAATAAGGAGTGGTTTTTCATCAAAAGCTATCTTATCCTCTCGTACTTTGAATCACCAAAGTTGGATCGCAATCCTTTACCCTTTCCAATATCGTTTGAGTAACTATATCTTCTCGCAGTGTTCACCAATGTTTAGAGTCTTAGCGGAGGTCTAGGTGCGAGGATAGGTGAGATTGCTTTTGGTTGACCAATTTTATGGCAATCTCATTGTCAACCTTTTTGGTTTTGGTGTTGGTGTTATAGATGTGGTTATAATTGTAGCAATGGTTCCCTATGCGTGGAAACGTCGAATCGGCCGTGGGTATAATAATAGCGAATGGTTATTCCAATACTAGCGGTGGATGAAGAATCGGAAGTGGTTGCTCGCACCCTTCATTCTCCTTTTCTTCAATCTGCGGCCTTTAAAGAATCATCTTGACTCTTGAGGTTTGGAAAATTTATGTTTCCTAGTGAATAATATCAATAACTAATGGAATTTTGAGTTTAGTATTGCAATTAAGTCTAGTTAGAGTATATTCGCATGTGAAGAATATCGAGATTGGCTATTATTTTGATTATTTATGTTTTCACAAATGATATCATAAAATCATAACATAAAATTTGATGCAGTAATCTAGTACCTTGTAAATTAGATGAATACTTATTCCCTAACATACCTAATCAGTCCAAAATAGCACATTCTTAAACATATACAAAACACATTCATAATCTTAAAAATCATCAACATCAACTGCAACTTCTTTGAGTCTGTTGATAAGATTTTTGGCACATTCAACCATCTCTTGATACTTAGCTTTGACAACAGCATTATGATCTTTCAAATTCTAAAAATGGTCAGCATTATAATCTTTGTAAATCTTAAAATCAGCTATCGCCTCTTCACACGTTGTTTCCAAATTAGCATTATCCTCTTCGATCCTCTTGAAACGCGCTTTCATATCTTTATACTCACATTCATACTCTGGAAGTTGTTCAATCATTCTCTTCCTCTTATCAATCAGTTCTTGTTTCTCTCTAAAATTTCCTTTTATTGGGAAAGTCTTTCCCGGATCACAAGCAATTACCATTCTCTTGAAATGGTCTATCATGTCTTTAAATAAAGATTCATGCAAATTAGTACAATTCGGAGTGCATGTACCATCTTGACACAAAGAACACGCCATTTCGTAAATGATTGTGATGATTGATAATCTAATTGATCTAAATGTCAATTGACTAAAATATTACAGAAGAAATGAAAGGTAAATTTCACAAATGAAAAGGTATTTTTAGTTTTTGTGTAGACAGCTTTATTTAATTAAAAGTTATTGAAATTGTTATTAGGTTTTATGTTTTATAGGACATGGCGGAAACCAAAGAAATCATATTTAAAGTGCACCACAACGGGAAATTTGAATTTCACCCCCTCCGCTATATAGGTGGTCTCTTTACTGATGTCTGGTGTTTTAGCTCCACCAGGGTTGCATTTACCAGGGGTGCTTGATCATGTTTTGAATGATATTGGAGGGGAAAATGGGCTTTATTTTATGCTGCACCAAATAAGTCACTAGAAGATGGTTTAACATTGTTGCACATAGACAATGACATTCAACGAATGTATGACCTTGTTGATGAGAATGGATCCATGGACGTCTACATTGTGCACGAGCTACAGGTTTTGTCACAATTTAATTTCAAAAACATGGTATGGCAGGAAGAGGACGCTGGCATGCGGTGCGGTAGTGCAACACCTTTCAAAAGAAGGAAGTTAAAAAAGCGTGTTTCTATCACGAAAACTGAAAGAGGGTTCGAGATCATAGAAAAAAAGGCTAGTGCACAAGGAATGGTTACAATTGTTATGAATGTTTGTTCTTGTAAAAATAATTATGAGTTTATCGCCAACCATGCGATAGTGCTTCTTTGCCAAACTTAGTCTTCGTTAGGTTTATCTTCGTTAAGTGTATCCTTTATGGTCATATGGTTAAGAATTATGGTTGCCCGATCGTACAACAAGTATTGCCCAATGATGGCATTTAGTTGCCCAGATTGCAAATTGGAAGGTGGCCTAAGGTTCAAATGAAATTGCCCAATAACTTTAACTTGATTGTCAGAATTTTCGTGTGTAGATACTAGATGACTATAACGGTTGCGTTTGCTCATTAGAATGTTAAACCGTTTTCTAGTACAAACATACTAACAACTGCTACAAGAGTTAAAACAGTTGTTTTGAAAGTATGTGAATACGCAACCACTGCTACAGTTTAACAAACCAATGCTAGGTTCAATCAAACCACCACTAGTATGGACGCAAATATCAACTTTCTTTCTATTTTCCAAATGACTAGTTGAAGTTCAAATTTTAAAAGTGAAATGTAAAGCGCGGATATGAATGATTTGCTTCAGTTTGTCAAATATGCTTAAGCAACTTTTTCAAAAGCAACAACATATATGGAAGCTACATTTTAGTACAAAAAAGGATAAGAAACTGATAAATTCAAACGGTTTTTAATTACGGATAAGTCTTATCCAAATACCAAAAAAGGAGAGAAAATCTGCAAGTAAATATTCACGTTCCTTCCCTATAAATTTTATGACAAATCCAGTAGGAAAATAGATTCCTAAGAGCCTAGGCACGTACCTACCTATAAAACAGTAAATGGAAACTAATGATACCGCGTGCAAGAATAGTAAAATCCTCGCTTTAAATACGCGCGGTAAATAAAGGGAAAGCACAAAAAAAAAACCATTCCTCCACCAACAAAAAACACCTAAGAGAAGTTGAAGATGTTAACCCGTAGCCCACGCACCGTCGACTCCAAAAAGCCCAAACATAGCCTAAACCCTTACCCCCCCCAAAAAAATACATAAGTGCAAAGCAGTTGCTGCCACAACTGAAACATGTTCTTAAATGAATACTAATAACAATTAGTCATTCCTAAGACGACAAAATTGACAATCTCCGCAAACATTCACAACATTCCTTCAACCAAAACCCATGTCCTTTTTCTTAACCTCGCTCTTCCCGAGCGGAAGAATAATGTATATCATGGGTATTGGGTCGAAGGAGTGGTAGAATGTGTAAAGCGAGGCAAACAACACGGTGAAATTTTTGGTCTCGGTCCTACGTTGATTGCAGCCGTGCCCCCAAGCAAGTGTACATCTACTAATCTCGGCATATCGGGTTGGATAGACTGGGTTAAAGGTAAAATGACAAGCTTGTGGGCACTTGGATAAATTTTAGAGCAAACCACATAAATAATTCGTAAACAAAATCCCATCCTATCGTGTAGGGGATGATTGGTGTATTTTGTGACAGTTCTCTCTCCTCGCTCCAATTCAAACCTATCACATCAGCGTATGGATGTATTTTTCTGAATTATTTGTGGTTCAACCATTGCTCTAAAATAAAAGCTACGCGGATTGGAAAAGCAACCCCACTAAAAGCTCTTCCAAGACCGCATAGGGCGGATTTACACGGAAACCCGTTGAGAAGCCTATTGAACTTCTCGCAGGATTCCCATATGAAAATACGGCCACCCCAGGAGAACCAAACGACGGGAAATCCTTCAAGAAAATGATAGCAAACAATAAATAATCCACACTTACAATTAATTCGCGTACCACTTCTAATGTAGTTTTTCACTGCTAGTATCATTGTGTCAGTTTATTATGTAACATTCTAGAATTTCTTGGGTAGGATTTTTTGTATTAGATAAGTATGCTCAGTATAATTATCTTGTATATTGTAAAGGACTCCTTAGCTTATGAAAGGAGGTCCAGGCTAGAGTTTGATATAACTTTTCGGCATATTTAGAGTCGATACACTTCAAGGTTGTAATCGCTAATACTATTCAGAGTATTCGTATTAATATTAAATTCGGTGTTTTATAGACCATAAGTTATTGTAAAACGTCAACATCTTCACTTTGATGTAAGCACATAACGCTTGTGTTATTACGTGTGTAGAGTGAGTTGATTATTTTGAGGTTTATGAGACTTTTCTAAGCGTCATAAAATGGTGTCGTGTCTAGATAGTAGATGACGATAACGGTTCGCTTATTTGATTATAATAGGACATTTGGGGATAAATACATCCAAAAATACGAATAATCATACAAGAGCAAAGCAGTTGTTTTGAAAGTACTGATTAATTTTGATTCAATTGGGGATAAAAAATAGAGTTACAACCGCTAGGGCAAAACATAGTTTAGACCCACACACATCATAATTCGCAACACCCAACAACTGTGTCAATCAATTTCAAATAAACATCAATGGTGCCCAACTCTTTTGTCGCAACTCACAACATGGTTGCGTTTTGGAAAAAACAAAGGAGGCTACATGGTTTGAACAAATTCTCAATTATATGCATATGTTAACACGCAACCACTTCTACAGTTTAACAAACCACTTCTAGGTTCGCTCAAACCATCGCTAGTGTCGACGCAAATATCAACTTTGTTTCTGCTTTTCCAAATCGCTTATAATAAAAAAATCCTCGAACTACAATATGGTTTTTGCGAATTAAAAGGTTGACTAGTTGAAGTTCAAATTTTAAAAGTGAAATTTAAAGCGCCGATATGAATGATTTACTATAGTTTGTCAAACGTGCATAAGCAACATTTCCAAAACCAACAACAGCTGTGGAAGCTACATTTTTCCAAAAAAATGATATAGAGACATAGCAAACTTTCAGTAAAAAAAACTATAATAAACCGATAAATTCAAGCAGTTTGTAATTACGGATAAGGCTTACCCAAATACCGAAAAAGGTGAACAAATGCAAGTAAATATTTATGTTCCTTCCTAGAAATTTTGGGACAAACCGGTAGAAAAATAGAAGGGTAGGAGCCTTGGAACGTGCCTACCCACAAAACAAGAATTGGAAACTAATTATACCGCAAGAAGAACAGAAAATCCTCGCTTTAAAAACGCGGTAAATAAAGGAAAGCACATAAAAACAACCATTCATCCACCTACAAAAACACCAAAGAGAAGTTGAAGATGTTAACCCGTTGCCCATGCACCGTCGGTTCCAAAATCCCATACATAGCCTAAACCTTTACCCCCAAAACAAAACATAGCGCAAAGCGATTCTCGCCACAACTGAAACATGTTCTTAAATGACTACTAATAACAATTAGTCGTTTCTAAAATGTCGAGAATGACGACTAATAACACATCCTGCGACCATTCACAACATTCCTTCACCCAAAACCCGTGTCCTTTGAAGTTTTTGGAAGCATGCCTGCACTATATGGCGTACTAAAGGTGGGAGTTTAAACCGATTAGACTCTCATTATCCATTTGGGATGTTCAATTTCACCGCCATTACTTAACCTCGCTCTACCCGAGCGTAAGAAGGAATTATATCATGGGTATTGGGTCGAAGGAGTGATAGAATATGCAAAGAGAGGCTTAAAATTATGGTCCGTAGTCCTCTGTTGATTGGTGCCCATTTCCGAAGCAAGTGTACGCCTACCAATCTGGCAGATCGGGTTGGATAGACCGAGGTCAAGGTAAAATGACGAGCTTGCGGGCCGGGATAAAATAAAGAGCAAACCATTGCTAATGTAGTTTTCCACCGCTAGTATGATTGTGTCGGTTTAATATGTAACATTCTTGAATTTCTTGGGTAAGATGTTTTGTATTAGATAAGTATGCTAAGTATAATTATCCTGTATATTGTAAAGGGCTCCTTAGACTATAAAAGGAGGTCCAGGCTAGAGTCGATACACTCCAAGGTTCTACTCGCTAATACTATTCAGTGTATTCGTGTATTAATAATATATGTAGGTCTTTTATAGACCATAACTTATTGGTGTGAATTTAATTTGTTAACATTAATATTTGTTTTCAAATATACTATTCAAGTGAACACTGATGAAACGGAAATGTCGATATATTGTAACTAGTTAGATTAAAAAAATGTTACATTATTTTTGTTAGGTCACGGATTTTAAAAATACCACAAAATTGTTATAAAGAGCAACACAATTGGTTGCTCCTAATTGGTTGATCATATGTGTAGAGTGAGTTTATCATCAGTTTGACGTAAGCACATAACGGTTCATGTTATTAGATGTATAGAGTGAGTTGATTATTTTGAGGTTTATGCGAGTTTTCTAAACGTGAAAAAATGGTACAATGCTTTTATGCTTGATTACTTAAATTAAATATCCGTAATTATAAAATGAATTGGTTGCCAAATTACAATTGCTAGTTAATTTTACTACCGATAATTATATCGACTCATCGCTAGTAAACCTGAATAGGTTGTATACTTACAATCGCTAGTATTATATGCACAATCGCTAGTTATTATAACAACCGCTAGTGATAGAAATTGCCCTACGCTCAGCAGCTTAGTTGCCAAATTGATATTTGGAAACAACCGCTAGTTGGCGAGATGAAATAAAATGGATAATGGCAACAGAGGAAGTACTAAATACGCTGACATACAACGCTTCATACTGAGGCGACAACCTACAACAAATTACGATTACTACATAAACCCTTGATAAACAGACACACCAAACTTTGTGTACATAAATTTAATTGATGCGGTGGTATTCAAACCATACATCATAAAACTACAACCACTAGAACAATTTACAACAAATTGTGACGGAAGATCGGGGAGTTTCAACGACTTCCTAGCGAACTCCCAATTTGTCTTGATATTATCATAACCATCGTCCATCAAATCGCCGCCCTGATATACATTTTCTTTAATGACGTGGAACAAGAAAGTAAAAACTTTATTATGTGTAATTCATTCTGTGATCTAGGAAAGGATCGAAAAATCACTATCTGAATCTGCCCATGACTGAATGTGGTTGTGTCTAAATCAAATGAAGGTTGTTCCAAAGCTAAAACACTAAGCGTGTGTGCATCCTGGAAAATCCAATAGTATTGAGATAGAAAAACATGGCAGTTTACGGATGTTTATTTGATACGTATGAAATAGAGTAATAAAGTATTACACTTACTCTGGTTTCCAGCTTTTTCAAGTTTGGAGATCCGCGAATCATTTGGACGATGAGTAACACGATATGATCTCGCCAAAATCAACTCATTAGATTCAGATTAACGAGGGATACAAACGGCAAAAGGACATTCATCCGGAATTACCATCACACATCAACTACAACAGTCGAGTTTTGGGTTAGTTTCAAAGATTAAATGTCGTTCTGATTACACATATATTTAACATTGTAAAATTAGAAGTGTAAATCTCAAACGGTCTTATCGTGCAATAGTCAAAATCCAATGTAAGGGTCTCAAGAGATGGAAGTCTTGTCGGTGAAAGATATTGGATGCTATGATTGTCGTGACAAAGATTCAAATACCGAATGACAAATGTAACTTCTTTAAATTCCTAATACTTTCAAGATTCCATAGTTTCATCCCGTTTGTACTCTCAACATCCAATCTAAGAGACTCAAGTAAGGGACAACCAGCAATTAAATCCCAAACTGTACCGGTAAGAAATTTTACTAAACACAATTCTAAGCTCAATAAATTTGGAAAACTAGTGAAAACACCAAACTAGGAAAATCGAACAATGAATTTCAAGATGTTTCAATTCAATACGCCCAGTAAAGTTGGGTTGGCAACGAATCGGTTGTCTGTATCAGCTTTCTAACTGCCGTGTCCTCAATTCCTTACGGTGCAAAACATAAGCCAATCACGAATCTCTTCATAATTCAAGTCTTCCATTCCGGGCAACGGTTTGGGATCTACAGAGAAAACAAACTTTTTTATGGGACCCGTAAGCTAATTTAAAAGTCTAGTAACATGGCTCCCATCAAACTTATATGTTAAATAATAAAAGAAATCCTTATCAATTATGACTTCAGTGAGCAAGGTCCACTTAAACCTCCAATTTGTAGATAAAATAGAGGTGCTCACCACTTTTGTTATGTTACCGATCACTATATCCGGCGTGTTGCTAATATAATCTCCCATAATGGTGATAACATTAGCTCAAAACGACATGGTTTTCAAGGAAATATTTTTGGTTTTTTTAATTGTCGATAGGAGGTTGTGGATAAGGGTTGTTGATTTGCAATTGATGGTCAGAACGAGGGTGTGTAATGATCATTATATGTGGTCGTTGGGTTGGCTCATTGATTTGCGCGCCCAAGATACAAGCTTTTCAAATTTGGTCCGTAAAATATGCCCAAAACCCATTTTGCTGCCTCCAACTTGGCTAACTGGAATTCCTGCTACCCTAAACTTTTAAGGGCGTGGGAGAGTACCCTGAACTTGGAAAATGGGTCATTTTACAACCATCCGTTTACTTATCTAGGTCATGTACCGTTAGGTATTTGATGGGCCCAATAAAACCTATTAGTCTTCTACATTAAAAGTCAAATATCCAGAGAAAACAAAATGTCGCCTCCTTTAATGTTGATCCTGTGATACTTTAAATAGAATACTTTTAGATTTTGTTGTGAAAAATTTGTGAAAGGTGAGTTTTAGTAGATTATTTATTCTCTATTGTTGTTGTTTGCTTTTTAATTATATCCAACTACATTAATACCAACAGTACATGTCATGGTTTATTAGGGCCATTGTTAATGATTGTAAAGTGAGGATAAATTGTTATTCTGTCAAACGACATTATTTATTGATGTATTATATTGGTTTACCATTTTACAGGCATGCAGCATGAATGATAATGACGATGGAGGGTACGAGGAACATGACGTAGATGAAGATGATTTTGAAGAAAATAATGAACATGAACTTGATGCAATGACATAGACTCTTGATCCCAATCAAGATGAAGAGATGGCTCTTGGTATAGAAGCAGTAAAAAAGCACTACATGATCTTGCAACATACAAGAGAACCTACTAATCAAGATGAAGAGATGGCTCTTATTACGTTTGTTACGTGATACATGTTTGGCTTATTCAATATTTCGCTTTAATGAGTCTACAAACTAAGTTCAAAGTTAGGTATATATTTTGATGATACAACAAATGAAATAACTACGTAAAAATTGAAAACATTGAATCATGAAAGCAACGCCAAACATTGAAAATGAATTGGTTGTATACTTACAACTGCTAGTTATTTTTACTACCACTATAGTTAATTTTACTACCGCTAGTAAAACTGAAGTGGTTGTAGACTTACAACTGCTAGTCATTTTTACTACCGCTATAGTTATTTTTACAACCGCTAGTAAAACAGAATTGGTTGTATACTTACAACTGCCAGCATACAGGTTAGTACTGCTAGCTATTTTAACCCCTGCTTGTGATAGAACACATCAACGAAATGATGCCACCGTCGTTAATATTGTTGTGTATGGCCGTGTTTGTGCTGCCCATGTGTAGGTGGTGCTGATACCATTCTGGTGCCCTTGTGTAGGTGTTGTTCTTACTATTCTGGGCCTAAAAAGTGAAATATTGGTTTAGTGCTGCTAGTATTAAACTTACAACTGCTAGTTAAATTGTACTAGTGTTTAATGGTAAATCTGTTAAGTTCAAGTGTGCATAGTCACTAGTTGGTAGTTATTAGTTGATTGTAGAATATGAATTTTAACAACTAGAAGGACTCCTTGGTTTATAAAAGTAGTCAATAAGGAAAAGAAGTTGCCCTACGTAGAACAGTTAGTTGCCACATTATTTATTGGAAACAACTGCTAGTTCCCCAGATTAAACAAAGATGTATAATGGGATTAAAGAACATAGGAAATAGTAAATACGTTGACATACAACGTTTCATACAGAAAACCTACTACATATTACGATTACTACATAATTATGAGTTTAATGGTTACGTAATATATAACCACTTGATTTATAAAATTCAGCAAGTACGCAGAAAAAGCTAACCACTCCATGCTTCCTTCACATACAGGCATCGTACTAAAACTACAAAGCCTCATTCCCATTAAGCATGATCCCTAAATTCTGCTGAACAAACCTGTTGAACATGAATATAATGGTGTAAGTTAAAAATAAAACATTAATAGAATGGTAAGTTAAAAATTAAACATACTATAAACAGCATGCTCTGGCTAATTTAACAAAAGAAGAGATTCTTTGTATGGGGCGATGTAGAAATATCCCACATCTCCTAACATTCCCATCCAGACAAATAATTCAAGTTCTTTGTTGTACACAAATACCGACTGACCCAAATGATTGGCGTTGTACGCTTTCACTATTGGAGCTTGATCCTTTGTAAACCCAAGAAAATGAACCGAATATAGGGTAGGGATGGCGAATAGGATTCTAAATGATGTTATGGAAGAACCATTGATGTCCAACAACCATCCGTAATAATCTGGGGAAGTCCTCCAATAAAAGCTTCCAGTAGTTTCTCATTGTCCAAAACCATAGATGGATATAAAGCAGCCAATTCTTGAAACCTTCGAATGTAGGTCTCGATGTCGTACCCAACAATCACTAACTCATAAAATTTTGTTTCCAACTTCTTCACCTCAGTTCGTGAACAATACTTCTTCGTAAATAAACCTTTGAATTGCTCCTTGGTGAGCTTGTAAGCATTTCCATTCCCATAGGCTGTGCATACGAGTTCCACCATGACATTGCCCCATCTAAAAGTGTACTTGTAGCGAACTTAACCTTGCAATCATCAGGGCAATTGCATAAAAGAAGCACAGACTCCATTTTCTCAAACCATCGAACCATAGCGGTGGCCCTTCGGTGCCCTTGAACTTAGTGTGATCTCCGCTTTTAAAATCCTTATATGAACAATTCCGAACCTGCACCTCCCGCAATTCCTGCAGCAGCAAAGAAGAAGTCCGGCGATTAGCTTGCCGCAGCCTCGGTAGCAGTTTCAAGTCTTGTGGCCTCAGCAGAGTCGCAGCCTCAAAGATGAGTTGCAAGTCTTGCGGCCTCAGAAGAGTCGCACCTCAAAGTAGTAGCAAGTCTAGCGGCGGCAATGGCTGCAGCTTCAACAAGATTAGCAAGTCTAGCGGCTTCAAAGAGTGGCATGACCTCGGCGACAACCGCCACTGTTGCTCTTTCAGTCCTTAATGCCTCGACTATACTATCCCTCACATACTTTTGCATAGCCGCTTGTGTCATAGCTTGTGGAGCTTTCTTCGGCGCCATAACTCTTCCAAATAAAAGGAAAGGTGAGACGTAGCAAAGTCCTATGTTTATAAGCGCTCTAAGGATATGTGATATGAGATAATAAATTTGAGTTTATTTTTCAAAAATGAATGACGGATTCCTAGAAGATGGGTTATAAGATGTCGTAAGTGCTTCAAATGTATGATGGTTTAGTGACTTAATGTGTGAATAACGTGTAACTCGACATGTTGGTGGTGATCAAAGGAGTGAGAGTGACTTTGCCCTACTTAAAGGTTTTATCTCGGCATTCGACGTTATAGGTGATGATTCAACTGATATTAAAATTGAGATAGGGAACGGCCAGGCATTCTTCATGTTGGAGTATGAAGAAAGGATAATGGGATGGGTATTTGAAGGCATCCATGTGACAATCAGTTTGAAATGAAAGTAAATAACTCGAAAAATGTACGTATAAACCGCATGTAAAGTGAATATGCACTTATGATAAAATGATGAGATGCTATGATGATGTAGTTATAGTCTAGGTCAATGATGCAACCTAGTTCTCTATAACCAAGCTCTAATGCCAATCATCACACCCCAAATAACCTATTTTGCGGTTGAAATGGAATTCACGGGGTTGTTGTCATAGCATCACAATCACGGTTATATTGAACGACCTAAAGTGTCGTTGGAAAACACATCGTTTGATTTAATAAAACATTCAGAGTTTACAAAGTGTAGGTCCCAAATAAAAATCAACATGTATAGAAATAAGTTTGATACAAGCCAAACGATGTTTTTAAAGTGCATAAATCCCTGTGAGACGCATCGTCACCACGACTCTATGATATGTCCACATGCATGCCATGAAGTGTATGCCTTAGATACCTGAGATAAAACATGCTTAAAATAGTCAACACAAAGGTTGAGTGAAATCCATAGGTTTAGTTAATTCGTTTGAATACAATATTCGTAGTGTAAGTTACATTATTTCACACACATCGTTGAAAACTAAACAGCATTTATTTCACTAAGTTCATGACAACCAAAGCGTAAACCTCGTACCAATAGAAATTGGTAAAATCGTTTCATCGCAGCCCTAATAGGTAAACTTGCCAATTTACCTTGATGATTCAAATATAGTGCGTTCGATTTCCCCTAACTGGGTCAATAAGAACGGGAGTGTTAATTCCAATAGGCCTATTCACAATATTCGTGCTCACTCGCAAGTGACTAATGGTGCATGATGTAGGGACTTCAAACATGGCAATTGATTACTTAGTGACAATAAAACTTTTGGATATAGCATACAGTTCAAAGCATTTGTGTTCGATTAAAAATATAGCATGTATCTCCCCCAAGAGTTTGTAAAACAATTAAGTAATAGAAAGTGGGGCTACGAACTCACTTGGTACAATGATGCGATGGCAAAAGTGAGTACACTGAAATGTAGCGTGAATCTCTAACTGAGACCTGTTATGAATGATATGATATATATAATAAGTTATGATGTAATGTCTTGCATGCAATTCGTATGATATCTATACCATTGTGAATTTTTGAAAATAACACTTATCGCCGAAAAATAATCTTATAACGTCTTGACAATTTATAAATTACTTTACAAGTATTTATGTTGAAATGATATTCTACGATAGTCATTTAGTGATTTATTTTGAAATTATAGCTTTTTGTCGTAAAACAATGTTATTTGACACAAAAAAAGTGACTAAATGGCCTCGAAAAGCTAGTCGTAAAATGGTGCACATCGAGTGTTAGGAGACAAACTCAACGGTTTTGGAAAGCTTGTAGCATTATCTCAAAGTATTAGCTTTTAAGTTTTTATCACAGAGGTCTCGATCATGGAGAAAAATATAGGTAAAGTAGAGTACTTGTAGCAAAAATATTGTTTAAGGGTAACTTTCGGCAAAGTTTGAGTGACCGTATTTTATTCGTTACAACTCCGTTTGACGAACGGTTGGACATTTTGGAAAATAAGCTAAGCAAACTTACTTTTACTAGAAGACATCATTTTATAAAAAGTATTCCATCAATGATAAAAAAGACTCCCAACATGGTCCTTAGCGGCAACTGATTTTTGGCTATTAGAAAATATATTAGTTTTATACTTGTAATAAAAAGTTACGACGACCTTGTTTAAACACGTGTAATTTTATCGTTATAAGTCCGTTTTCTACGTTTTATATGTCCTTAGCTTCGTGTTAAAGTATACTAATATATTCTTGATAAATCGACTCATTTAATAACGCTTAAGACTCATTTTTAACTCGTAAAAGTTTGGGACAGCATGCTGAAATTTTCTGAAAATATAGTTTTCGTCGTTAAACTTGAAAATAGCATAACTTCTTCGTTATAACTCTGTTTTAACCCATTCAATCGGCCACGTTTTCATTTTAAAGTATATTTTCTGAATATCTAGCCCAAATATTTTTACAAATTGTCGAAATTTCCATAATTAACAAAAATGATCAGACCCTTATATATTGTTGTCGAAATGGATTTTTCTCGCGTAATACTTATTCTAACCACTTCAAACCAACGCCAAAGCTATTCTAAACCTACCATACACCTTCTTAGTGTGTCATGGGTTCCTAGAAATCATGAAAAATGACATGTTTCAAGGGATAATTATAGGATGATATATATTCATTAATAGCACTTAAAAACAAATAAAGTGGTATAGATAATCATATAACTTGCATGTTTTCTCAAGCATGATAAAATGACCAAAGTATAAATATAAAAAATAAAAATGATCATGAAATGCTTACTAGTTAATTGATGAGGTTTAAAGAACAAGGGTTCCTAATTACTCCTAGGTTTTTATTTCAAAACCTAAATAGAAGTAATCTATTGTTGTGAAATCACTTGTTGCTTGAAAAATTAAGCTTTTCTCTTGTGTTCTTGCCCTTGGCCGAACCACCAAACAAAGAGAGGAGAGTGTTTGATTTTTTTCTCACCTTTAACTATGTGTTTTTATGTGTCTAGTTTGTATATAATTAACTAAATACAAGTGTTACTCTATTAGGAGTATATGTGTATGTCAAGGATTTAGATCGTCAAGCATGAGTTTGAAAGGGACATGACGTATATTTGATAAGTTAAAGTATTTAAATGTGAGTATATTGTGTATTAAGTGAATATAATTAGGTATTTAGTGTAGCGTTAGCTAGAAATAAATTTTAACAGAACAAAATAAAATATATCGAAGTCATAAAAATTATAAAAATACATTTCTTACAAAAATTTAGTGACATAATAATTATCGAGTAGTATTGACTTAAAATCGTCGTAATTATATAAATATAAAATTTATATACAAAATAAATTGAAAACATCGGATTAACTAATAATATAATTTTATAATCTTAAAATGAGTATAAAAATATATTAGGATTATTTTTGGAAGTGTCGGATCAAGCGTTCAAAATAAATGATTACGCGATAGCGTTTATTTAATAGGAAATTATACGTTTAATGAAAAATGCAAAACCATGCATGAACGAATATGACGATGATGTTACCAATGATATGTAGACTAATCCTAGTCTATATGAAGTGTCCTCGATGATATGTTCATGAATTCGCAGCTAAACCCTTACGGTTACACGAATTTGCTACTCGTAAACCTAGTTTATGATAAATGATGAATAGTGAAGCATGAATAGTGATTTTCTCCGGGAATGAATAGTGTTTCGTGAATAGTAAAATTTTGAAATACGTTCTCAGAATATCAAATCAACTTCGAAAATGATGAATAGTAAATTTCTGAGATGAATAGTGAAATTTTCAAATTTGTTGATGACCTGAAAGTACGAGTTGTCAGAGTATCTGTTCTCAGTTGTATCTTCTTTGATGGCTGTTCATCATCAGTTGTTCTCTTTCTCTTTAAACTTCTTTTTCTTGCATCCTCATTCTGTTTTTCATCATCAAAAGGAATAGTACCTTCTAGTTCCTTTTGATAAGCTTCTCTAACAGCATCATATAAGTCTTTCATCTCTAAATTTTTAAACTTGTGTAATCCAGTATATCCTCTACCCCTCAGATAAGCCATCATAGCATTCCTTTCTTTAGCAATACTTGGTGGTCTTTTTGGTATAACAGGTTGCTTCTCTGGTAGAACACTTTTGTTAGGAATTAGAAATTCCCGGTGTTAAAGAGTCGGTCACCTCAAGTATATGTAATCGTTAAAAGCTCGTAGTCGTAGTTCATTTAAGTTTAGTAGTATTTAGTTAAGTAACACCGTGGAGGACGGACGGTCTTTACCCATTCAGATGCCCGATCCACGCCCAAAGTGTGGCGATTTATGTAAGACTATAAATACTCTACCTCCCAAGGTAGAGAGTTGAGCTCATAATAATATCTTTCACTTTCTCTCACTAAGTTCCCTAAACCTCTAACTTTCTCTCTAGAATTCCATCTATATGCTACTTTGTGTTATGGTTTGATGTGTATGTGAAAAGTAATATCTAACAATTGGTATCAAGAGCCATGGTTAGATCATATCTTGCACATCCTTGGATTTATAGTGGTTTTTAGGTGGTTTTGAGTTTGAAAAGTTTAGTGGTTTTGCATCATTTGGTTGATTTCTTGTGTTAAAGTTTGAATTTTGTTGGTACTTTTATGTTTAGAATCATCAAAAGTGTTTAGGTTTTCATTTGTTAAGCTTGAATCATCTTGGTTGGGTTGTTTTGGATTGAAAAGTGAAGGTTATTTGGTTTTCAAGCCAGCGACTTAGCTCTCGGAATAGTTTCTTGGTAGCGACTTGCTTCACGCTTTGTAGCGACTTACGATTGTTAAAACTAGCGAGTTAGATCTAGCGAGTTAAAGTACAAGTAGTGGAATCTCCACACATGTGTGGCGACTGAGGTAGCGACTTGGTCGATGTGAGTTGCTCTTTAGCGACTTGTGTTTCTAGCGACTTGTGTAGCTAATTCTCGCCAAAATTTGGTTAGCGACTTGGTCCAGAAGTGAGTTACTACTTAGCGACTTGCTTGTCTTAGCGACTTGGGTTTCTAGCGACTTGGCTTTTAGCGAATTAATTGGTAGCGACTTAGTGCACTTGTCTCTAGCGAGTTAGTGCATTATCATCTAGCAACTTGAGTGATTGTTTACGGTTTCTCTTGATTTAGTAAAACTCGTGAAGGAATCTATTTCCGGTTTAATCATAGAGTTATAAAATCCGTGATAACTGTTAACATGTCTACCAACGTCCCCACCGTCATATCCATCGTTGCCGAGGATGTACAAGCAATGGTTCGAGGATACTGTCCACCCATGCTTGATGTAAGGCCGACTACGATTCTTGGGCTCAACGAATCGATTGTATTGCCTTGGAAAGGAAAATGGTGTCAACATTCTTAAATCCATTGATGAAGGACCATATCGTGTTGAGACGACTAGAGACATACTTGATACTAATGAAGATGGTACTCATTTACGGAATGGATGGACCTAAGATGTATGATGAGCTTGATGATAAGGAGAAAAGAGATTCGATGCGATATCGTGGCTTCAAACATTGTTCTTCAAGGTCTTCCTAAAGACATCTACAAGTCGATCAATCATAACACCGATGCAAAGGTGTTTGGGATAACGTTAAGATGCTTCTCCTGTGTTCGTAATTAACTATGGAAGGCAGAATCCTAACTCTATGATGAATTTGAGCACTTCAAGATGAAACCGGATGAGAGTGTCTATGAGTACTATGTGAGATTCCATAAGTTAGTGAATGACATGAGGAACATCGAATGACTATGCCTAACATTGATTGAATTCAAAATTTGTGAACAACATGAATCCGAATGGCACAAGTTTGTTACCATTGTGAAGCTTACTAAAGGATTGAAGAATACAAACTATGAGCAACTCTATGCCTTCCTCCTTGAATGAAAGACATGCCATGTTTGAAAAATTGATTCTCAATCGGTTCAAAACTAACCCTGTGAGAGACAAGCTCGCCTAATGATTCAACCGCCTTCTACTCAAACATCGGAATCAAAACCAAAGCTTCACAAGCCATACCCTTGGGTAATGGTAATCACAAACTCATTCCCGATCCTATGTACAAACAAGTCGATCTTTGATGCACACGTGGAAGCTTCATTAATCAACTAGCTCTTCCGATTAGCCAAAACATGAATTCTCTCCCACAAACCAACAACAACCTCGAGCGACATCTAACCCACACAATCAAGCTCTTGTTAAAGATGGAAGGATCGTGGTGCAACCAGTTCGGGAAAGACAAGATGATCGGGAAGGGGTGGTGCTGGTAGAGGCTATGGGCAATCGAATCGAGGAAGGAATGGCAACCAAGGTCAAGCTAAGCCTATCAAATGCTATAAGCGTGGTGGTGAGGACACATTGCAAGGAACCGCACATCTCCAAAGCGCCCGCGAATCGCCGATTACTTGAGAGATAAGATGTCACTGCACAAGCTCGGGACAATGGTGTTGCGTTGGATGAAGAAGAATTGTTGTTTCTTCTTGAGGGTAATGCCAAGACCTATGATGCAGATGTGGATGAGCAGCCTATTCGGGAGATAGGTCACAATCATCGAACGCCTTTCAAGTCACCGATCGTGATGCTTACGACTCGATGTAGATGATGGACCCATCAGACACACAATCTTTATGGCTAGCATCTCTCCAATGGTTTCTCCCAAGATCTCTTCTTCACCACAAGTGGCCCATCCAAGGACAAACTCATCTCGGAGGTATTAAAGCTATACGATGATGTTGATGTGCAGCAGATGCATGACAAAGTACAACCAATGAAACTATTGAATCAAATATTGAAAATATGGGTAATATCAATATTGTCCCATACGATCAATACGTGAAACAAAGTGAAAGTGAAATTGTACCAAGTGATGCATCTTCTGCATCAACAATGACTATGTCTTTGATGAATACATCGCATGTGCTCCGATGATTCCATAATTTCGAACTAAATGCCTATAAGGAACGTGTTGCTATTTATGAACAACGTGCAAAATTTGAGTTGACCACTCGTGAGCAGGAAATGGATGTCCAAGTGAGTACAAGAATTAGAAAAAGTAAATTTAGAGAAGAAGTATTGAAACAAGAATTAAATTCCTTGCAAGAAAAACTTTCTAAAACATTAAACAAAAACAAGAACTTCAAGAAAATGTGAAAATGCTTAAGCAAGAATTTAATGCAAAGGAATCAAAACTCTTGAGAGATTTTCTAATCAAAACTTTGAAAAACAAACTTGAAAACAAGTTGTACATACAAGGAAACACCATTCGGATCGCTCACATGGTGACCAAACATCGAGTCTTAAGCGATAAGCATAGCATTCCCTTGTTGAGGAACCAAATCCAGAGGTAATTAAAAGGCTAGAAATGCTCATAAGGTGCTTTATGATGGAAATGAAATCCTTAAGCCTAGACAAAAACCTAGTTGCGTTGAGTGCACCGAGGAAGATAAGAAATCGATGAAGTCACTAGGAAAGGATGAACAAAAACTAGATGACCGAAATGCAAATAGAAAACATAAATATCACTCCTCATGATTATAAGAAGGAAAACTGGATTTCCTTAAACAAGTTTAAGCCTCGGACTTTGTTGACTCGAACAAGTCTTCGGAAAAAGGATTTAGATAAGCGTAAAGCGGAAAATATTGTTGAAACTAACCTCCCTTAGAAAATGCCTAGAGCGATGTGTATCCTCCTAATACACCAATGCATCTTGTACCTAGAACAATTGCCACTAAAAGCAAGACATTAATTAGCCAATACGTGATATTTCAACTATTTGTTGATTTTGAGAAAACTTGCAAGAAAAGGATCACACCTTTGGTATAAGAAGGAGAAAGGGTTTTGAACAAATGAAAGAATGCTATTTAATCGAGGTCATGCCTTTCTTTAAGCTTCTAAAAGATCACTTTGAGAGTCTTAAAAGGGAATAGAAACCGATATCAAGGGAATGGAAAAGGAATTTGATGCAATGGTAGTGAAGTTAGTGATTATGAGCGCACTAAAATATAATGAGATTGAGAGGAAGAACTTGCATACCTTAAATGAGACTCTTATTATCGAATGTGTTGCTCAAGATATTTTTTTCACCGCTTCAAACCGCTCTATTAATGCTTCAAAATTTCATGAATTATCCGTGGCCCCGAAAGTCTCCCATGATCGTGTCATTGAGCTTGAGAAAACTAATTCTAAACTAAACGAGAAAATTGAGCCGGATGATCACGACACTTTGGTTAAACATTTTTCTAAACTAGAAGTTGAGAATTTTAATTTACAACTAAAATATCAACATCTCAAAGAAAATGTCAAAACTTCAAATATCAAGACATCTTCGGATGCTCGAGTTTGATGCGCTTTTCAAATTAGCAAGCGTGATGAATGATTCAAGCTCGAGGCAACACGATCGAAAGTTGAAAGCCCAAATCTCTCAATTAAAGGGCCAAACGAACAATATGACAGGCTCCCAAATGCCTCCTTCTTTAGATTCTCGAATTCTCAAACGTTTCATCTTCAAAACCTAGTAAATGCTTTACAAAAGGAAAGCGAAAGTTTTCTAGAAGAAAATGAAAAGGTTAAACGTCATTTCAATGAGTTGTTTGAATCAATTAAAGTCACTCGTAATAAAAACAATGAACAAATAACTTCATTGCAAAAGGAAATTGAGAATCAAGAGTCGTAAAAGGGAAAATGCCAATGATCAATGAGGAGAATGTTGTATCTAAGGTTCACTCTAGTAATAAATATGCTTTATCTGTGACATATGTCCCCTCATCTAAGGAACAACAAACTTGCCATTCAAACATATTTCTCATCCCTTAAGGATTGCTTAGAATACTGCGTGAGATTGTTGAAGAGGATAAGCTAGAGAAACCTCATGATAATGCAATTGGACATGCATGCTTATATGCCAAACGATCTCAAGAAATCTTAGAATGTTTGATCACAATATGCCCAAAGACATTAGGTGAGAGAGTTAACCTTTGATTCCATGCTCAATGCCTAAGGCCAAACATGATATGCAATCGATTCCCAATGTTTTGAATGTGAAGTAGTGTACCATTGAGTAGTTCAGATTCTAGATCCATCAATGCTAGGAAAGTGAACTCAAATGTGCCAACTAGGAGTGCTAATCCCAAGACCTCTAGTGTTAAGAAAGTGAACCTTAGTGCACCGCATGTAGCTCGGATCCCAAGACATCTAAACAGTGATGCAAAGAGTAGTTAAGCCAACTAATGTTCCCATTCCCTACAGAGTAATCGGTGACATTAGCGAAGCGGTCAAAGTCTCAAGACAATACAAGGAATGATAGGACCTCTCAAGCTAAGAATGTGCTTTGGAAGAAAGTAGAAGAACAATCTAGGAACTTTAAGCTTGAATTGAATAAAACGAATCGTGTTGATTCTAGTAATTGCCATAGGCGCATCGTAATTAATCCGATTCGATACTATTTGCAAACCTTGTACCGATGTGCGCTTGAATTCGCATTTCTAATCATGAATGTGGTGTTACCGCTCGCATCTAATGATGTTGATTGTCCGTTAATATTGTTAATGCTAAAATTCATGCTAAAAAGGCTAAAAGGCAAAATCGAAGAAAGCTAGAAAACAATGGAAACCCACGGGAAGAACATTCAGAGAATAGGTTTTTATTGGATACCGTTGGTCATAAGACCAATCGAGATAATGCCCACTAGAAAATGGATGCCTCTTGGTAGAACTATTCCCTTAAGAAGTGGTCATGCGTAAGCAGGCTATCTGAGACACTAGTATTGCATCTACTCACAATGATTCCATTACCTCACCGTCGATGTGAATGCTTCTATTTCGATGTGGGTGTTCCAACTGTTGCTACTAACCAAATGGAACCCATTCTTGCATGGGGATCCCAATTATCCAGTTATCCATTCTTGTCTCGTGTTCAACTGCGGATCGTTCAAATCGCTACGTGGTACACGGACTCAGTCGTTCCAAGCATATGATTGGAGACGGTCACGGCTCATGAACTTTGTGAGCAAATTCATCGAGACTATTAGATTTGGTAATGATCATTTTGGTGCTATTATGGGTTATGGAGATTATGTTGTTGGTGATAGTGTCATCTCCGAGTGTATTATGTGGAAGGTTTAGGTCATAATCATTTCTCTGTTGGTCAATTCTGCGACTACGATCTAGAAGTAGCCTTGAGAAAACATACCGCTTTGTTAGAGATCTTAATGGTAAGGAACTGTTGAAAGGAACTCGTGGCTCAAACCTTTACACCATCTCTATCGATGACATGATGAGAGCTTCACCAATCGCTTGTTATCTAAGGCTTCAAAACAAAGTCATGGTTATGGCATCGTCGTCTCAATCACTTGAACTTGGCACCATCAACGATCTTTCCGAAAGGACTTAGTTGTAGGTTTACCTAGACTAAAGTATGAAAAGGATCATCTTTGTTCAAGCATGTCAATTGGGAAAAAGCAAGATGTTTGCCCATAAATCCAAACCCTCTAACTCGTCACGAAGTTCTTCATATGATTCATATGGATTTATGCGGACCAATGAGGGTGCGAGAATATCTTTGGGAAGAAATATGTGTTAGTTGTGGTTGATGATTACTCTAGATTCACCGGTCAAGTTCTTAAGGACAAAGGATGAAACTCGGATATCATCATCAAACTCATCAAACAAATTGCAGTTCGACTTAACAAAACCGCCGAATTGTCGAGCAGACAATGGAACCGAGTTTGTCAACAAACAACTTAATGAATTCTATGAAAGCATTGGAATCAGTCATCAAAGAAGTGTTCCACGAACTCCTCAATGAGCGGTGTAGTTGAAAGACTAAATCGGACTCGGTTGAAGCCGCTAGAACAATGTTGATTTACTCAAAGGTTCCAATGTTTCTCCGGGTCAAGCAATCGCCACTGCATGCTATACACAAAATCGTTCCCTAATCCACACTGTACATGGAAAAACTCCATATGAACTTGTCCACAACAGAAAACCTGATCTTTCTTTCCTTCGTGTGTTCGGTGCATTGTGCTATCCAACAAATGAAGGTCAAGACTTAGGGAAACTTAGGGCTAAAGCTGACATTGGAGTATTTGTGGGATACGCACCAAACAAAAAGGGATACCGAATCTACAACAAAAGAACCCGAAATATCATGGAAACAATTCACGTTACGTTTGATGAGCTGACCGGTCAAATGGCTCCTGGACACTCCAGCTCAGGACCCGCACTTCAAGACAGTCCCATTGGTTCATCTCTTGTTCCAATCTCTACTCAAGAAACTCCATATGTACCTCCATCTGAAGATGATGTAAAGAAATTGTTTGATCCAATGTTTGATGAACTGTATGAGTCTACTACTAATGAGGTATCGATCCCTACAGCGAGAGGATGCTTACATTCCGATGAATGAAGTCGATCCTTACATCTCAATATCTTTAAGCTAAGAAGCACTGCTGCAGATCCTTGATCTCATCAACAAATCATCATTCTTCAAATGTACATCATGGAAATGTTTCGCATCAATGATGAAGTTAATCCTTTGCGACTCTCGAAGATGCTCCATTTGAAAATATATTTGCTACCCCGAATCATCATCGAACCATCTTCTTCAGAGACATCAACTCGCTACTTCAGGTTCCTCAACAACCGCCACATGAACACCTCGAGAAAATGGACCCACGATCACCCCTTAGACAACATCATTGGAAATCCTTCTCGTCTGTATCAACCCGAAAGCAACTCGCAACCGATGCCTTATGGTGTTTCTTCAACTCCGTACTATCTAAGATCGAACCAAAAGATGTTAAAACCGCCACGAATGAAGCATTTGGTTCAATGCCATGCAAGATGAAATTCATGAGTTTAATCGACTTGATGTATGGGAGTTAGTACCGCTCCAGATCGTGCTATGATTATAGCTCTCAAATGGATCTTCAAAGTAAAACTTGATGAGCATGGTGATGTGTTGAAAAACAAGGCTCGATTGGTTGCTAAAGGATATCGTCAAGAGGAGGTATAGACTTTGAAGAATCTTTTGCTCCAGTGGCTCGAATCGAGGCAATCGAGAATCTTCGGCTAATCTGCAAGTAAGAACATGGTGGTATATCAAATGGATGTAAAGACGGCATTTCGAACGGAGATCTTAAAGAAGTCGCTCACGTCGCCCAACTGAAGGATTTGTGAATCAAGAGCATCCTACTCACGTTTATCGTTTGAAGAAGGCTCTTTACGGTTTAAAGCAAGCTCCAAGGGCATGGTATGATACACTTTGTCTAAGTTTCTTCTATCAACCGGATTCAAGAAAGGAGCAGTTGATCCTACATTGTTCACCGGAAGTCGAGCAAACATTTAACTCATGTTCAAATTTATGTTGATGATATTATCTTTGCCTCGTGACCCAATGGAATGTGATCGTTTTCTAATGAAATGAGTTCAAAGTTTCAAATGTCAATGATGGGACAAATGTCATTTTCTTGGGATTACAAATTTCACAAAGTCCGGAGGCATCTTCATAAATCAATCTAAATATGCAAGAGATTTTAAAGAAATTTGGATTTGATTCTTGTGACCTGTTGACACCCCATGATTGACCGAACCAAACTAGATGAGGACCACTCAGGATCATGATTGACCAAACAAAATATCGTAGTATGATTGGATCCCCGATGTACCTCAACGCCGATGAGACCGAGACATCTCATTATTTGTTTGCATGTGTGCTAGATACCGTGCTAAGCCTACTAAAAAGCACCTTGAAGCGATTAAACGGGTCTTCGGTATCTCCAAGGAACCATCAATATGGGACTATGGTACCGAAGGACACCGGTATGTCACTAACGCCTATCGAGATGCCGATCATGCAAGTTGTCAAGATACGTCAAGTACATCCGGAAGTGCTCGGTTTCGGGTGATAAGCTTGTGAGTGGTCTTCAAAGAAGCAAATGAGTACTTCTATTTCCTCTACAGAGGTGAATACATAGCCATGTCATCTTGTTGTGCTCAAATCTTATGGATGAGATCTCAATTATCGACTATGGCTTTGAATTCAACAAAATCCTCTGTCTTGTGATAATAAAAGTGCTATTGCTCTCTCATGCAACAACGTTCAACACTCAAGAGCTAAGCATATCGACATTCGACATCATTTCATCGAGGAACAAGTGGAAAAGGTGTGGTGGAACTATATTTTGTGAGGTCTCGAATATCGGTTAGCGGACATCTTCACCAAAGCTCTTCCAAGAGAACGTTTTGAGTTTATTCTTCCACGTCTTGGTGCGAAAAGCCTTCAACCGAAACTCTCAAGCGTCTTGAGGAGGAAGGCGAGGAGTAAAGGTTTCCTTCATCTATCTCTTGTAAATATTTATTCGAAAAACAAAATACAAAATTATAAAAATCTCAAAAGAAAATAGAAAAATATAAAACTTTCAAAATCCATAAAATTTGAAAAATTGAAAAATCTTCAAAAATATTGTCATTTTGTCATGTTTTCTCGATTCGATAATATCTACGGTCTTTGTCTTTGTCATTCAAAGAATGACACGGGACTTTAGATATTGTTCGAATTTTATTTAAAAAAAAAAAAAAAAAAAAATTAATAATAATTTTGGGAGAAAGAGAAACAATGGTTTATTGTCATTTCGAGCAATAACCGGTTTTTAAAGAAAGAACAGAGCCATGTTTTACCATGTTTTCAAATTCTATGCTCGATTCTATAAACATTTATCTTGAAAACTAAATGCTTTGAAAAATAACTCGGTTTCTATTTTGATAATCATCAGGACTTATTTGTCAAAATCTCTATCTCTCAATCAACAACCCATGTCATTGATTGAGGGGAGAATGATTTCAATTAAATTAAAAAGTTATTTGGCATTAAATTGTTTTCAAAAGATATATATGCATGTTTTTTTTAAATGGAGTTTAAAGTCTTAAAATCCGATCCTCATCAGTTCAAACGCTTTCACAATCAAGTCACAATTCTCCTTAAAAGCTCTCAAATCAATTTAAATCTATACGAGATCACAAATCTCAACTGTTTTGATAATTGTGATCGGGGGAGAATGGGTGATTTAAATTGGATTTAGACTGATAATTCGGTAAATGGTTTCATAAGAATGTACATGATGTCCTTCCCACATGTGACAAACGATTTCAAATTTTCCATGCACATGTTGAGGGGAGCACCTACCTTAAAACCTTTGATTTAAAGCGTGATCATTCATCCCAATGTGTAGGTTCCTCTAGTATGTGCAAAACTCTTTTCAAACCTCGAGGCACATCTTGAGGGGAGCAAGTTATGGAAACCTCATCCTTCACGGAAATGCTTTATCTACTTGATTTGATCAAGGAAGTGATGTTGATATTTTTAGAAAATGGTAATCAAAGAAGTTAATTCTTTCTCTTGCCTCCATGTGCAAAAATTTTCAAATACTTGATGCACATGTTGAGGGGAGTTCTCGTTCTAAAATATCAAAACAATTCAGTACAAAATGCTTTGATAATATATCACAAGCATCCGAATTGATTTTCAAATGGTTTTCAATTGGATCCAATGGCGGATGAACAATACCAAATTGACCTACCAACATTACTTTATTATACGGTGATATAAGGATGAGGCTAGGTATTGGTTCCCATGATCCATGAACCGGAGGGATCTACCGAGGACAATCCACTAGTTAGTGTAGAAGTCCTTAGGTATGATGATAAAAGGAGAAAAATGAGATAAGGGAAGAGTACGGACTAAGGCGAGCTAATCTTGGAATAAACCCAACAAGGTTCTAGTTATGAAGTCTCGGTAAGCCTTGAAGGGGTTGAAGAATTAAAAGAATTGAATGAGAATAGGGTGAAAACAAATAGCCTCCATTTATTCAACCTTAGGCGAAACCGGGTTCACTTCATATGCTACCGATGGTAACATCGGTATTGAAGACAAGACGTCATGGACCCGGTGAGGCAATTGCACTTCAACTTTCAAACCACTCAAGTTCCTCTTAAAAGGACTTGTTTCATTCTCACGGGAACCGACATTATCTATCGACTTTCTCTTAGAGATGGTTGATATTGAAGAAGAGACCCTCTCCTAGTCTCCGTTATAGGATCCAAATATGCACAAATTGAGTCTAGAGCCACGAGATCATCAATAAATCTCATTAGGACACTTTCAATGAAGACTCTCTGTTTCACACAATGTGGAAAGAGATTATATCTTGATTCCACGCATTATCCTTGTGGTATTGCGGAACATCCAGTGATGTGTTTACACACCACAATGAAGATGGAAAGCCTTACGAGCCAACATCAAACAAGCTCTGGTAGGTGGCATGTGAGATCTATTATATGGATCAACCATGTGACAACCGAGCGAAACAATGGGGCGATTCAATTTATTGAATCAATCACTCGTTCGAGTTAGGGATTGACGGATACCTTTGAAAACCGGTCTTTGTGCTTAACAAACTTTTCTTTAGCTCATCGACCGTGTACTCATTTTTCAAATCAAAAGGTGTTTTATGATTGATAATTGATTTTCATTAAAACCTTGTTGTATTGCAAAAACAATTTCTTTTGAGCAATACTCGATTGTTTTCAAATATCCTTTCATCAATCGGTGGACTTAAATTATTTGGTTCACTAACTCCGTGTTATCTTCTTTGAGATGTTCGGTTTGAGAACAAATAGAGCATGCGAAACCTGTCAAGGAAATTCTTGAATTATACCGATCACAGCAAGATTTGTCTTGATCAACGGGAACCGGGCGTGTACCTCAATTCAACGAAAGTGATCAAAGACACTTTCGTGCGATTTGTTGCTAATCGTTGTATGCGGTGTGCGCCCGACGCTTTAACGGTGATCGAATGAAGCGGTCAATCCATAGCCGCATGCTCACTTAACACATTCATCTCAAAAGAAATCATGACTAGTGCATCAATGACTCGATATTTTCACTCCATGCTTCGCTCTACAGCTGCGCCAATATCATGATTCAACAAATGCTTCCGCTACTCGATGAGAAGATTTTATGATCCGAGAATGTGAGCATGTCGGTCCTAATATCACAACACCACAAAGAATGTCAAAGAGATTTTGATAGCAGATGATCTCAAATGATGGCTCATAATTATTATCACGTGGATCGGTAAAGACCTCCACTTGAAGTAACCAAACATGCAATGTGAAGAATCAATGACTACGAGCTTGAGCAAAGCACTACATCAAGAATGCAAGATCAATTTTTATGTAATATCTGCTTGTATTCAATGTAATTTTAGTACATGATTGAGGTGACCTCCTTGGGGAGATTGTTAGGAATTAGAAATTCCGGTGTTAAAGAGTCGGTCACCTCAAGTATATGTAATCGTTAAAAGCTCGTAGTCGTAGTTCATTTAAGTTTAGTAGTATTTAGTTAAGTAACACCGTGGAGGACTGACGGGTCTTTACCCACTGTATGCCCGATCCATGCCCAAAGTGTGGCGATTTATGTAAGACTATAAATACTCTCACCTCCCAAGGTAGAGAGTTGGAGCTCATAATAATATCTTTCACTTTCTCTCACTAAGTTCCCTAAACCTCTAACTTTCTCTCTAGAATTCCATCTATATGCTACTTTGTGTTATGGTTTGATGTGTATGTGAAAAGTAATATCTAACAACTTTCAGCATCTAATTCTGCTTGTAACTTTATAGCAGCTTCTTCATTTTTAACCACTTCAATAGCTCTTAATTCTGCTAAAGTGAGCTTCTTTTATTTCTTTGTTTCTACCAGGATACCTTTTCCTTTATCTTTAGGATCTAACACTTGACTAGGTTGAGAAGTTTGCAAGACTTGAGGTTGTTGTTCAACACCAAGAATACTAACACCTCTTGGTCTTGACATGTTGAGCATTATCTGAGCAATGGTCTCATCATCAATAGCAGTATGTTCTACTTTAGAGGTACCAGCTTCTTCTTTATGTAAGACTGTTGAAGGACCAGCTTCTTCATCAAAATTTAGGGTTCTTGGCTTAATGAGCTCTTGCCTTAAAGTTCCTTGAAGAGCAGTACCTTGATCACCAGCACTTTGAACATTAGCACCTTGATCACCAGTACTTTGAACACCAGTACTTGGTACACCAGTACCTTGAGGCTTAGTTTGCTCAATTTTCTCAGCTTCTTTATGTGAATCATCATAAGTGTCAGCATCTTCATAAGGTTCAGCATCTTAATTCAAATTCTCTAACTCCAAATTCCTCCCCAATGTAAATGAAGACTGCTTTTTAAGCTTCTTTCCCTTAAAAACCTTCTTAGGTTTGTAACCACGCCTCTTTTGTGACTTCACCCACAACCTATGATGTTGAACTAGTGGCCAGACAAATTTCTTCAATCTTTTAAACTTGTTGTTCAGCTTCAAAATTTGTGTAGCTTGAGCTTCATTATCTTTCTTTAACCTCAATAATTCATGTGTTAAAGCATAGTTATCCGTAACTAATCCCTCGGAAGCCATAACTCCCTCATCTCCTCCAGATGTTTGAGACCCATATGTGGAAGTATAATCATTAGGAGATGATGGTGGGTTGATATCTGGTTCTAAATCATCATGGGTAGTACCTTGCGGAGATACAGTATGTTGAGATGCAGTACTTTCCCTTGAAGCAGTATGTTGAGGCACTTCATGAGCTGGGGAAGGTGCAATAAGAGAAGCAGATCCTTCCCTTGAAACTGAAGGCTCATTATCTTCACTTGAAGCTGCTTCATTTCTAACAGCCTGTGCTACTTCCATCATGTGAGCAGTTAAAGGGGTATCCCTCCCAGAAAACTTGTCACTCTTTCTAGCCATGAAAGTAAACACTTTTGGAGGAAGTACAACAGCAGGTAACAGGCTTTAACGTTTAGGGACATCCTTAAGCTGTTTGTTCAAGAATACTTGAACAAATTGAGGGTACATTAAAAATGGTAAACCATTTGAGATATGAGAAAGCATACCATCCAGAATCATTCTTAAAAAGTTAAAGGCTTGATTGGTAGCTAATCCCACTAATGCTGAGGCAATATTTCATCCAAATTGGTCCCATGAAGTACTTGTGGGACTTAAGCAATGAAGCAAAACATGAACGAGATACTTCCATTGAGGACTAAACAAGGGTTTTTTAAAAGTTGTTTCAGTGAGAGACCCTTCAAACCCTATATCTCTGAGTGTATCCCAAAGCACTTGTTTGTCAAAACGAATAGCTCCTTCTTCATCATTAAACAATAAATCTTCGCTAATTATGGATTCAGTAATTCTAACAATCTTTCCAACAACCTTAGCCTGAATAAAGGATTCATCATCTTGCATATGAGATCTAGCAGTAGCCCAAAATTGTTGAATCCGGGGTTCAATGATGTCCGGTTCGACCAGTAGAGCATAATTGATTGAAGATCCAGTTAGGAAATCAATTTTATCATGAAAAGTGACATTAGCCGGTGTCTTGTCCAAGTTAGCAACCATGTTGTGCTTACTAACAATGTTACAATTAGCCATTGTGTGTTGGTATAAGAAAGAATGGTGCGTTGAAGGTGTATGTTGATGAAAAAAGAGAGAGATGGATGGATAAATATAAAGATAAAATGGAAAATCAGAGGGTAGTTATTCATAGGTAAGATTTAAAAAATCAAAGCCCAATTAATAAAGTTATCGTTATTTGAATTTTACCCCTTATTTTGACCGTTGGAACAGTATGTTGACAAGAATGCAGTGCTTTCCACGTAAGCATTACTTTCAAAGCAGTACTTTCAGAGAAACTCTAGGCAGTACTTTCCATCCTCTTCTTAACAATAGCAAAAACATCAAAAAGCATTGTATAGCCTCCCCTTAAACAATGCATAGGACTAACTAACTAACTAACGAGTAAGTCCTCCCCTTAATTATAGCTTAATAATTAATCATACCAATACTCACCACTAAATGATTGAATCTTGAAACATCAAATCCCTGTGTGAGTAGATCAGCTACATTATCATCTGTGTGGACCTTGATAACATTAATGACCCTATGCTCATAACAATCTCGAATAAAGTGATGCCTAATCTGAATATGCTTGGTCTTGGAATGATAAACAGGATTCTTCACAATGCAAATTGTACTCTCATTGTCAATGTAGATAGGAGTATTCTTGAAATTGAATCCATAATCCAAGAGTTGATTATGCATCCATAGTACTTGTCCACAACAGCCTTGCAAAGATATTACCTTGATGGATGATGTTCTTGCAATGGTTTGTTCTTACATTGCCATGAAACCAATCTTCTTCCAAGATATTGGCATCCTCCAGTGGTTGATCTTCTATCATAATTATCACCTGCATAATCATTGTCTGTAAAGGCTTCCAAGTGAAAAGGTGAATCCTTAGGATACCACAATCCTAACTTAGGTTGTTGTTTTAGATAACTAAAAATCCTCTTGACTGCATTTATATGTGAGACCTTAGGTGAGACTCGATATCTTGCACATAAACATACAACAAACATGATATCAGGTCTAGATGTAGTTAAGTACATAAGACAACCAATCATTGATCTGTAAAGCTTGACATCCACAGCTTGTCCATCATCATCCTTTCCTTATAGCTTTAACGTGTGTGGTGACTGGCTTGATTATACTGAAGTTAAACTTCTTAAGAATGTCAGTGACACACTTATCTTGACTAATAAAGATTCCAGTACTTGATTGTTTAACTTGAAGCCCTAAAAATAAAGTTAATTCACCCATGGAACTCATTTGAAACTCTTGTTGCATGAGCTGTTCAAATTCTTTCACCATTGACTGTTTTGTAGCTCCAAAGATAATATCATCTACATATACTTGAACATGCATTACATCCTTTTTGTCTCTCTTGATAAACAAAGTCTTATCAATTGCACCTCTCCTGTAACCATGTTGCAATAGAAAAGTGGAGAGTCTCTCATACCAAGATCTAGGTGCTTGATGAAGGCCATACAGAGCCTTAATAACTTTGTAGACTTTATTTGGATGTGCAGGATCCTCAAAACCAGGAGGTTGTTTTACATAGACCTCCTCTGTAATTTTGCCGTAAAGAAAGGCAGTTTTGACATCCATTTGATAAACAGGAAAGCCCATATAAGATGAAAAAGCAAGAAATAATCTGATGGCTTCAATTCTAGCTACTGGATCAAACACTTCATCATAGTCCACTCCTTCTAGTTTATATCCTTGTGCAACTAATCTTGCTTTGTTATTGATGAAATTGCCTCTTTCATCTCTCTTGAATCTGAAAACGCATCTTGTACCAATGAATTTCTTTCCATATGGTAAATCACATAGTACCCAAACGTCTTGAAGTTTGAATTGAAGAAGTTATTCTTGCATGGCTTCAACCCAACTCTCTTTAGCTAATGCTGATCTACTGTCTTGGGTTCTTCTTAAGAGATAAAGCAAGTGAATAAACATGTTTAATGATCCTTATGATTCATCCTGTTTTGTTTATACACAAAGCTAAGTAAAGCATTATGTGGCTTAGAGAAACCTTTAGCTTTGGTTCTTGTGAGCACCCCTGATGTAGAAGGTCCAATGATTTAACCTGCAAGATTATCTTTATGAACTCTTAATGTAGGAGTGTGTGGTACTTCAAAATCATTACCTACATTTTTGAAATAAGATTTTTCATTGGAATTTGAGAAAATACCTTCATCTTCCAACTCATCATCAGTGTCTTCTAATCCAGGCATGTTAGGATCATTCAAATCATCAGAAGTACTATCAATTGGTGTAGCAGTACTTTGATCCAAAGTACTGTGATCTAAAGTACTGTGAGTAATTTGTAGACTTACCCTTTTTCTTTGCTTCTTAATAAGCGCCTCGATAACGCCACACGCGTCGTTCGGGGTCAAGGAAACTTCCTTTCTTTGAGCAAGTTTTATAACACCCAGCGATGAACCTAATCGTTGTAGTGTAGTAATTAGGGTAAGCCACGGGTATTGATATCGTTCTCTGGGGAATAGTATCGTTAGGCTGAATTGTATGTCGATTTAAGTCTAAAGGTGAGGATGATTATTTTGTATTTTTATATTTTATGGAATGGAAAGGTCACGAATCTTGGGGTTTGGATTTGGGGTGGAATTAGTTGCTAGTCAACTATTCCAAAAGATACTAACTAACTTAGGGATCTACCAAGATGCGTGAAGCGTATCTACTTATGATGTATTACTCCTTGCTAGCTATCCAATTCTACCCATTTGAATTGTCACGTCCTATTGATGGCTGAATTGTCACGTCCTTATTCTTAATGCGTTGTGTGTCTAAGGTTGTAGGGCATGCGTTTCTCCCTAACTCTTTGAACTTACCAAAGGGTCTTGTCTACAAACCCACAAGGGATTATAAACTCCTACTCTAAGGCACTCTTTGGATGGTTTAGCCTACAACTACTCAGGTAATTATATTCTAAGGTTCACAAAGATGAATCAAGCATGAAGTACACAACGAATGACCTATCGCATTACTAGATCATTAACAATTAAGATAAGAGACAACCAATCAAACAAGAGACAGTAGGATGCAAGAATTATAAACTAAACCAATTAGACTCATTGAAATTGTCACACCCTAATGATGAAGATAGACACAAGCATCACTAAGAAATCAATAAGATCTAATTAATTGTATACAAGTTTCACACAATCATAAGCAGACACTAGGTGAATTAGCCAAGCATAATTAATGAAGAGCAAGCAACAATTGTGATAATTGAAGACATACCATAGGATTGGATAAACAAACAAACCATTACAAGATGTTTATGAAGTGGTTGAAACCCTTTAAGTTGCTGGAAAAACACCCACCTAAACCCTAGAATCATACTTAGGGTTCAGGGCTTACAAAAAGTGAAGTTATAATGTTATATTTATAGGCGATTTTCCGTCAAGAAGAGTGACGTCACACCTAAAGAGTGACGGCCGCGAATTATGTTTTTCACCGATCGTAGATTTTCTCTTTACGGTCGCGTGGGCTTTGAATCACCTAAATCCGAGTTCGTATGCAAAAGTTATGGCCAAACAAGATCGGCTACTTGGCGATGTTACTTGATTAGCTTGTGACGCGTCACCTTATTCGTGTGACGTCGTCCCTTCAATCTCGGCGCCGTCTGGATCAAATCTAGGCCGCCCGAGTAGCGACGACCTACTCCTTTATAACCGACGCGTCCCTTGAAAACATACAATTTCGCCGAGCCGTCATAAAATCCCTCGACGCGTCATAGCTTAGCGAGTGACGCGTCACCTTGTGTTTTCATGACTTTGAGTGTCTCGATTCGACTTTGGCCATTTTCTTCATATATTCACGCCTTTTCGTCCAAATAAGTGTCATTCCAACATTTTGCCTCAAGAGAACTAAAAGTGAAAAGGAACGATATTAAGCAATAACGGATACAAAGTGATTGAATAAGGGCTTAAATGACCCCTCAAAAAGGTACCTTTTAAATCCTTATCAAATATCCCTACACTTGGTATTTGCTTGTCCTCAAGCAAATGTGCTTTTAGGCAATTAATTTATAAGTTAGGGGTCATGCAGCATTAATTCAAAACGGTCCACACAACATATAAGCCCCAAGAAAGTCATAACAAGCACGGAAATTACATACTAGCACCTCACATGGGGTGTTTGAAACTCATCTCTCTCGGGTGTATATATGAAATATAACAAATAGGAAATGGAAGATAAACACTCATTAACCGGTCCTAGTACATAGATTACCATAGGCTTGAGAATAGATCAAACCTCCGTCGCTTTGGCGTAAGCACCTAGGAAAGACTATCAAAGAGGTCTTTTAAAGGGTTGTAACGTTAGGCTTACGGTAGGGAAATGAAGGGTTTGGTGGGATAGGCTATTTAGTGGTGGATAGTCAAAAATCTTTATGTTGCAAGTATACGAAGAATGGCGTTGCTAAGCCAAGACTCGACACTCTAAAACTCTAGGCAACGTAAACAAACAAACATAAATTTAATGGATAGATGTAGGATGGTAGCCCGTTTTTTTTTTTTTTTTTTTTTTTTTTTTTTTTTTGCATACACTTTTACTCTACCATCCCCTACGGTACATCAAAATAATAGGGATTTATAGACACATCCCTACACTTGAGTTTTTATTACTCTAACACTAATTTGACCCGAATTGAAAAGATCAAAACACTTGGGGTACATTATTACGCAAACAAAGGGAATTTGAATTAAACGTTCTCTTCCCGTCATTTCACAAACTTTAACTTTTCCCATGAATCCCAATCGTCCCAAAATTGTATACAAAGGATATGACTCGACTTAGCAACTCATGCAAGCAACGGATAATTGAACTAAGGGTTTTGGGTGATAACAAAAATTGCACTAAAGTGAGTGCAATAAAGGGTAGGCTAAAGCGATTTGGGTGTATATTTGGGGTGGGGTGTAAACAATGCTCTTCATTGATATTCGAAAACCGAAACATCACGAGAACCGCGAAAGGATAGGCTCTTAGGGGTTAACTAGGGTATCGTGTACTAAAGATGAGTACAACGCAAAGGGTGTGGGGGAATTACTCAACCGATGTGGAAGAAGTAATTATATTACAGGTATCAAACACGGGTTTATCCTAATGCCTCTTATCATTTAGTTAATCCTAACTACACAAGTGTAGTCTCACTAGCGATCTCGGAATGCATCACAAAACAAGTTCTAGAATCTAATATACTACCGATTCACACTCTAAGCATTAAAGATGAATGCTTTAATTCCTACTAATCTAAGGGCGATCCTCACATTTTGGGTGGAATTTGGGTGGTAAAGGGTTTTTGTGCTAGTCATGCAACTTCCTATCCATGAGACGCTTTTGTTAAGACTAATGGCCCACTCCTATATGTCATGAAAAAATTTTAAATTTGGCCAAAATTACCCTAACCGACATTTTCTCATGGTTTATTACACAAATACAATTGGACAAAGCAAATATTCAAGGATAAGCATAGTTTCAAAGTTCCGTTTATTTTTCCTCCCTACACTTAAACCTGAACATTGTCCCCAATGTTCCCGAAAGTATCAAAGTTATGATAATAGAAGGTAATTAAAACGAAAGAAAATAATACTCCCACGATTAGCTCGGTAGGATCCGTGAAAAGTGGTGGTTAAATCTTTCCAAGAAGAATTATTGCATGAAAAGCTCCTTCCAATCTTGTGTAACTTCTTGACAAACTAAACCTCGCACACTTGAAGAAAACAAGCGAAACCTTCGCGTAAAATCGGCGGTAATAATATCTGAAGACTCGATTTAAACTAGGATATAATGCTTGTGGAATGGATGTTTACGAATTTTAGAAAATTAAGATCCGAAAATTCCAAAATTTTACAAGTAGCTCGAAAACGAGAAAAGTAAGTCGATGTTTTACTCATTCTCGACGCCGTCAGTTGCAATCTGACGCCGCCAGTTGTCCCGACAAAACGGTCTGCGATTTTCTGAAAAAATTCGGAAAATTTACATCTTTAGAATCGGAAAATTTTCAAAACATCCATTATGACTCGATACAAGCATTTGACTCGAACAAACTAATATATATATCTTTTAGTTAATTGTTATTCTCATGTTTACGTTTCTTTTGAAAACGTGTGTAATCCTCCCTACACTTATCCCTTATGTAAAATACCTTTATATACAATTAAGACAAGGTTAAAAACAAAATAAAGCATTTTTACAAATTTAAACATGAGGATAAATAATTAACAAAAGATATATGACACTAACAAGCAAACAATTAAGCATGGGTTGCCTCCCACGAAGCGCTTTTCTTTATTTAAGAGTCTTGTAGCTAGACTCGTAGTCTTACTCCTACGTTTTTGCATCACCGCCCTCTTCGTCCTTCATTTTCCTTTCATCGAAAAGGTGTAGACGTTGTATGTTCACCGTGGATTCCATGCCAACGCTGTCAATTATGGTGACGGTTTCATTTTTTAAGTTGGTCTCCTTAACTGTGAAAGGCCCAAACCATCTTGGTTTGTTTCTTCCTCGTAATGCCCTTATCCTTGATTTGTACAAAGCACTTTTCTCCCTTTAGAAATTCCTTAGGGTCCTTTTGTGCCTTAGGTAACGAGGTGGGGTTGCTTCCTAACTTTTATCGGGTTTCCACAATGTTGCATCTGATCCTTGGACCATAAAGTCTCTAAGCCCTTTTTCCCAGTCATTCATCTTTTTCTTAACATTATTGCTAGGGTTTTTCCGATTCCCTTTCGTAATCATTTCCATGATTTTAAGAGGGTACCTTGGGATGATGGGTATCCTCGCATACCCCTTTCCGCTTTTGAGTATCATGATGCCCTCTCCGCATTTGATGGTTGCCTTGGCGGTAGCTAGAAACGGTGTTCCAAGAATGAGGGGTACGTTTTTGTCTTCCTCAAAATCAACGATCACGAAATCCACCGGATAAACGATGTTAGCCACCTCAATTAGAACATCTATGGCGACTCCTACGGGGTGAACATAAGTGTGATTAGCTAAGGAAAGTCTAAGGTCGGTCCTGGCTGGTTTCTCCTTAGTTAACTTATTATAGATTGATAATGACATTATGTTCACATCAGTCCCCTGATCGGCCAAGGCATTTATATTATCAATGTCACCTATGCTAACTGGTATTATGAAGTTCCTTGTGGTGTTACGTTTCCTTGTTAAAGGTTTTTTTATAACCAACTCATACAGGGGTCCCATAGGTAGGGCGTCATACTCTTCTTCAGTCATTTTTTCTTCAAGGGCTTCCTTAAGAACTTCATTGTACCTAAAGTTGTTTACTTGGTTTGCAATGGTTTTCTTGTTGATTTCGTGCTTAAGGTAGTACTCAATGGTCTCAGGATCATCATTATGCACAGACTCCTCCTTATTACTTTCCTCAGTTTTCCACATCTCAACCCTTGCATTCTCGGGCATAATGGAAACAGCGTTGACAAATGAAGTGGGAGGGCAATCGTTGCTTCTTACGAGCACCTTTTCGGGAACCTTTGTTTTGGTAAACTCAATTACCAAATTCATCATTTCCGTCATCTTTGCTTGCATTTCCTCTCTCTGCCTATAAACCTCCTCTTCAAACTTGGCTAATCTTTCCGTATGAGCTGCCATGTACTCCCTCATTTGTTCCTTGAAGCTTGGTGAGAGTGGTATTGGGGAAGTAGAACGGAAACGCCTTTCGGAATTTGGGTTTTGCTCACGACTTGGGGACTCCGAAGAAGGTGTGGGGCGGTTGGTAGAGTTGGCGGATTTGACGGCCTCTCGAGGCATTTGTACGGGAGCTCTTTTCTGCCTTTCCATAAGATAATCAATCCCTCTCTCAATGGCGCTCATTTGCTCCTCGAGGGTGTCGGAGGATTCGGAAGGGGTTGATATGGCATTAATTACGTTAATCGGAGTTTCAGGAGAATCATTCCAATCTTCGTAGCTTTGATCAGCAAGCTCCTCTATAATATCCCAAGATTTTTCTGCATTGAAGTCACTGAGCCTTCCACCGGCGGCTCGATCAATGGATCGTCGAGTGATGAAATCGGTATGATCATAGAAGATTTGGATTTGAAGCCAAAGATCAATGCCATGATGGGGGAGTCTACTGAGTAGATCCCAATCGAGTCCATGCTTTGTAAAGTGACTCACCTTGGAGTTCTTTGAAGCGTTAAGATGTCTCGCCTAAGCTTAGTGGTTCTCCCGTGGGAAAAATTGAGCAAGGAGAGGTAAGATCATCCCAACTTGAGATGGAGCCGTGGGAAGTCGCTCGAGCCAATTACTAGCTTGGTCCCGTGAGAGAATGGAAGACACGCAGACGCGCGTGGTCTCCCGAGTAGTAAGCATCAAGGTCGATGGAATCGACAATTTTGAGAAATCCCTCATATGTCGATTTGGATCTTGGAACGAAGTCCATGGAATGCACATCCGCTTTGCACCAACCGGATGGTGTCGGATCGCAGGGCCGTAGTTTGGGCTTGGTCAGGAAGCTCAATGGTGTTCCTATAGCCTAGGTGGCTTGGTCTCGAGTATTCACCAAGAGTACGGGCTCTTGGCGGGTCGTTTGGTGGTGGGTTGATGAGTGGTGGTTGGTTATCACCTTCCATGATGAAAAGTGATGGGTGTTACGAACAAAGGTCATGAAGAAGGGGATAGACAAGAGAAAGCTAAAAATGAGAAAAAATTTACTTGATAGGAATCAAGCAAAGAACCTAAACGAGGTGGACTACTAACTAGCTATTCTATTCCCGTGCGCCTAAAACTTGATAACGCTACACGCGTCGTTCGGGGTCAAGGAAACTTCCTTTTCTTCGAGCAAATTTTATAACACCCTAGCAAAGTGAACCTAATCGTTGTAGTGTAGTAATTAGGGTAAGCCACGGGTATTGATATCGTTCTCTAGGGAATAGTGTCGTTAGGTGAATTGTATGTCGATTTAAGTCTAAAGGTGAGGATGATTATTTTTGTATTTTTATATTTTATGGAATGGAAAGGTACGAATCTCGGGGTTTGGATTTGGGGGTGGAATTAGTTGCTAGTCAACTATTCCAAAAGATACTAACTAACTTAGGGATCTACCAAGAACGTGAAGCGTATCTACTTATGATGTATTACTCCTTGCTAGCTATCCAATTCTACCTCTCGAATTGTCACGCCCTATTGATGGTTGAATTGTCACGTCCTTATTCTTAACGCGTTGTGTGTCTAAGGTTGTAGGGTATGCGTTTCTCCCTAACTCTTTGAACTTACCAAAGGGTCTTGTCTACAAACCCACAAGGGATTATAAACTCCTACTCTAAGGCACTCTTTGGATGGTTTAGCCTACAACTACTCAGGTAATTATATTCTAAGGTTCACAAAGATGAATCAAGCATGAAGTACACAACGAATGACCTATCGCATTACTAGATCATTAACAATTAAGATAAGAGACAACCAATCAAACAAGAGACACTAGGATGCAAGAATTATAAACTAAACCAATTAGACTCATTGAAATTGTCACACCCTAATGATGAAGATAGACACAAGCATTACTAAGAAATCAATAAGATCTAATTAATTGTATACAAGTTTCACACAATCATAAGCAGACACTAGGTGAATTAGCCAAGCAAAATTAATGAAGAGCAAGCAACAATTGTGATAATTGAAGACATACCATAGGATTGGATAAACAAACAAACCATTACAAGATGTTTATGGAGTGGTTGAAACCCTTTAAGTTCTTGGAAAACACCACCTAAACCCTAGAATCGGACTTAGAGTTCGGGGCTTACAAAAGTGAAGTTATAATGTTATATTTATAGGCGATTTTCTGTCGGAAAGAGTGACGGCGCACACCTAAAGAGTGACGCGTCGCGACTTATTTTTTTCACCGCATCGTAGATTTTCTCTTTACGGTCGCGTGGGCTTTGAATCACCTAAACCGAGTTCGTATGCAAAAGTTATGGCCAAAACAAGATCGCCTACTTGGCGCATGTCGTGACTTGATTAGCTTGTGGCGGTCACCTTATCGCAGTGACGCCGTCCCCTTCAATCTCGGCGCCGCCTCGGATCAAATCTAGGCCGTCCGAGTAGCGACGGCCTACTCCTTTATAACCTCGACACCGCCCCTTGAAAACATGCAATTTCGCACGAGCCGTCAGAAATCCCCGGCGTCAGTAGCTTAAGCAGATGACGCCACCTTGTGTTTTCAATGACTTTGAGTGTCTCGATTCGACTTTGGCCATTTTCTTCAGATATTCACGCCTTTTCGTCCAAATAATTGTCATTCCAGCATTTTGCCTTCAAGAGACCTAAAAAGTGAAAAGGAACGATATTAAGCAATAACGGATACAAAAGTGATCGAATAAGGGCTTAAATGACCCCTCAAAAAGGTACCTTTTAAATCCTTATCAGCTTCTTTGATCATCCTCATAAGATTGTGCTATTGTTTCATGAAAAAGCATCCTATTAAGCTCATCTTGGAGAGCTTGTTCTTCACCAGACAAAGTGGATTTTGGTTCAACAATACTTTTCTCCTTTTCAATAGTTATAGGTTCTTCATCAGGAACAGCATCAGGTCTAAGATTGACTCCATGAATAATGTACTATAATCTTCTTCCTTGTGAACAACTTGGTTTTCTTCTCTAACAGGAGCATAGTTCATAGAAGGAGTCAAAATATCAAGATCAGACATCCAATCAGGACCTTTACCTTTTTGATTTTCTTGATCATCTAAAAATTCAACATGAAGACAATCTTGAACCTTTTTGGTAACCTTGTTGTACACTCTAAATCCTTTGTTGTTGGTACAGTAACCTAATAAGTATCCTTCATCTGACTTGCCATCAAATTTTCCCAGAGTGTCAATCGTATTGAGAATAGTCAGAGGACAACCAAAAGGTTTAATAAAATGAATGTTTGGTTTGTTACCCATAAGCAACTCATAAGGTGTCTTCATCTGAGGTTTAGTGACTGATACTCTATTTAACAAATAACAAGCAGTACTTACAGCTTCAGCCCAAAATTGAATAGGTAATAAAGAATCTGCAAGCATTGTTCTGGCTGCTTCTATCAATGTTTTGTTCTTCCTCTCTGCATCACCATTTTGCTGTGGAGTTCTAACAATACTAAACTCCCTCTTAATCCCTTTCTTGGCACAAAATTCATCCATAAACTTGTTTTTGAATTCATTCCCATTATCACATCTAATACATCTTGCTTTGAGTCTCAATTTACTTTCAACGGCTATTATAAGATCATGAATAGCATCAAAGGTAACATCTTTAAAACCCAAGAAAAAGACCCAACTAAATCTACTACAATCATCTGTTACAACTAAGTTGTATTTCTTTTTGTTTAAGCTTGCAATAGAAACATGTCCAAACAGATCCATGTGCAACAACTCTAAAGGTTCTCTAATATTTCTTTCCTCAATCTTCTTTCATGAAGCTTTGTGTTATTTACCCTTCTTGCACGCCAAACATGAATGATCATTCTTGTATGTTTTGGAAGGTAAACCTCTAATTAAATTGCCTTTAACCAGCTTGTTGATGTTCTTGAAATTCACATGTCCTAATCTTCTATGCCATAGATGTGCTTTCTCAAGTGTTGCCTTTGCTACTAAACATGTTACTCTTTCAATAGAGTGAATATTCTTTAAATCTAGACTATACACATCATTGGTTCTTGGTACTCTAAGTGTTACCAAGTGATCATCAACAAGCTTGAACTCAGGGGAAAGAATAAGACATTCTATGTCAATAAATAACACATGGTGCTTCTTTTAACAGATCTGAGATACTGACAAAAGGTTGAACTTGAGCTCCTTCACATAACGAACATTCTCAAAGTCTATACTTCCTGTCTTAATGGTTCCTTTCCCAGTAATTTTACCTTCATTAGGATCATTCCCAAATGCAACCCTTCCTCCAAAATATGATCTAAAATCTGACATAATCTCTTTGTCTCCTGTCATGCTTCCAGAGCAACCACTATCAACAATCAAATGATCTTTAAGCTCATCTTCTGGGTTGCCCTCAGAGATAGTGGGTGAACTTGGTGAAGTAGCTACCATAGCAAGCAGAACAGGTTCTTCTTCACTTTCCATGCTCCAGTCAAAGCTTCCAATACCATCTCTTGATTCCAAAGCAGCAAAACCTTGTTCCTCATCAAAAGTTGTGCTCCAATCAAACTCTTCCATTGCAACCATAGAGTAGGTTACTGGTTCATCATCAAATTCAGCACTCTAGTCAACCTTTGATAGATTTTCTTGAGCGACCAAAGCTTTTGGTTTTGGTTTAGTAATAGGAACTTCCCTTATTTCAAGCTTGGGTTTCTGAATTATCCTATTTTCTTGATATTTAGCAAACTTGCATTCTCTTGCAAAGTGTCTAGTTCTTTGACAATTAAAGCATTCAATCTTGGACTTGTCAAATGTTATACCATGTTTGGGTTTGAAGTCAATGCCTCTTCCTATTTTCTTCATGAACTTCTTGATCCTTGCAGTGATCATAGAAACTTGACATTTTAGGTCAATTTCTTCTAGATCATCCTCTTCAATTTGCATCAAATCTTCTTTATAAGTAACAGGTAAGGTGGCTTACTGAGCAATGAAGGAACATATAACATCATCAGAGTTGATGGTGTTTGATGGTGATGAGGTGGTAGTAGTCATGGTTGTGCAAATATTCTGGTTATCACCAACAGTACTTTGAGCAGGATAAGCGTGACTTTTATTGGAAGTATCGCCTCTCTTTCGAAGACACAAATGCAATGCTGTGAGATTTTGAATTTGTTTGACCATTCATTTCATGCTCATACACCTTTAAATTATTGTAGAGATCATCAAAGTCCATAGTATCCAAACCAGATTTTCCTCTAATCATAGTAGCAACCACATGCCATACAGATGGCAAACTTCTTAAGAACTTCAAATTAGCATCTTCAACATATACCCTTGCTTCATATAACTCTAGCATACTAAGGAGATTTTGGAATCTGTTATAGGCAGCATCAACACCTTCTATTTCACCAACAGTGAATGTTTCAAATTGTTGCTTCAACAGATTTCTATGCATCTTCTTGGAAGCATCATTACCTCCAAATCTTGTCATGATAGCAGCCCATAGTTGTTTTGCATCCTTAGCATCATGAAACTTTAGCGGTGACCATCAGAATAGCGATAACAAAGTATGTTGAGAGCTTTCTCTTGATTTCTTTTGTAGTCTGTTGGTAAGGTAGGTCGAGGTGGTTTAGCTTGTCCAGAACTTCTACAGCTCTTCAAGGGCGACATTACTATTGACAATCACATCCCACGGTGCATGGTGCGTAATAGCAATGTAACGCCTCATCTTCATACTCCGTAGATCATATTCTCCTTCTTGATGATAGGAATTGAGTGAGGTGATGGATGGGAGTGTTGTAGCTTCATCGACATCTTTAGGGTTTGTAGTTAAATCGGTTTTAAGGGTTTCTTTTTAATCAGAGTTTCCACACAAGATCTGATACCACTTGTTGGATCGATATACTCTAACTAAACTAACTATATAGCTTGTAAGGGTTTAGCAACCTTGGATAAATCCTAAATTACTAACAATGAAACACTGATATAACTCTATTAAGTATGTGGAAACTACTTAAATAAAGCTAAGAAGAATAAATTTAAACTTCAACGATTATATTAAAACCAAACTTTGAACCTGCTTGTTATACAAATTTACTAACAAACCTAATCGCTAAATAACTCTAATATCGTACTTGCATGTAAGTTCTAAGTCACGTATCTCTAATGCCAGTCTAGGGGTCCTTTTATAGGCATAAGGAGTACTCTAGTCGGTTTACAATTACAATCCTTGTACGACAAATAATACTAAGTCTAATCGAAGAATATTCTAGAATTACAAAATAATCCTAGAACAATTTGCATAGTAGTCCTTTAGCATATCAGTACTTTGACACGAGTAGTACTTTGACTTTCATTAAGCATTACTTTGACTTTCTTCAGCACTTTGACTTTCTTCAGTACTTTGACTTTATATCCCAACAATAAACTTCTTCATTTATAAAACCATTTAGAAAAGCCGTTTTAACACTCATTTGAAAAAGCTTAAGATCATGAGCACACGCATAAACAAGAAGGATTCTTATAGACTCTAATCTAGCTACGGGAGCATAGGTCTCATCAAAGTCTATGCCTTCTTGTTGATTATATCATTGAGCAACAAGTCTAGATTTTTTCTGGACACGACACTGTTGTCATCTAATTTTTTTTATATACCCATTTTGTTTCGATTATGGTTTGGCTTTTAGGTGGAGGGACAAGTGTCCAAACGTTGTTAGAAACAAATTGATTTAATTTCTCTTGCATAGATATAACCCAACTTTCATCTTTTATGACTTCTTAAATGTTTTGGACTTGAGACCTTAGAGTTCTTTCATTTAATTTTTCTATAACCTTTCCTACGGGATGATCTTTAGACTCTGTAATATTGATGATTTCATTATTTAATGGTTCATCTTCTTTGTTTATATTTTCTTTGATTTCTAAGACTTCACTTTCGATTAACTCGTCATCGACAAGAGGTAAGATAATTTTAGCGGACTCTTCAAATTTTACATTTAAGAATTCTTTAACTTTCATGGTTTCTTTATTTAGTATTACGATGCTTTACTATTAGGAGAATATCCTAAGAAGATACCTTCTTGTTGATTTTGGATCGAATTTAGTTAAATAGTCTTTAGTATTAAGTATGAAACATTTACTACCAAAGACTCGAAAGTGTTCTAACGAAGGCTTTTGCCTCGTAACAACTCGTATGGAGTTTTTCTTAAGAATGGTCTAATTTAGACTCGATTTAGTATATAGGTTGATGTGTCGACAACATTGCACCAAAATTTTTGAGGAATAGATTGCTCATTAATCATGGTGCGAGTCATTTCTTGTAGGGTTCTAGTTTTCTTTTTAACTAGCCCATTTGATTGTGAAGTGCGAGGAGCCGAGAAATTGTGGTTAATACCATTAGCATCACAAAAAGCTCTGAATTGAACTTCATTATCAAATTCCCGACCATGATCCATTCGAATTGACACAATAGGACTTCCTAGTTGTCTTTGGATTTTCTTACTTAATATTTCAAAGTAATCGAACATTTCAGTTTTATTCTTTAAAAATTTAGTCCATGTATACCTAGAGTAATCATCCACTATAACCAAGGTATAGAAGTTTACTCCGTAACTTTGGATAGCGGATGGACCAAATAAATCCATATATAGTAATTCTAGATACTTAGTTGTAGAAACCATATTTTTAGCTTTATGACTAGCATGGACTTGTTTTCCTATGTTACCAGCATCACAAAAATGATTTTCGTATTTTAGTTTAGGTAAGATTCTTACTAGTTCTTTGGATGATAGAGTTTGAAGAAGTCGCATATTGGCGTGACCCAATCTTCGATGCCATAAGGTCGAAGTATCATCTATAGAGGTAAGACAAGTCTTGTCTTTTGGTTTATTTCCAATTTTAATAACATAGACTCTTTGTTTTCTAATGCCTCTTCCTATAGTAATACCATTTTTCAAGATTTTACTACCGGTTTCGCTAAAGAGTACGTTGCACGTTTTATCACATATTTGACCTATACTTAGCATATTAAAGTTTAGGTTTTCTACGTGACATACGTCGTCAATGGTCAAGTATTTGTGAGAGATTTTACCTTTACCGATGATTTTGCTCTTGCTATTTCCGAACACCACATTTCCTCCATTGAGGGATTCATATGTGGAGAATAATGCTTTATTACCAGTCATATGCCTAGTGCACCCACTATCCCTGATCCATTCGTCCGGATCCAAGTCAACCTTTAGGTACACTTAAGAAAACAATTAACTCAAAATTTTGGTCCCCATTTGTTTATGGGTCCATTGGTGTTATACATTTCATTTATATGAGGCATATATAAAAATGGTGAAAAACATTCCAAGGTGTATAGTTTTGAAATGGAAAACCATTTTGTGTATTAGGATTCCATCTATTTGATGATGGTTACTTCTAGGATAAATATTGTTTGGCCTTCTTATAATTGTGTTCGGTTTAGAAAATGATGGACCTTTGGTTTTCATAAAACTTTGACCTTTTGTTTGAGGAGGTAGTTGTTTGACATTTCTAATAAGAATATGGGTTGGTTTATTTTGTTAACAATAACAAAATCGGTTCTAGAAGAAATGGTTATGTTATTTCTCACTGCTTATTGTTGCAGTCCACCGATCCCTAAATTAACACTAGCCGAATCCTTTTCAAGGAATCCTCCGGATCCGGACTAGAGTAGCTGGTTTTTCAATTGCTTTAACGAATCAGGTTTCCTTAATCTCGCTTAGTTGACGTAATGTGTTCCCAATACCTAGACCCTTTTGATTATTACTGCTTTGACACTATCAAGTATTTTATCAAGGTAATTAGTACTTAGTCTAGCAATCTTAGAATCAAGATGATCAACTAACTTTTGAAGTTCTACACAAAGCTTGCATTCGCTAGTTACTTCTTTTCCCTTTTCTAATCTCTTTAATTTATCTTTTAATTCAAGAATTTCCTTTTCTAAAAGTTCATTTTTATTTTTCAAAATCTTGTTTTTGTTAATCACCTTGAAACTAATTTTTCTAAGCTTATCATATTCAAGATGTAAGGATTCATCATCTACTAATGAACTACTATAATATAGGGAGTAGGAACATACCTCGTTGGAGTCTTTTGCCATGATACAAATTCTTCTTTCTCTTCCTCACTCATTCCTCATGAACCACTCACGAACGCCTTTTGTTAGTCACATTCGGGACACTCACTAATGAAGTGATTTAGATCCCCGCATTTGAAACACCTGCGTTCTTCCTTCACTTTATTATCGTCTTTGCTTTTCCGTAAGCCTTTCTTGTCGTCATAAGGTTGTTTGACATATCTTCCTTTTCTCCGAAAGAAGTTCATGAAGTCGCTTACCACCATTACATACTCTTCATCCTCACTTTTCGAAGATGAGGTTTCTTCATTAATTGAGACTTTCTTGGCCTTTAAAGCAAGAGATTTTTATTTCTCTTTCTTTTCCTTTGAGACCCTGAAGTCTTTAGCGAGTACGAGCTCATATACTTTTAGGTTGCCTATGAGTTCATCGAGAGTGAGGAATGACAAGTCTTTGGATTATTCGATGGTCGTTACCTTTGGTCTCCACTTTAATGGAAGTGCCTTTAGAAATCCCCTGACATGATTACGACTAGAAAAAGACTCATCAAGTGCTTGTAATGAAGTAATAATAGCATTAAAGCTAGAAAAAGAGTTATCAATGCTATCCACATCCAATATTGAAAATTGTTCATATTATTGAACAAATAAATCAATTTTGTTGTTTTTAACTTGTTATTTCCTTGGTGTGTTACAACCAAAGAATTCCAAATTACTTTAACGGTTTAATGCATAGAAATTCTTTCAAATTCCTTTTTAGGTAAGGCATTGTATAAAACCATTTTTGCCTCACTATTTTTGGAAAGCTTTTTCTTTTGGTCGTCGATGAGACGAACATGAGAAATGTTTTCTTTAGTTTGAAAATCGCCTTCAACAATAATATACCAAAGATCAATATTTTTTGATTTCACATAAGTTTTAAATCTATTTTTCCAATAAATAAAATTATTAGTTTCAAGTAGTAGAGGTCGTTGCATAGATTGCCATTCTCTCTAATTTTCAAAACTCCTTGTGATCGAAAAGTTTTAAAATACAATTTACTTTAAAACTTTTATAAACCTTGCTCTGATACCAATTGTGGAAAACTAGAAGGGGGTTGAATATTTTTACTGATTTTTATTTAAGTTTCAAAGATTTAGATTCGATCTTATGTGAATTTGTTTGGATGGTTAGATACTATGAATCAATAAGTAAAGTAATTAAAGAAAGCAAGTAAAGTAAAAAGATAGAAAATAGTGACATAAGTGATTTATAGTGGTTCGGCTACAATGATACCTTCCTTTCCCTACTCCACTCCCCGAGTACCCCACCGAGAGTTCAAGCACTATGTCAACAAGCTCCTTCAACTTGGCGCAGAAGCCTCACAACGCCGCTTACACTTTTTCCAAGACAAAGCTAAACACCGAAGTTCTTTCACGAGGTAGAACTAAACTTTACACAACTATTACACAACAAATATGAAATATGATTTACAAGATCTTTCTACGTAAATCTTGTGGATGGATAAATCAATCAAGGACCCTTTGCTTGGATGACTTGTAGTATAGCGTGACCTCTCCTTTGTGAAGGACCTATATGAGAATCACAACAAAAGATAGAAGAACTACTAGAATGATCAAATAATCAGAGGTTAGGAAAGTGAGATAATATATGAGAGGTTTGTTAGAAGAAGGGTGAGAAACAATGAAGAAATGGCTCACTATTAATAGTCACAAAGCCTTCTCGTCCCACGGTTCCTATGGATCCTCACCCATGGGATCCGCCAACAAAACTCGGATCTCGATCAGAACCACCAAAAAATCATTGGGTACAAATTCTAGATAGATCTTATGAGCCTAGAAAGATTATAGTCATTCCGTAATCACAAAACAACTAAGGAGAACCTTTTTAAGAATTGTACTTACGCGGAAAATAAATACAAGACTAATGAAGACAATAAACTCAATAACTTGATCCTCTATAGATCTAAATCAATTCACTATTAATGTTGTAAAAGATGTACATAAAACCCTAGCCACATGTTTCTTTTATAGCACAAGAAACCCTAATGCAGCTTGCTAAGCACTTAAAAGATATGCTCTATCTAATCCTATTTTAACTCAAGCATATCACAACTAATAAACTAAGAAAACGGAAACTACATATCTGTAGAAACATAGGAAACTGCACACTATCCGCAGAAACCCTTCTACCATAGGAAATAAAATAACTATCAGAAGGAAACCCATAAGAGGAATCCAACTGTTTACATAATTCCTAAAAATCCTCCCCTAAACTTGAATTTGACTTTGTTAACTTCAAGTTTCCAGATAGATCTGTAGCAACCAAGAGGATTGAGCCAATTAGCAACTGAAACCATAATAAAGCACCAGCAGAACAACTAGAACCACTAGAGCAGCAATAAAGTCCAAGATCCCATCAACAACTCCTAGAGATGTAACAACATGAACCAGCAGCATCAGTAACCAGAGTAGAGTTGATAAGCCTTTACCAAGGAGCTGCTCACTCTTGGGCTAGCTGGTTCTTTTGTGGAATTATGTCATCACCCTGGTGAACCAATTACCAGTACAACACTTAGAGCGTGAATCAACGGTGTGTTGGAATACCCTAATGGTTTTTGGCAAGCCATCACAGCCATCAACAGATTTGAATTGTCTTTACCTGAAGCCGTTTAACTCAGGACTAGTCATGGTGTTCCACAGCCTTTACCACAAGCCATGAACTTGTGGGCTAGCCAACTCTTCATCTATGAGGACATGGTGAGGTGAGTACCATACAACTTATTGGCAATTTATCAACCATCCAACGGATTTGACAACCCTTTACCATAGCCATTTGCTCATGGAGTAGCCAGTGTTTGGTGTGTGAGACTAGGGTACATGGATAACCCTCTGATTTTGAGCAAATCAGCAGCTATCAATAGATTTGAGAATACTTACCAGAGCTGTACCCCCATAGTAAGTTAACCCTTAGCCCCAAAGGACATGGTGAGTTAAAACCATATGAACCTCAAATGTACAACATGATCCTCAAAAAGAAAGTTAGAAAAGAAACAAGATATATACAAATGTTTTTTTTAACTCAATAAAAGAAATAAGAAACAAACCAAACATAAAAAGGAATAAAGATACAAAGAACATAATACCAATACCCCTCCAATCATATAGAAGATTCAGCAAATGCAGCAAGTAACTTATCCTTGATCCTCTTGACAAGTTGCTCTGCATAGGTCATATCATTACCAACTGGAGTTGTAGAAAAGACTAACTGAGTGGATAACATATGTGCCATTAACCTCCCAGAGAGTGGATAATCCAAATAAGTGAACATGTAAACATACACTCCATCCCAAGTCTACACCACATGAACATTTGACAAAGGGTAAAATGTCCATTGATAGACCTCCCAATTATGCTGATCCTCTCATATTCTATAACCTTTCCATTCTCAGAAGTTGAATCAAATATCACTTGTAAATCCCCAAGTAAAAACATCCCAGCTTCAGAAACATCATGAGACTCAAAATAGGTAGAAACCATATCATAGAGCCTAAGAAGGTCATTTATATCCAAAAAGTTAAGAATCTCAGTTAGAAATGTAAAATTCCTGACTTTGCCATCCTCTCTATCAACAGAGTTGAAGTGTCCCAAACCTCCAAGCCCTGTTGGAACAAGCTCCCATTTGACCAATCTAGACCAAACAACCAATTCATCATCTAGATCATTTTCCTCAAAATCTTTGATAAAAGACCCATCTGAAGCTTAAAGATCTAGAGGCCTAGCCTTCCTCTTGATAGCCATAGTCTTTCTACCAAAAAGTGAAAGAAGGATGGCATGTATGTCCTCAACATCGAGGAAATCAAAGAAGAAGTAGTAGAAGGTTTCTTACTATCAGTGATATCATTAGGAAACTCAGAGGAATCTAAACCAATATCAGTATCTGAAACTTCCTTTGTCTCACATGCTGAAGACTCCTGTAACTCAGACAAAGGCACATCAAGATTATCTCTAACATCAGAAGTACCACCATCAGGGGCATTATTGAATTTCAATCTCTTTATCTCAGAACCTTCCAGAGTGGGTGGATGCCTCTTCATCCGTTGGTAAGGATTAATCCCATCTTTCAGAAGCCTATCCATAATTTTGTTATATTCTTCCACCAACACTTCATCAGAGAAGGATTTCACCTGAGACATACTCCATCCTGAATTATATACAACAGAGCTCATGTTTTTCACCATTTCCCTCATATGTAATCTCTGTTGAGCTTAAAAAGGATGTTTTTCTCTTCTAGCTTTTGCCTTCATCTCTGCAGCAGCCTTTTTCCTCTGATTCACTAATGTCCTTATGTCATTGACATAGTTATCAAAAGTATATGCATCCCCTAATATTGATTGAGAAATAGTGGTATTTCGAACAACATCATCACCAAGCTGAGTCCAAGCCTCATCTGAAAGTCCCATAGCCAACTCATTCAATTCCTGTATCCTGGCAGGTGTAATCTCAGTACCACTCTCAGCCAAATATTCTGCATTGAAGGTTGCCTAAGCTTGTTCTGCAACCACTCTATCCTGAATTGATATCTCATGAAGTTTAAACAATCTTTCTTGCTCAGCCTTTTCTACACCCAAATCTACTTCTTCTTCGATTACCAATTTCCCTTTTTATTGATCCTTAGAAGAAGAAGAAGGCACAATAGTATCAAGCTTTTCCAAAAGAACAAACTTAGAATCATCATAAATAACTGTATCTGAGGGAACAGACTTCTCAGCAGGATTATCAGCAGAAAGATCAGTGTCCTTGTTCATCAATTCCTCAGCAGTAATTACCACATCAGAAGCAACAACCTCCTCGTCAGCTATATGAGATTCCTCACCAGCATCCAACAACCCAGACTGTAGAGCCAGCTTACTCAGATAATGTCTCTTCTTCTTGGGTCTCCTCTGAAATACTTTAACTTCCTTATCTGATGATAACTGAGTTTCTTTTAAAGAAACGGAGGCTAGTACATTGAGAGCATCAAGATTGAGATGACCACTTGCTTGACCTTGTTCCTCCTCATCATCAGACACAACCAACCTTGTTCTCCTTTTACTTAAACTCACCTCCAAATCAGTCACCTTTTTTAAAAATTTCACCAAAACACCACCCATAGTATGCTTAGTTTCTTTGAGCTCTTCCTTAGTATCCTTCAGCTGGAGCTCCAAAGCATTAACTTTCTGCACATATCTGTTGAGCAAACTAGACATATTCATTAGTATAGCAGGATCCTCAGCTCCACCAACAGGATTACCTATGGTTTGATGAGCTTCATTGGACCTAGGAGGAGACATAATTAAATCATCATCAAAAATATGATCATCCTCAAAAGATTGTCTAGGTGGACTATGAGCCTCAACCCTAGTAGGAGAAGGATTAATCTCAGTCTCAACTAGAGTTTGCTCCTGTGAGATAGAGGCAATCACTGGCTCCTCAAGGACAACAGGTCTAGGTGAAGATGGGTGTTGTGGGTCATCAGGAGCAACTGATGCAGAAGCATCAGCAGCAAAACCAGGCAACATTGAAGGCGACAAGGGTCTATGTTCTCCATTAAAACCAGTTTTCATTGTTGCAAATAACTTGGCTGTTAACTTAGTAATAACACTGGGAGTCTTATCAGAGGTCTCAATGCTCAATACCATTTGTAAAAACCTAGGATACATCAAAAATTTATGTTTAGTATCCTTCAAATTTTTAAGCATTTCCTCTAAAATATATTTTGAAAAAATATATTGTCTCCCATGAGCCAAACAAATAATGGCATTTGCAATAGAAATATAGAACTGATCCCACCCACCATATTTGGGACTAAAACACTGAAGCAGGGTATGAACCAAAAACCTCTACTTAGGGCAAAACTTATTTTTAAACCAAACTATTTTCCCATCAAAGGGATACCTTAAGCTGGTTACACCAGAGATGATTTTTTTTTTCTATCATTTTCAAAAATACCATCTGCATCATCAAGTTGTAACTGAGTCCTAATAAGAGACTCAGTGATGATATACTCTCTACCATCTATAGTGGCCACAATCTCCTTGATGGAACCAGAAGGAGATCGCTCATGAGCAGTGGCCCAAAATTGTCTGACAAATGAGTCATAGACAACAGATAGAGAGTGTGTAAGAGCAAACCTAATTTTAGACCGTAAGAGAAAATAAATCATCTCATCATAAAGTGTGCTTCCTTTGGTATGTTCCAGAAATGCAGTCTTGTTGTGATCCACTTTGTATTCGAGCGATGCCATAGAGAAAGATTGAAAAGGTTGAAGATGAGCGAGTTTCAAATTAAGAGGGAATTGGAGTGAGGGTTTCTTCTTAACGACTATTAAATGAGTTTCCCAAAATAGTCGTTTAAATTGAAACATAATCTTTGACCAATTTTGACCAAAAATAACCCCGAAATTAAATCCCTAAATTTTAGCAAAATCAGTGGCAATGAAAAAAGAATCGAATCAAATCTTTGACCCATAACAGTGCCAAAAATGTCTCCACGCATAACTTTTAGCGATCCAAATTCCAACCATCAATATTTACCATATCTTTTACTAACCAAAGATTCCAAAAACTCCTATAAAAACCAACCTCATACAGCAGAAACACACACACAACCTTCTTAATCCTAAGCACAAACATCAACACAAAAACCATGAGCAATTCACCCAATCATCCAGTTGAAGTATCATCATCAGATAGTGAACCTAGTGAACCCCATTGGTTAAACTATTTCCCACCTGGTGCATCCAACAGCATCACCTACATATCAAGGTCATCTCCTTACCAATCCCCCTTCTACTATACTTTTTCAGAGGAAGAACTTCCACACCCTCCTCATAATGAGGTTGAGGTATCAAGTGCTGAACTCAGAGATATGCAAGAAGACTCTGATGATGAAGTGAATGATCCAACCTACAGGCCTCGCAACACTAGATCCATGACAGTTGCTCCTCTTGCAGTGCTACCTCCAAGTGCACCAATTCCTGACCCCCAACCCTCCACATCCAATCCCACCAGAAGGACCACAGTGATGGGTCTTGTTTCACGTCTAGTGTGGGAATGGATGAATAGAAGGGGAAGAGAGCATTACAGGATGCCACAGTGGGGAAATATAAGGCCAGAGATGAGGCCTTGATGAGAGAAGCTTTGATCTGGAGTTCAAGGGCTTAAGGGATGTAGTGTCTAGGTCTTGTTTGTCATGTTCAGTGTCTGTAATGTTGTTCCTGCATCTAAGAATGCAGTTTGTTTAAATGAATAAAAGCTTGTTCCTTCTGACTTAGACATCTGATTCCCATGATTGTGTGTTTGATACTTGATCTGCAAGATGGTTAGAAGAACACAAACAATGCAAAAAAAATATGTACAGAAATATACATAATCACAAAAATATATGTACATCAAAACAAACATAATATACACAAATATACAAAAATATACATCAAAGAGACCTCCCTTTAAACCAGAATCCTCCCCTTAGGCCACAATCCTCCCCTCAAACACAAAATCAGGAGTTGATCATGCCTATATTGACAATCAAATATTGAAATCTTGGTCCATCAAAAGCTTTTGTTAATAAATCAGCAACATTTTCATCTGTATGAATTTTAACCACTTGAATAAGGTGTTTTTCATTAGCATCTCTTATAAAGTGGTGTCGAATTTCAATGTGCTTAGTTCTTTGATGAAAAATAGGATTTTTGACAATACAGATAGTACTTTGGTTATCTATAAAGATTTTAGTGTTCATAAAAGTGAACCCATAATCCAATAATTGGTTTTGAATCCAAAGTACCTGACCACAACAACTGGCAGCAGCAACATATTCAGCTTCAGTAGAAGATGTAGCCACTATGGTCTGCTTTTTACATTGCTAAGAAATCAATCTCCTTCCTAAGAACTGACAACCCCCAGTTGTAGACTTTCGATCAAAATTAGCAACAGCATAGTCACTATCACTATAAGCTTCCAACTCAAATGGAGATTCTCTAGGATACCAAAGACCCAATTTTCGTTGGCCCTTTAGATACTTGAAAATATTCTTGACAAGAATAAATGAGAAGTCAGGTGCGACTTAATGCCTAGAACAAGTAATCGATCAGAACATGATGTCACGCCTAGAGGCAACAAATACATGAGAGATCCAACCATTGATCCGTAGAGATGCACATTAATAGCGTGATCCGGGTCATTGTTTGACTTAGCCTTAGGAGCCTCATATGGTGTAGTAGCAGTACTAACAAGTTCCATATCAAACTTATTGAGGATATCATGCGCATACTTCTCTTGATGAATGAAAATGCCATCTAATTTATGCTGAACTTGTAAGCCCAAAAAGAAAGTAAGCTCACCCATGGCACTCATCTCAAACTCACTTTTCATTAGATCTTCAAATTCTCTGCACCAGGGTTCTTTGGTAGAACCAAAGATAATATCATCCACATACACTTGCACAAGAATGATATTCTTGGTGCTCTTCTTGATAAAGAGAGTCTTATCAATAGCACCTCTTCTATAACCATGTTTCAGTAGGAATGAAGAAAGCCTAGCATACCAAGCCCTAGGTGCCTGATGTAAACCATAGAGTGCCTTGACCACCTTGTAGACCATATCTAGATGATGAGGGTCCACAAATCCTTTAGGCTGAGTGACATACACTTCTTCCACAATCTCACCATACAAAAATGCACTCTTCACATCCATATGATAGACCATAAAGCCCATGAAGGAGGCAAAGGCCAAGAAAATTCTAATGGCTTCTACTCTAGCAACTGGAGCAAAAACCTCATCATAATCAATACTCTCCTCTTGTCTGTGACCCTGAGCAAGCAACCTAGCATTGTTCCTAACCACAATACCCCTTGCATCCCTTTTACATTTGAGAATCCATTTAGTTCCAATAGCATATTTACCAGGAAGCAAATCAACAAGTTCCCACACATTTTGATTCAAAAATTGTTGCATTTCCTCTTGCATAGCAGCTACCCAATCCTCATTTCCCAGTGCTTGTGAAATACTGGAAGGTTCAACTTGAGATAAAAAAACAAGCAAATAGACAATGTTGATAGTCTATATGATTATTCCTATGTTGAACCCTTATATAACTGAGAAAAGTTGATTCACCAAATGATGTTTTCTTAGCCATGCTTCTAGTTTGAACAGTGGAAGTAGGATCACCAATAATAAGGGATTGTGGATGAACCGTGTTGATCCTCTTTGTGACATTAGGACTAACATCCACTGTTGAGGCCAGATTGTTCAGTGTTGCTCCATAGTTATCATCATAAGAAGAAGAGTCAAAAATGCCTGTTCTTGACTGATGATGAATGCCATCCGATTCAGAGGTAGAGTGCTATGAATTTGCTAAATTAGATGGAGTGGGAAATATGGTTGGAGTCTCAGCGGGAACTGCATCAGCAGCACCCATTCCATTATCAGCTGGAGCATTTGCATTACCAGGGGAAACAGATACATTTGTAGCGGCATCAAGGTTCCTCTGGGCCTCATCAGTTGCCTGTTTCCTTGGAGAGTTCATAACCAAACTTTTCAGCATCTTCTGTAGCTGTATGTTCTTGGCGTTGGAGCTTCACAAGTTCCTCTACATACCCCATATCACTAGAGGACACATCATGAGCAATCGAGTTCTTGGCACCGAAAAGTGGTTAGAGAGGAAAGAGGAACAAGTATAACTTGTTCATCGGGCCTCAATCGACTCATCATCCAAGAACTCGCAATGTCAAGGTAACCTCAGGAGATCTCGTAAATGTTAGATTTATAACGAGTATAACCCAAATGGCCAGACAGTAATCCAAATCAAAGTACCATTCTTGACCTACACCTTGAACATTGAGCTTGTTCTCCATAAAGTTGAGATTCAGAGTCTCTTCAACCCTTTTTGTGGAGAGATTATATACTCTGTAAGCCCTACTATGAGCTGAATAGCCTACTACATATCCTTCATCGGCTTTCCCATCAAACTTGCCCTGCTGATCACTAGTTTTAAGGATGGTGACATGACAACCAAAAGGCCGAAGATGACTAATGGTAGGAATATTGCCTGATAGAAGTTCATAAGGTGTCCTTTTGTGAGGATTTGTAATGGAAACCCTGTTCAAGACATAACATGCAGTGCTAACTGCTTCAGTCCAAAACATGGTAGGTAACTTTGAATCATCAAGCATGGATCTTGCTGCTTTAATAAGGGTCCTGTTTTTCCTTTCAGCAACTCCATTTTGTTGTGGAGTCCTAGCAATGTTGTAGTCCCTTTTAATCCCCTTTTAAGCATAGAGATCTATCAATTAGCATTCTTAAACTCTTTCCCATTATCACACCTAAGTGATTTAACCTTGTTGTTCAACCGATTCTCCACTGTGGCAATAATTCTTTGAAGAAGTCGGAATGTTTCATCTTTAGTCCCCAAGAAGAAACCCATTTATAACGACTATAATCATCACCACCACCAAACAATAGTATTTGTGATCAATGCTTCGATAGATGTAGGACCAAAAGATCCATGTGTAGAAGCTGCAAAGGCTTAGAAATAGTTCTTACAGCAGTAATGGCCTTAAATGAAGTCTTGTGTTGCTTGCCCTTGCTGCAGGCCACACAATTATGCTCATTGGTAAAGACTTTGGAAGGCAGTCTATTAACTAATCCAAGTTTAGCTAGCTTGTTGATTGTTTTGAAGTTCACATGGGCCATCCTTCTATGCCATTTATTAGATTCATCCAAGGATGCTTTGGCTACTACGCAAGCTAAATCTCCAGCTGGCTGGACATCATTGAGATTGAATGTGTAAAGATTGTGTTTCCTTGGTACCAACTTGACTGTCATCAAGTAGTTGGAAATCTTTAGAAAGAACCAAACATTCAGTATCAGTGAAGAGTACAAAGTTTTTCTTGTCACAAATTTGGGACACAGAAAATAGATTGAAATTCCTCAATGCTTCCACATAGTACACATTCTCAAAGTCCAGTTGAGTAGTTCTAATAGTTCCCTTCCCTGTGATTTTTCCATCTCCTCCACCAAAAGTAACAGTTCCTCCTTGAAGACCAAAAAATCATGAAACCTGTCTTTGTTCCCTGTCATACTCCTAGATCTTTATAGGAAAGAGGATCATCCTACACAAAGAAAATATACAACAACATTAGATATCATGGAGACCAAGTCATCACTGACTTGGGCCTGCCTTCTGGATCTTATATGATAAACCTGTAGATTGATGGGATCCACTATTGTTCTTGAACCCTTGCATATGAGAAGGTCTTATGGGTCTCCAAGAACAACCTGTTGAGGGATTAACAGCAGTGTCCCTCCATGCCCCTCTTTGTTGGAAAAGTCGGCCATGTGCCTATAATGGTTTTGAAAATAAGAGCTTGTAGGTCTCATGTAATGGTCTATTGACATCTCTTCTCCAATGAAAAGAAGATATCACAAATAAAGAATTAAGTTTGTTAGGAATTAGAAATTCTCAAGATTAAAGAGTCGGTCACCCCAAGTGTATGTAATCGTTAGAAAGCTCGTAGTCGTAGTTATTTTATGTTTAGTAGTATTTAGTTTAGTAACACCGTGGAGGACTTGGATGGTCTTTACCCACTCGTATGCCTCGATCCATGCCTGATGTGTGGCTTTTATGTAAGACTATAAATACTCTACCTCCCAAGGTAGAGAGTTGGAGCTCATAATAATAATTTCACTTTCTCTCACTAAGTTCCCTAAACCTCTAACTTTCTCTCTAGAATTCCATCTATATGCTACTTTGTGTTATGGTTTGATGTAAGTGAAAAGTTATATCTTACAATTGGTATCAAGAGCCATGGTTAGATCATATCTTGCACATCTTTGGATTTATAGTGGTTTTAGGTGGTTTTGAGTTTGAAAAGTTTAGTGGTTTTGCATCATTTGGTTGATTTCTTGTGTTAAAGCTTGAATTTTGTTGGTACTTTTGTGTTTAGAATCATCAAAAGTGTTTAGGTTTTCATTTGGTGTTTGAATCATCTTGGTTGGGTTGTTTTGGACTGAAAAGTGAAGGTTATTTGTTTTCATGCTAGCGACTTAGCTCTCTGACTTTTTCTTGGTAGCGACTTGCTTCACAGCTTTGTAGCGACTTACGTTGTTAAAACTAGCGAGTTAGATCTAGCGAGTTAAAGCACAATTAGTGGAATCTCCACCACGGTGTAGCGACTTGTGGTAGCGACTTGGCACGTAGCTAGTTGCTCTTTAGCGACTTGCATTGTTGCGCACTGAGTAGCGAATTGTCGCCAAATTTGGTTAGCGACTTGGTGTAGCGAGTTACTACCTAGCGACTTGCTTTCTTCGTTAGCGACTGGGTTTCTAGCGACTTGGCTTTTTAGCACAATTAAGGGTTAGCGACTTAGTGCTTGATCTTCTAGCGACTTAAGTGATTGTTTACGGTTTTCTTGATTTAGTAAAACCCGTGAAAGATTCTATTTCCTGCTTAATCACCGAGATATAAAACCGTGATAATCTGCTAACATGTCTACCAACGCTCCCACTGCTCCCACCGCCATCTCCACTGCTGTCGAGGATGTTCAAGCAACTGCTCGATACTCGCCCACCTATGCTTGATGTAACCGACTACGACTCTTGGGCTCAACGATTAGACCGTATTGCCTTGAAAGGAAAATGGTGTCAACATCCTCAAATCCATTGATGAAGGACCATATCGAGTCGAGACGACTAGAGACATACTTGTTACTAATGAAGATGGTACTCCTGCTACGGAATGGATGATCTAAGATGTATGATGAGCTTGATGATAAGGAGAAAAGAGATTTGATGCAGATATCGTGGCCTCAAACATTGTTCTTCAAGGTCTTCCTAAAGACATCTACAAGTCGATCAATCATAACACGGATGCAAAGGCGCCTGGGACAATGTTAAGATGCTTCTCTCGTGTTCAATTAACTATGGAAGACAGAGAATCCCAACTCTATGACTTAATTTGAGCATTTCAAGATGAAACCAGATGAGAGTGTCTATGAGTACTATGTGAGATTTCATAAGTTAGTTAATGACATGAGGAACATCGAATGACTATGCTCAACATTCAGCTTGAACTCAAAATTTGTGAACAACATGAACCCGAATGGCACAAGTTTGTTACCACCGTGAAGCTCACTAAAGGATTGAAGAATACAAACTATGAGCAACTCTATGCCTTCCTCCTTCGTAACGAGAGACATGCTATGTTTGAGAAATTAATTCTCAATCGCCTCAAAACTAACCAGTGGAGAGACAAGCTCGCCTAATGACTCTACAAACTTTCTACTCAAACATCGGAATCACAACCAAAGCATCACAAGTCATACCCTTGGGTAATGGTAATCACAAACTCATTCCCGATCCTATGTACAAACAAGTCGATGTCGATGCTCACATGGGTAGCTTCATTAATCAACTTGCTCTTCTCATTAGTCAAAACATGAATACTCTCCCACAAACCAACAACAACCTCGAATCGCATCTAACCCACACAATCAAGCCATCGTTAAAGATGGAAGGATCGCGGTGCAACCAGCCTCAGAAAGAAAGAGATGAACAGGACGAGGTGGAGCGGGAGAGGTTATGTTGGAAACCGAATCGAGGAAGGAATGGTAACCTGTGTCAAGCTAAGCCAATCAAATGCTTTAACCGTGGTGGTGAGGGACACATTGCAAGGAACCGCACATCTCCAAAGCGCCCGCTGCACGTCAATACTTCGTAGATAAGATGTTGCCGGCTCAAGCTCGTGACAATGGTGCTACTTTGAATGAAGAGGAATCATTGCTTTGCCGAGGGCAATGCTAAGACCTATGATGCGATGTAGATGAGCAGCCTATTCGTGAGATAGGTCACAATCATCAAAATGCCTTTCAAGTCGGTGATCGCGATGCTTACGACTGATGTGGATGATGGACCCATCGCACACACAATCTTTATGGCTAGCATTTCTCCCATGGTGTCTCCCAAGGTCACTTCTTCACCACCACCGGGCCATCCCATGACAAGCTAATCTCGAGGTATTAAAACTATACGATGATGCTAATGTGCAATGATGCATGACAAAGTACAATCAATCGAACTATTGAATCAAATATTGAAAATATGGGTAATATTGATATTGTCCCATATGATCAATATGTGAAACAAAGTGAAAGTGAAGTTGTACCTAGTGATGCATCTTCTCAGCTAACAATGACTATGCTTTTGATGAATACACCGCATGTGTCTCGATGATTCCATTATCTCCTAACTAAATGCCTATAAAGAACGTGTTGCTATCTATGAACAGCGCTAAGTTTGAGTCGACCACCCGTGAAGGTGAAATGGATGACCAAATGCGCATAACTATTAGAAAAGTAGGTTTAGAGAAGAAGTATTAAAACAAGAGTTAAATGCCTTACAAGAAAAGCTTTCTAAAACTGCTACAAAACAAGAACTTCGTGAAAATGTTAAAGTGCTTAAGCAAGAATTCTATGCTAAGGAGTCAAAACTTTTGAATGATTTTTCTAATCTAAAGACTTTGAAAACAAGCTTGAAAATAAGTTGTACGCACAAGGAATACCATTCAGATCGCTCACATGATCACTAAGCATAGAGTCTTAAGCGATAAGCATAGCATCCCCTTGTTGAGGAACCAAATCCAGAGGTAAATAAAAGGCTAGAAATGCTCATAAGGTACTTTATGATGGTAATGAAATTCTTAAGCCTAGGCGTAAACCTAGTTGCGTTGAGTGCATCGAGGAAGATAAGAAATCGATGAAGTCACTAGGAAAGGATGAACAAAAACTAGATGACCCTAAATGCAAAGAGAAAAAATATTAATCACTCCTCATGATTACAAAAGGAAAACTGATTGCCTTGAACATGTTTAAGCCTCTGACCTTGTTGACTCCCAACAAGTCTTCTCGAAAAAGGATTTAGATAAGCGTAAAGCGGAAAATATTGTTGAAACAAACCTCCCTTAGGAAAATGCCTAGAGCGACGGTGTATCCTCCTAATACACCAATGCATCTTGTACCTAGAACAATTGCCACTAAAAGCAAGACATTAATTAGCCAATACGTGATATTTCAACTATTTGTTGATTTTGAGAAAACTTGCAAGAAAAGGATCACACCCATGTATAATCAAGGAGAAAGGGTTTTGAACAAATGAAAGAATGTTATTTGACTGAGGTCATGCCCTTCTTTAAACTTCTAAAAGATCACTGAGAGTCTTAAAAAGGAATAGAAACCGATATTAAGGGAATGGAAAAGGAATTTGATGCAATGGTTGTTGAAGTTAGTGACTATGAGCGTGCAATCAAATATAATGAGATTGAGAGAAAGAACTGCATACTTTAAATGAGAATCTTATTAACGAATGTGTTGCTCAAGATGTGTTTTTCACGGCTTCAAATTGCTCTATTAATGCTTCCAAATTTCATGAATTATCTGTGGCCTCAAAGTCTCCCATGATCGTGTCATTGAGCTTGAAAAACTAATTCTAAACTAAACGAGAAAATTGAACCGATGATCACGACACTTTGGTTAAACATTTTTCTAAACTAGAAGTTGAGTATTTTAATTTACAACTAAAATATCAACATCTCAAAGAAAATGTAAAAATTCAAATATCAAGACATCTTCGATGCTCCGAGTTTGATGCGCTTTTCAAATTAACAAACGTGATGAATGATTCAAGCTCAAGGCAACACGATCGAAAGTTGAAAGCCCGGATCTCTCGCTTAAAAGGTCAAACGAACAATATGACAGTTCCCAAATGCCTCCTCCTTTAGATTCTCGGATTCTCAAACGTTTCATCTTCAAAACTTAGTAAATGCTTTACAAAAGGAAAATGAAAGTTTTTAGAAGAAATGTAAAGGTTAAACGTCATTTCAATGAGTTATTTGAATCAATTAAAGTCACTCGGAACAAAAATAACGATCAAATAGCGCCTTTTGCAAAAGGAAATTGAGAATCAAGAGTCGTGTAAAAGGAAAATGCCAATGACCAATGGGGAGAATGTTGCATCTAAGGTTCCCTCTTGTAATAAATATGCTTTGTCTGTGACATATGTCCCTCCTCATCTAAGGAACAACAAGCTTGCCATTCAAACATATTTCTCATCCCTTAAGGATTGCTTAGAATGCCTGCGTGAGATTGTTGAAGAGGATAAGCTAGAGAAACCTCATGATAATGCAATTGGACATGCATGCTTATATGCCAAACGATCTCAAGAAATCTTAGAATGTTTGATCACAATATGCCCAAAGACATTAGGTGAGAGAGTTAACCCTTTGATTCCATGCTCAATGCCTAAGGCCAAAAATGATATGCAATCGATTCCCAATGTTTTGAATGTGAGGAGTAGTGTACCATTGAGTAGTTGATTCTAGATCCTCAATGCTAGGAAAGTGAACTCAAATGTGCCTTCTAGGAGTGCTAATCCCAAGACTCTAGCGCTAAGAATGTGAACCTTAGTGCACCAGATGTAGTTCAGATCCCAAGACATCTAAACAGTGATGCAAAGAGTAGTAAAACAAACTAATGTTCCCATTCCTCTCACAGAGTAATCAAGTGACACTAAAGGGAGCAGTCAAAGTCTCAAGACAATACAAGGAATGATAGGACCTCTCAAGCTAAGAATGTGCAATCGAAGAGAGTAGAAGAACAATCTAGGAACCTTAAGTTTGAATCGAATAAAACGAATCGTGTTGATTCTAGTATTAGCTATAGGCGCATCAGTAATTAATTCAATTCGATACTATTTGCAAACCTTGTACCGATGATTGCTTGAATTCGCTTCTAATCTTGGATGTGATGTTAATGTTCGCCTAATGATGTTAATTGCCCGCTTAATCCTCGTTAATGCTAAAATTCATGCTAAAAAGGCTAAAAGGCAAAAGCGAAAAGAGGTAGAAAACAATGGAAACCCACAGGAAGAATATTCAAAGAAATAGGCTTTTATTGATACCGTTGGTCATAAGACTAATCGAGATAATGCCCACTAGAAAATGGATGCCTACCGGTAGAACTATTCCTTAAGAAGTGGTCACAATCAGTAAATAGGGCTAATATAGACACTAGTATTGCATCTATTCACAATGATTCCATTACCTCACCGTTCGATATGAATGCTTCTATTTCGATGCGGGTGGTCCAACTGCTACTAACCAAATGGAACCCATTCTTGCATGGGGATCCCAATTATCCGCTTATCCATTCTTGTCTCGTGGTTCAACCGCAGATCGCTCAAATCGCTCGTGGTACTGGACTCAGCTGTTCCAAGCATATGACCTGAGACCGTCACGGCTCATGAACTTCGTGAGCAAATTCATCGGGACTGTTAGATTTGGTAATGATCATTTTGGTGCAATTATGGGTTATGGAGATTATGTTGTTGGTGATAGTGTCATCTCCGAGTGTATTATGTGGAAGGTTTAGGTCATAACTGCTCTCTCTCGGGTCAATTTCGTGATTCGATCTAGAAGTAGCCTTCGAAACACACATGCTTTGTTAGAGATCTTAACGGTAAGGAATCGCTGAAAGGAACTCGTGGCTCCAACCTTTACACCATCTCTATCGATGACATGATGAGAGCTTCACCAATGCTTGTTATCAAAGGCTTCAAAAACAAAGTCATGGTTATGGCATCGCTCTCAATCACTTGAACTTCGCACCATCAACGATCTTTCCGTAAAGGACTTAGTTGTAGGTTTACCTAGACTAAAGTATGAAAAGGATCATCTTTGTTCAAAGATGTCAATTGGGAAAAAGCAAGAAGTATGCCCATAAACCTAAACCTACTAACTCGTCATCGTAAGTTCTTCATATGATTCATATGGATTTATGTGGACCAATGAGGTGCGTAATATCTTTGGGAAGAAATATGTGTTAGTTGTGGTTGATGATTATTCTAGATTCACCGGGTCAAGTTCTTAAGGACAAAGGATGAAACTCCGATATCATCATCAAACTCATCAAACAATTGCAGTTAGACTAAACAAAACCGCCGTAATTATCGTAATGTATAATGGAACCGAGTTTGTCAACAAACAACTTAGTGAATTCTATGAAAGCGTTGAATCACCATCAAAGGAGTGTTCCACGAACCCCTCAATGTAACGGTGTAGTTGAAAGAAGAAATCGACTTTGTTGAAGTCGCTAGAACAATGCCGATCTACTCAAAGGTTCCAATGTTTCTCGGGTCAAGCAATTGCCATCGCATGCTACACACAAAATCGCTCCCTCGATTCACACCATTCATGGAAAACTCCATATGAACTTGTCCACAACGTAAAACCTAATCTATCTTTCCTCCGTGTGTTTGGTGCCTTGTGCTATCCAACTAATGAGGGTCAAGACTTGGGCAAACTTAGGGCTAAAGTCGACATTGGAGTATTTGTAGGATATGCACCAAACAAAAAGGGATACCGAATCTACAACAAAAGAACCCAAATATCATGGAAACAATTCACGCACGCTTGATGAGTCGACGGTAAAATGGCTCCCGGACACTCCACTGTGGACCCGCACTTCAAAACATTCTATTGGTTCATCCCTTGTTCCAAACTCCTCTCAAGAAACTCCATATGTACCTCCATCCAAGATGATGTAAAGAAATTGTTTGATCCCATGTTTGATGGTATGATGAGTCTACTACTAATGAGGTGTTGATTCCTACAACAGAGGATGCTCATATTCCGTTGAATGAAGTCAATTCATCGGCCTCAATATCCGTAAGTCAAGAAGCACCCCACGATCCTTCGCCTCATCAACAAATCATCATTCTTCAAATGTACATCATGGAAATGTTTCGCATCAATGATGAAGTTAATCCTTTGCACTTCAAGATGCTCCATTTGAAAACATATTTGCTACTCCCGAATCATCATCGTAACCATCTTCTTCTGTGAGACATCGACTCACCTACCTCGCCTCAACAAATGCCACATGAACACCTCGAGAAAATGGACTCACGATCATCCATTAGACAACATCATTGAAATCCTCTCATCCTCAGATCAACCCTAAGCAACTCGCAACCGATGCCTTATGGTGTTTCTTCAACTCCGCACTATCTAAGATCGAACCAAAAGATGTTAAAACCGCCATGAATGAAGATACCGTTCAATGCCATGCAAGATGAAATTCATGAGTTTGATCGACTTGATGTATGGGAGTTAGGCCTCGCTCCAGATCGTGCTATGATTATAGCTCTCAAATGGATCTTCAAAGTAAAACTTGATGAGCATGGTGATGTGTTGAAAACAAGGCTCGATTGGTTGCTAAAGGATATCGCCAAGAGGAGGGTATAGACTTTGAAGAATCTTTTGCTCCAAATGGCTCGAATCGAGGCAATCGTAATCTTTCCGCGAATGTCGCTAGTAAGAACATGGTGGTGTATCAAATGGATGTAAAGACGGCATTTCGAACGGAGATCTCAAAGAAGTCGCTCACGCCACCAACCTCAAGGATTTGTGAATCAAGAGCATCCTACTCACGCTTATCGCTTGAAGAAGGCTCTTTACGGTTTAAAGAAAGCTCCAAGGGCATGGTATGATACATCACAAAGTTTCTTCTATCAACCTGATTCAAAGAAAGGAGCATTGATCCTACATTGTTCACCAGAAGTTAGGCAAACATTTAACTCATGTTCAAATTTATGTTGATGATATTATTTTGCCTCGACCGACCCAATGGAATGTGATCGCTTTTCTAATGAAATGAGTTCAAAGTTTCAAATGTCAATGATGGGAAAAATGTCATTTTTCTTGGGATTACAAATTTCACAAAGTCCCGGAGGCATTTTCATAAATCAATCTAAATATGCAATGAGATTTTAAAGAAATTTGATTTGATTCAAGTGACCTGTCGACACCCCATGATTGATCGAACCAAACTAGATGAGGACCACTGTGGATCATGATTGACCAAACGAAATATCGTAGTATGATTGGATCCCCGATGTACCTCTCATGCAAGTGACGTACATCTTGTTCATTGCTTGCATGTGTGCTAGATACCGTGCTAAGCCTACTAAAAAGCACCTTGAGGCGCTTAAACGGGTCTTCAAGATTCCAAGGAACCATCAATATGGGACTATGGTACCAGAAGGACACCGGTATGTCACTAACGGCCTATGCAGATGTCGACCATGCAGTTGTCAAGATACTCGTCAAGTATATCCGAGGTGCTCGCTTTTGGGTGATAAGCTTGTGAGTTGGTCTTCAAAGAAGCAAATGAGTACTTCTATTTCCTCTACAGAGGTTGAATACATAGCCATGTCATCTTGTTGTGCTCAAATCTTATGGATGAGATCTCAATTATCCGACTATGGCTTTGAATTCAACAAAATCCCTCCGCATCGTGATAATAAAAGCGCTATTGCTCTCTCATGCAACAACGCTCAACACTCAAGAGCAAAGCATATCGACATTCGACATCATTTCATCGGGGAACAAGTTGAAAAAGGTGTGGTGGAACTATATTTTGTGAGGTCTCGAATATCGCCTAGCGGACATCTTCACCAAAGCTCTTCCAAGAGAACGCTTGAGTTTATTCTTCCACGCCTTGGTTTGAAAAGCCTTCAACCAGGAACTCTCAAACGTCTTCAGGAGGAAGACAAGGAGTAAAGGTCTATCTTCATCTATCTCTTGTAAATATTTACTCGGAAAACAAAAATACAAAATTATAAAACCTTCAAAAATCAAATAGAAAAATATAAAACTTTCAAAATCCATAAAAAAAATTTGAAAAATTCGAAAAATCTTCAAAAAATATTGTCATTTTGTCATGTTTCTTTCGATTCGATAATATCTACGGTCTTGATGTTGTCATTCTAAGAATGACACGGGACTTTAGATGTTGGTCGAATTTAAAAAAAAAAAAAAAAAAAAAAAAATTTAAAAAAATCAAAAATTATTTTTTGGGAGAAAGAGAAACTATGGTTTATTGTCATCTTCAGGCAATAACCCGATTTTAAAAGAAAGAACAGAGCCATGTTTTATCATGTTTTCAAAATTCCATGCTCGATTCTATAAACATTTATCTCATTGAAACTAAATGCTTTGAAAAATAACTCGGTCTCTATTTTTGATAATCATCAGACTTATTTGTCAAATCTTATATCTCAATCAACAACCTATGTCATTGATTGAGGGGAGAATGATTTCAATTAAATTAAAAGTTATTTGGCATTAAAGTGTCTTCAAAAGATGTACATGCATGTTTTATCAATGGAGTTTAAAGTCTTAAAATTCGATCCTTATCGCTTAAGAAGCTTTCATAATCAAGTCACATTTCTCCTTAAAAGCTTTCAAAATCAATTTAAATCTATAGAGATCAAAATCTCAAATGATTTGATAATTGTGATCGGGGAGAATGTTGGATATAAACTGATAATTCGGTAAATGGTTTTATAAGGATGTACATGCTGTCCTTCTCACATGTGACAAACGATTTCAATTTTTTCAATGCACATGTTGAGGGGGAGCACCTATCTTAAACCTATGATTTAAAACGTGATCTTTTATCCCAATGTGCAGGTTCCCTCTAGTATGTGCAAAACTCTTTTCAAAACTCGAGGCACATATTGAGGGGGAGCAAATTTATGGAAACCTCATCCTTCCCGGAAATGTTTTATCTACTTGATTCGATTTGGGAAGTGATGTTGATATCTTTTAGAAAATGGTAATCAAAGAAGTTAATTCTTTCTCTTGCCTCCGTGTGCAAAACATTTTCATACTTGATGCACATGTTGAGGGGAGTTCTCGTTTAAAATATCAAAACAATTCGTGTACAAATGCTTTGATAATATATCACAAGTATCCGAATTGATTTTCAAATGGTTTTCAATTGGATCCAATGGCGGATGAATAATACCAAATAGACCGACCAATTTTTCTTTATGTACGGTGATATAAGGATGATAAGGTTAGGTATTGGTTCCCATGATCCGCCGAATCGGATGGATCTACCAGTGGACAATCCACTAGTTAGTGTAGAAGTCCTTAGGTATAATGATAAAAGGAGAAAATGAGATATGGGAAGAGTACGGACTAAGACCGAGCTAGTAATCGAATAAACCCAACAAGGTTCTAGTTATGAAGTCTCGGTAAGCAATTGAAGGGTTGAAGAATTAAAAGAATTAAATGAGAAAGGGTGAAACAAATAGCCCTCCATTTATTCAACCTTAGGGCGATACGGGTTCAATTCATATGCTCGATGGTAACATCGGTATTGAAGACAAAGACGCTATGGACCCAAAGGACGACCGCACTTCAACTTTCCAAACCACTCAAGTTCCTCTTAAAAGGGCTTGTTTCATTCTCACGGGAACCGACATTATCTATCGACTTTCTCTTAGAGATTGTTGATATTGAAGAAGGAGACCTCTCCCTAGTCTCCGACGTGATCCAAATATGCACAAATTGAGTCTAGAGCCACGAGATCATCAATAAATCTCATTAGGACACTTTCAATGAAGATTCTCTGCTTCACACAATGTGGAAAGAGACATTATATCTTGAGTCCCACGATTATCCTTGTGGTATTGCGAACATCCGAGTGATGTGTTTACACTCACAATGAAGATGGAAAGCCCTCGAGCCAACATCAAACAAGCTCCCCGGTAGGTGGTATGTGAGATTCATTATATGGATCAACCATGTGACAACGAATCAGAAACAATGGGGCGATTCAATTTCTTGAATCAATCTCGGTTCAAAGTTAGGGATTGACGGATACCTTTGAAAACCGGTCTTTGTGCTTAACAAACCTTTTCTTTAGCACATCGACCGTGTACTCATTTTTCAAATCAAAAGGTGTTTTATGATTGATAATTGATTTTCAATAAAACCTTCGTTGTATTGCAAAACAATTTCTATTGAGCAATACATGATTGTTTTTCAAATATCTTTTCATCAATCTGGACTTAAATTACCGGTTCACTCACTCCGTGTTGTCTTCTTTGAGATGTTCCGGTTTGAGAACAACTAGAGCACTGCGAACCCTCGCAAGGAAATTCTTCGAATTATACCGATCACAGGCAAGATTGTACCGATCAACGGGAACCGTGGGCGTGTACCTCAATTCAACGAAAGTGATCAAAGACACTTTTGTGCGATTTATTGCTAATCGCTGTATGTGTACACCCGACGCTTGTACCGATCGTAATGAAGCGGTCAATCCATAGCCGCATGCTCACTTATCACATTCAACTCAAAAGAAATCATGATTAGTGCATCAATGACTCGATATTTTCACTCCATGCTTCGCTACGTCACGCCAATGTCATGATTCAACAAAAGCTTCCGCCACTCGATGAGAAGATTTCATGATCCGAATGTGAGCATGTCGGTCCCAAAGTCACAACATCACAAAATACCAACACCACTAAGGATGTGTCGAGATTGTTGATAGTGATGATCTCAAAAGGCGGCTCAAAATTATTATCACGTGGATCAGTTAAAGACCTCCACTTGGAATATCCAAACATGCAATCAATGACTACGAGCTTAGGAGCAAAGGACAACATCAAGAATGCAAGATCAATTTTAATGTAATATCTATTTATATTCTATGTAATTTTGGTACATGATTGAGGTGACCTCCTTGGGGAGATTGTTAGGAATTAGAAATTCCCAAAGATAAAGAGTCGGTCACCTCAAGTGTATGTAATCGTTAGAAAGCTCGTAGTCGTAGTTATTTTATGTTTAGTAGTATTTAGTTTAGTAACACCGTGGAGGACGGACGGTCTTTACCCACCTGTATGCCCGATCCACACCCGATGTGTATGCGTTTATGTAAGACTATAAATACTCTACCTCCCAAGGTAGAGAGTTGGAGCTCATAATAATAATTTCACTTTCTCTCACTAAGTTCCCTAAACCTCTAACTTTCTCTCTCTAGAATTCCATCTATATGCTACTTTGTGTTATGGTTTGATGTGTAAGTGAAAAGTTATATCTTACAAAGTTACCAGTAGCAACTGATCTACTAGCAGAATTGACTCTGCTGGTCCTCATATAAGTTCCATTAGGAACAATTGGAGGTATATTGGCCACATTAGTCCATACATTTCTATAACTTTGTTGATTTGTGCACATATTCATCTTTTTCTCATAATAATCACAATCTTTAATAAGATGAAACACACTCCCACAAACAAAACATGATTTCTTCTTAAATTGCTTGTTCAAAACAGGAACAGTCTTATCACAAACAAAATTATTCAAACCACAACCAAAATCAGAATTGTTTTTTTCAAAATCAATAGAACAAGAAATGTTTCTAGAAAAAGCTGTCTTTGAAAAAGATTCTTTAACAGCAACTCTTGGGGCTTGAGGAACTTGTAAAGGCTTATGAGAGGCAGACTTTGAAGACTCTTCATTTGAATCACAGCTGGCATATTCTTTAGATTTAGTATCTGAAGTCCTTTAAGAACAAGAGACAAATGTGTTAGACTCACTGCCAGTGTCTGATAAGTCATTAGACTTTGGACCATAAGACATATGTGATTCATCTGAGTCAGAGTCTGAATTGGGTGGTTTAACAAGACCATTAATAGAAGAAGGAACATTATGCATTTCATCTTGTTTTAAAAGCATCCAGGTTTTCTATATTTTTCTTCTTCTTCATCTGTGACAAGATTAAAAACACTATACTCGTTGGGGTTATAAACCTCATCTGGATTAATATAATCTTTGAAGCCCAAACCTATTTTTGTTTTAACAGACATAGAGCTATTCCACAGTTTATCTAAGTTTTTAGCCTGTTCTTGCCACTGATTATGTCTAGCCACCTCTGAATCTAAACTAGCATTAAGATCCTCTTTTTCAGCAACAACCTTTACATATTTTTTCATATTAAATTTTAATTTATTTGTGCTGTTATCTAAATCTCTTTGCAAAACATTTATTTTCTCCTCAAGAGCCATTTGATTTTGATCATACCAGGCCTTTTGTTTTTCTAAAGCTTTGAAAGTTTTCTTATAGGCCTGAACTTGTATAAAAAGCTCTTTATATTTATCATTAACATCATCAAACTCACACTTAAGAGCATCAAATTGAGTACTGCAACCAAATATATAATTGTGTACCTGAGAAGTGATGCCCATCATTGCAATTTCACCAGCAGTATCAGCAACCAGTCCAATTTAAGGCTCTTCATCCTCACCATCATTCACATGATCATCACAATCAACTCTGTTCTCCAGTGATAGCATGCCTGCAGGCTTCACTTCCTCAGATTCTTTGATCTTGTAGGCATTATATTTTCTTCTATCACCTCCCTTCCTGTTAGGACATTCTCTGGCAACGTGACCAAGTTGGTTGCATTCAAAGCATCTGATCTTCTTTCTATCAAACCTAGCAGATTCTCTTCTTTTGTTACCAAACTTCCTACCAGAGCCCTCTTCAAACTCTTGACTTTCACAGCAAGCATGGCCATCTGCCACTTAAGATCCATCTCCTCCATATCCCATTTATTCACCTGTTCAAAGTCTTCATAAGTCAACTCCTAATGATCTTCAGCTTCAGCAACAAATGAGTAGAGCAAATCTTCTATCACAGAATTAGACTTTGATTTTCTTGTAGAAAATTTGTGTGATCTGGATGCTGATGATGAAGAGGTGAGAATATTAGCATATGTTACCATTGTGTTTCACTGGTAGCACCAACAAAGGCAAAGTGTGATGAAACTTGAGAAAAGGTAGAGTGACCCTTGATGTCAAGATCAAGAGACTTCAGCTTATTGTATAGATCATCAAAGATTATGTAGTCAAGTCCCCCTTTTGCCTTAAGAGTAAGGGACACTAGATTCTTGGAAAGAGTTAGAGCACGAAGGAATTTGAGATTACATTACTCAGCATCAGGTTTAGATTTTAACTGATTAAGCAGACTGAGGATCTTTTGAAACATGTCATAGCCTTTATGAACACCCTCTTATTCAGAGATAGAGAACTCCTGAAAGCTTTGTTTGAGCATAGTCTTTCTCATTTTCTTGGACTCGTCGTTTCCTCCAAACCTTACTTTAATCCCTCTCCAAATCTGCCTTGCATCATCTAGATGATAGAAATCACTCATGTGTTCATCTGGAAGAGCTTGTAGCAGAGTATTTCTTGCCTTGGTTTCCCTTTGGATAGCGATCTGTTCAGCAGCTGTTGTGGGTGGAAGAATTATAACATTTCCTTCAGAGTCTCTTCCAGTAGCTTTCTTTCTGTTTCCTTGAGGAATGATTTGCCAGAGATTGACATCCATATTGGAGATATAGTTTTCTATCTTCATAGCCCATATCTCATATTCATCCTTCTTAAGATATGGAAATTTAGCATTTGAGTTGGACATAGTGACCACTTGCTGAATGGTGGACTGGGTGTTAGACCGGTTGTTTGATGATTCAGACTGATCATCACTCTCAGCATCAGAATGTTTTGGTGAAGATATGTTATGGTTTTTGAGAAGAAAAAGACTGTCTTCTTAGAAAGATTCTCACAAGGCTATGATACCACTTGTTGGGTACAGTCCCAGATAGATCTTATGAGCCTAGAAAGATTATAGCCGTCCTGTGTAATCACAAAACAACAAAGGAGAACCTTTGCAAGAATTGTACTTACGCGGAAAATAAATACAAGACTAAAGAAGACAATAAACTCAATAACTTGATCCTCTATAGATCTAAATCAATTCACTATTAATGTTGTAAAAGATGTACATAAAACCCTAGCCACATGTTTCTTTTATAGCACAAGAAACCCTAATGCGGCTTGCTAAGCACTCAAAAGATATGCTCTATCTATTCCTATTTTAACTCAAGCATATCACAACTAATAAACTAAGAAAACGGAAACTACATATCCGTAGAAACATAGGAAACTGCACACTATCCGCAGAAACCCTTCTATCATAGGAAATAAAATAACTATCAGAAGGACCCCATCAGAGGAATCCAACTGTTTACATAATTCCTATCAAAATCCACCTTTATATTAATAATAATCCATTTTCTATGTACATTTTTTTCTCTACAACTAGATAATAAGCCACACTCACAAACTGCTCACTAGCATAGTTAATGCCTTTGATATACACACTCTTAAGTGACAATGGAAGTCTCACAACAATGTCATACTTGAAACTTCCCGACATGGTCACCCATGCCAGTTGTGTCCTCACACAAGATATGGAATGTCTGGTATCAAGTATCCTTATATTATTAGCGTCATTTCCAATAAAATGTTACTATGTAAATTAGGGTTTTTCTTAAAGCATTGATTTATAACAATTTAGATACTAGGTCATAAACCCTAATGTGCAAACCTTTAAACTTAATGTACAAGTTTCCAAGGCATATTACCCTAACTCAAGAGTATTTTCCGGTTAAAACCCCTAGTTTGCAAATCCTACTATTTTATGTAAATGAGATCACTAACTAAAATTAAAAATACATATTAAACTTTTACCAATTTCCAAAGTACAAGTTTATCAAGCCGATGTACAAGTCAGTGATGCATAAAAGTATTCACTTAACATAAAATTCATTATAAACCTTAGTGTATTTAATTTTAAACATATTGTACAAACAATAAAGCCTTAACCTTAAACTTTACTTCTATTTATTACATGTAAATTAACCTAAACAAGTATTTGACTAAAATAAGTTAGCAAACCTAACTAAGTTTCTTACCCTTTGTAACCATATGTACAACAACTTCTAGCTAAAGTACAAACACCCTAAGCCAAAACATGCCCTAGTTCATAAGCCTTGTCCAAATCCAACTAAAGTTGAACCAAATGAGCCCTAATCAAACCTTAAGCCACTAAAACTTCTTAAGGTTTAAGATTAGCCTCCTCATGGACACCTCACCTTGTCTCTTAAGAGTTTACCATGGTCAAAGATTATGGGCAAGATCCATGGCAGAAATTTAAACACCCTACGCCACCTTAGTCTTCACCACATGCAACTTACAAACTCCAAAGTACCACCTCACCATGTCTCTAACCTGATCACTATAATTTTCTGGAACTATATTTCTTTCATCTATATATAGCAACACACATAGCCATTTTCTATCATCACCATTCAAACCATGCAAAACCTTACACACTCATACACATCCCGAACTAGAGCACACTCATATACATTCGAAACTAGAGTTATTAATAGAAGCAAAGGAAAGGGTAACAAAGTCCGGGAGAAGGGAAGGAACTTGGGTTTATATAAGCATTTCATTGGTTGGATTTTCACTAGCTTGAGTCCTAGAGTCTAGTAAGTACTCCAACCTTTACTTAATCATTTTATACATTCAATAACACATATATGTGATTATGGATTAGTGTCATGTGGAAAAACAAGGTCAAAACCACTTTTCATTTTCTTTCTGTAAGTGGTGTGCTCAAAGACAAACACCCTCTTGTGGTGCATTTTTCTCAAATGTTAAAACATATTAGGAGTCCTTTGAGCAAGCTAAATAAACACTTAGTATAATTACTAACACCCTATAGATTTATATTAATTGTATGCATGTTTCTGTTTTTCTGCTACTGGTCTTGAAGCCAAAACCATGTTAAAGGTATTTGCATCATGTTATGGGTATTAGGGTCAACCAAAGTACCGTTGTAAACACCACCTAGGATACTAAAAACACCCCCATAACCTGGTTGATTATAGCACTTCATTATGGCCAAAAGTCCTAAACACCAAAAGTATTTTACAACGGGTATGTGGGAAAAACTCAGGATTTTTGATAAATATGATTATGAACTATCTTAGAAACATTAGAAATGAGTAAAATAACATTTCACAAGGTTGCATGCAATAGATATAAAGTTTTATGGTTTAAAAACGAGAATTGCAATTTGGCAAGATTAGCCTAAGTAGCCCTTTTCCGTAATTAATATCTTGCTAAATAAAGGGTTGCAAAGTATGAGATTTACACTATTTTAAAGGGCTCACTGCAAGGATTTTAACGCCCCAATAACGTCTTTAAAATCACTTATAGTTTTTTTATAATCAACAACAAAGAAGGTGACTCGCGGAAATTTTCATAAAAAGGCCTTGTGTGCACTTTTCAAAATTTGAGTCGTAGGAGTTATAGAATGTTAGATAATGACTTAAAAAGAGTTAATAAACATATTACAATGTCCCTAGGTGACCCGTAAAAGTGAATGGGTTAAAAATGAAATTTTCTTAAAACGCGTCGTGGCCAAGTGGCCATGTTCGTTGACTTGTATCTTTCTAATCAAAGACGACTAGGACATGAGATCTATACCTTTTAGAAGAAATTATAGAAAATTGTTTAAAGGTTCAAATGCGTTGTAAAAGCACTAGCTTGCCTCGTGTAAAATTTGCCCTCGTTTGGCCCTGTTATCGCCCAAAACCAACAAAAGGCACCTAACTCCCTACTTTAGAAAATCATTGCGGCCAAACCGTAAGAGCTTAAGACCTCTAGTTTGAACCATCAGAAAGACCACCGGACAAAATATTCAAGGGATCAAGAACGTAGTAAAAAACTTTTAAGGCCTCGCTTTTATTCACCCGCACTTTTATCCATTTAGGCCAAAAACTAGTGAATTTTTCTTATAAATTTCAAGCATAAAAATTGCAACTTTTGTAAGATAAAGTTTTTCTTGGACTAAAAATGTAATTTCTACAAAGTTAATTATACGAGGGCTGATTTTGTCAATAACCCATAGTTGAGGGTTAAATGTGTCATTTTGGAAAGTGCAAGGGTAAAAACTGTAAATATTTAAAATTGTAAATTATAACATTTTGGAAACATAAAATATTTGACAACTTGGGTTTCGATAAAAATTTATTAACAATCATTCGAGCCATAAAAATAAGTATGATAAGTATTATTAATTTTTGAATAGACTTCATGTTATCTAATTATCGATAATGCATTATCATCGCATAAACTTGAACTCGAATACTAAATACATGACATACCAACTCAGATCGAGAGTCAGAGCGGTTTGTTCATATCACCTAATTTTTTTTCATCCAGACTACGATAACACCAAGGTGAGTTCATAGTCCCACTCTTACATATTTGTTTTCAAAACTTGTGGGAGATACATGCTACAAAAGCGAACACAAGTATTTTTCTCAGATGCTATCACGATTGATATTGCCTAAGTACCTCACCGATGCCAATCGAAAGTCCCTCATATCATGAGCCATTACTCACTACGATCGAACGCGAATATAGTGAATAGATCTATTGGCAATTGACGCCCATTTGTGTTAGCCGGATAGGTAACCAAATGCACTTTATTGAGAATAATAGGAGAATGGAAAACTCTTACGGAGGGCATTGTTTCTCACATAATCATCATGATGTTTGTAACTTACGTCATTATTATGACGTGTTCGTGTTAAGGTTCGTGTCATGAGACTTAGGGCAATATACTATACCGCAATATTACGATTTTACTATCGCTTATCTTGTGTTCAATCGATTATTATACAAACACTATGGATTCACTCAACCTTGTGTTGACTTTTTAGCATGTTTTATCTCAGAAACTAGAGCACGATCCGGCACGGAGTGGCTATGGACTTTCTTATAAAAGGGCGCCCATTTTGTTATCATTCACCGTAATAAAACTATGTATTTCAAGATTTCCTTTGGGGACCTTTATTTTGTAAAACTCTGATTTAAATAAATGAATGATAACTGTTTTATCTAAAACGTCTCTTTTGAGCCGTTTATCTATTATTATGACTGTGATCCATGAAGTAATTCCCCAACCTTAATTCCGCTGCGTATACCGAATTTGGGGGTGTTACACCGACAGTCTGGGTTAGAACAGTTCTGATTTTGGGTTGCAAACCGGGTTATGGGTTATGGGTTATGAGCCATGGGTCATGAACTTTGGGTCATGGGTACCCAACAAGATACAATGTATCTAGACAATGGGTAATGGGTCATGGGTCATGGATAATACCCAACATCATTTCATGCATGATGTCATGCAATGGGTCATGGGTTATAGATTAGCTCCATGGATATGGATCATGGGTCTTGGATATTGCCCATCCTATTACATATTATATTACAACAATTTATTTATTACAACATTTTATGTAAGTCAGCAAATGTATAATTTTACTTATGATAACTTTATATTTGTTATCAACAAAATATAACGAAATCGCTAAATGTCAAAAAATGTTTTTACGGTTTATTTGTATTAACATTCCCTACACTTATCTTTTTGTAAAATAAATTTATATACAATTAAGATGAAGTTAAAAACAAAATAAAGTATTTTCACAAAATAACATAAACATAAAAATTAAACAATAATGAAAAAGATATATATAAAACACAAATAAGAATGCAAAGTAAAAAACAAACAAATAAAAAGCCGAAATCGATATGAACATCCTAAATTAAATACCAACAATCATCCAAACATAGAATTGTTCCACGATCAACCTAAGCTATTACAGACCAAATATAAACTGTTTTACAATACATCATCGTAAGAATTACCCAAAAGGTGGGTAGTCCTGCTCTCGGCCAGGGAACGGGTCAATCTGCAGATGGGGCTCCACATAATCACGCATAGATAAATGTTGCATATGTCTGACCATGTGATTATACGTCCAGCAAGCCCTCTGGTCCTGCTAGGTCATCCATGAATCCATAGGACCCATCTATGCCCCCTGGTATGCCTGCCAATCCCCTCTATCCATCTGTCTGCAAGGGTCAGCGGAACTACCGGCTCCATCCTCCTGTAGATGTTGTGGCTGCTGCTGCTACTCCTCCTCATCATCATCATCATCATCATCATCGTTGTCGTCATCTTTCCTGGGGGCTTGAGGGTGGAACCACGCATATGAGCCACCCAAATCCATGATCATATCCATGGCCTTTAGAGATTTGGCCTTCACAACCTTGGGTGCAGCCACAACGTCCAAGTACCTCTGAATCTCCGCCCTCAAAATGCCATAAGACTCGGCAAGCTTGTTGACGAGCATACCCCCATAAACCCTATTGACCATCCTAGTCCCACTGGCAGTCCTCAGGTAATCGGCTAGCAATAAATGGATGTTGCAATACACCCCTGGAGCATAGATGGAATAGAGGTAGAACAGATCAGGAAGAGTAACACGATGAGTAGTGTCCTTGCGCCCCACTATGGTGAAAGCAATATAGCGGTGCGCAAGCCTGATCCTACGGTCCCTGATCTGAGAAGCGAGTATGCTCCTAGTGACATAATCATGATCAATAATAGAGTTACAAAACTGAATGCCCCACAAATCATCCCTCGTGGTCAACCCCAAACTCAGAGCTTGCCTAAAGATATGATTCCTAGCATCCCGTTGAGAGTACAGCCCCACTCTCCATCCAAACTCTACCACTGAAAACTGCTGCCAAACACCTCCTAATCTGAACTGAATACCCTGTCTGTTACATCTCTTCTACACATCCCACTGCACATGGCGTAGGTGGCATGAAATTCATGCACAAGTTCACTATATGCCGGCTCACGAATCCTAAACAACCTTTCCCACTGAGGATCGGTGAATGCATCCTTCCGAATGCTTTCCCTAAAGCCCCTCTCAAGTCAACGATTCTATAGAAAATCCCAGTTTTAAATAACACCCGGGTCAATGGTTTGATGGAGTAACACATTATATCGGGTTAGGGTTGCATCAAATTCAAAGAAACCCCAACTCTGCACGGTTTCCGTATAATTTTCTTGAGACCCAGAGGATTGCCCCCGGTTGCTTCTAGACCTCTTGCTCATTTTCTGAAATAAGGAATCAAACAACGAGAACTAATGAGTAGTGAACGAAGCAAATAAATTCCATCAGAAGGCTCTGACGGCATCATGTCGGCGGGCTGGCGCCGTCGCGGTCAGTTTCTTTTCAAATTCGAGATTTGTAAGGGAAAAATCAAGGTTTTAAACCATGTTTCCTTAACCCAAACACCCCCGCTGAAGCAAAAGGGTGTAGTGCCAAGGTGGTTTAGTTACCAATCTTTTCCAAACTACTCACAAGATCAAACCCACATGCTAACACTATCAATCGCCTAATCTATTGTTTAATTAACAAGATTTAAGGGCGAATTAAGCATTAAGTATAACTAGTTAAAAGGGTTTTGGATCAAAGGGGAAACCACAATTGAAAGAGGAATAGATTAATTGAATAGAAAAAGATCTGTGGAAAAATAGAATGGGAGGTTGAATAGTTTTACCAATTTAAAACTTCCTTTTAAATAATTAGATCGACTTAAGTCAATCTATTTAGATGTGTGTTGGATGTTGATCAACAAGCATATAGAAGTGTGTAATGAAAAGATAAGAGTAAGAAGCACAAAACCACAATGCGAGTATTTATAGTGGTTCAGCTACAAGGACACCTTCCTTGCCCTACTCCACTCCCCGAGTCACCTACTCGAGAGTTCGTAAACACTACACGACACGAACTCCTTATGGTGGAGAAGCCTTCACAACGTCGCCTACTCTTTTTCCGGTACAAGGCTAACCACCGGGTTCTTTCACACTAAGGTGAACCACACCTACCACAACGTCGCCTACCCTTTATTAGGTACTAGCCAAAGCACGTAGTTCCATTACTATGGGGGAACTACTACCCAACACTACACCAACGACTAATCCCAAAGGAGACCAACTCCTTATTACAACATCATCAAGGATATCAATATCCTTGGATCTAGTACTAATCTATCTTGTACATCGAAACACACCATATCGAATGTACATCTAAGGCACCTTTCACTAATGCCTTTAACTAGATCTTCAAGACACCGTTCACTAATGTCTTGTGTCTTGACTTCTAAGCACCCTTCACTAATGCTTCTATTCTTGACTTCTAAGCACCCACCACAAGTGCTTATGATATGGACGATAGATACCCTTCACTAATATCTTCGTCTTGACACTTGAGACACCTCTCACAAATGTCTTCAACGCTTCTTAGGAAAAGAAAAACAATCATCAACAATAAGACTTCAGTAGTCTTGATGATGAGGAAGCAAGGCAACTCATGGACTTGAGCTTGCGCAACTTCAAAGGTGGTGATCTTGCCTTTAAGAGGAACCTAGAAGATCACACAAAAACAAAACTACGAACATAGATCTCTTGGATCTGGGGTTAGAGAGTTTTTAACTCAAGGGGAAAGTTTGTTAGAAAGGAGTGAGAAACAATGAAGAAATGGCTCACTACTTATAGAGGAAAAAATCTACTGTTCCCCGGATCCCAGGGATCCCTCCCACAAGGGATCCGTGGGACGCTCCTCTTTACCCGTGGGTATTTTGGTCATGGGTCATGGGTTATGGGTTGATCCATGGGTCTTTTACTAGATACAATGTATCTTATAAGTTCAATGTACCAAGTCAAGTGGTTTAGACAAAACCATGGGTTATGGGTCAATACCATTTGTTAGTTTTTACCCATTTTAGTATATACTAGTTTAAGTATATATTTACCTAAATATGTAAACACTAGTTGTTGTACATATGTAAATCATAAAATCACTTATACTTGTTTTAGTGTTTTATGTGAAACCGTAAGTGTGTTAGAAACTATTAGTTCAAACTAATTACGTATTTTGTTTGTTTCGTTAAAATGATTTTACGTTTGTATCGACAAAATAGTAGAAGATCGTAAAATATAAATAAACGTTTTTATGGCTTATTTGTATTAACAATCTCCCCCTTTTTGTTGATGACAACACATAAAATTATTTTAAGGAAAAACTAAAAATTCGTAAAAGTTTGAATTGAACTTTTTACTCTCTTCTCCCCCTTTTTGTCGAAACAAAAAGAGCGTCGAAAAGAAACTAACACAAAGTTTTAAGAAAAGAAATGTAAAGAGAGCAAGTGACGGGAATGGTTCTCCTCTTAACTCCCCCTTGACGAGTCCATCCCTTTTGTGAGGACGTCAAGTACATACAACTAAGTAAGCTAATGTTTTGCAATTATGTTTGCAAATGGTTCGTCTTTGTGACGAAAATGCTCCCTCTAAAAGATTGCAACTTTGCAATGGGGTGTCATGAAGAGTAATCCAAATAAGGATTAAGTTGCAAATGAATTTGCAATGTATGGTTTGACACAAAACTCCCCCTAGCTTTATGGTGTCAAAGTCTTCATGTGTAAATTAAATAACTACAAAACAAAGGTTAGAAAACAAGTATAATGCACAATTTCCTGCAAATATGATCCAAGTTAGTAGAAAAATGGTTTTCTGTATCACGGATCCCACGGTTCCCTCCTTGTAGGGGTCCGTCTAGGAAAATATGAGGGATCCGTCTGGCTGATGATCAATTTCAGCAATGATGATATATAACATATCATGTTAATATCAAAGTGAGATATGTATTATACAACATACTCATATACTTAGAAATATAGCAAGTAGCATGTATTTTCATTTAATAAAACTAGAGATATGATATACATGACTCTAAAAACTAAGAAAATGATCAATACATGACTTAGAATGACTAGACTTGTCTAAGTAACGCTTGAAACTAGGACACCACTAAAATCCTCTAGCTCAAGTTTTTTTAGGTTTAATCTTGTCAAAACATTCGAGGAGGTGATAGAACATGAAACGTTGGTCTTCTCGTACTTCATGTCTCAAACTTTCAACATGTTGACAATGATAACAATCTTTGTCATGGCTAGGTAGTGGTGGTGGAAGAAATTAAATTGCTTGATGCGAAGGATCAAGTGAAGCGGCTTGTGGAGCCTCAAATGATGGAGGGATTGGTGGAGGCACATTTGAAGATGGCTCGAACAAGAATGATGGTGGTGGTAGAGAAGTGTCAACTTCCATATGGTCGGGTGGTTGACTTTGATGATTTCTCATAATCCAAATGGGATTTTATGATGGTAACGTCGAAAAGGAAGCCGGAGCTAATGTTGACTCAACACCTTGATTTTGTACCATTATTCCTCCTAATGAGGATAATGTTTCCGGTGGAGGAGGATGAGACGGCCTAGGAGGCAAGTCCTCTAAATTGTAGAGGTGTGGTGATGACAGTGGAGTTGTAAATGAGATAGCTCTAGGAATCAATGGTGATGGTTTAGTGGAGATGATATTGTTTGGCTTAGGAGGTATGGTGGTGTTTGGCATAGGTATTTTTGTGAGTACTATCCTTTTAGGAATTGGTTTGATTGGTTGAAAAGAAATCCTTGCATTTGTTGGCTTAACCGGAGATGATTTGGTTGAAGATATTTCGTGTACAACACGAGAAATTTTCTTGGGTGGTTCTTTGGTGGAAAAGTTGCTACTTGGAGTTTTCCTCATGATAATTTTAAGAGGTTTCTTAAGTGCTAAAAATGAGGATGAAGGTGGTGACTTTAGAAGTCCTAACAATGTGGTTTATAAAGCAAGAGATTTGGCAATGAGCCTTAAGCCACTAAAATTCATTGGAATGTGATGATTAACATGCACAAGAGTCAACTTCAGAGTTTGTACTGATCTAGAAATTCATTTAAGATGAGATGGAGTGTTTAAGTTAGAAAGGTGAGCTTGAAATGATTGTTTTAGCTAGATTTGACATAATCGGTCACCCGGATCCCACGGTTCCCTCCAACGAGGGATCTGTCTAGGCTAATCCTAGGGATCCGGCTCTCAGCAACTATGAAAGGTTAGATATGAAGTTTCTAAGAGCTAAACCCTATACCATATTGAGTGTTCCAGTCCTCCTAAGTGTTTTAAATGAAGGGGTGCTTAAGTACTTGAGGGTTATGAGTGGTGTAGCTAATGATTGCCTTTTATGGAAGAAATTGGAACTTTCATGAGTACCAATGAATGAACAAGGATGACACTAAAGATTTTGAGAGTGTCAAGTGAAGCTAAATAACCCTAGAGATCATTTAGTGACTTAGATGGAGAATATCCTAAAGACTTAAGATGGAAAAACTAGAATTTGATCAATTTTGACTAATTTTGACGTAAGGATTATTATGATCAGTTTTGCTATAAAATATTTCCAAAGTTAGATATGAGGGATCATGTGAAAAATGATGCGTGAGCTTGAGAGCGGAAGATTAATGGATTTAAGTGAAACGATAGATCTACAAGCGTCTTTGAGTGTAATCTAGGTGAGTTATGTGTGAGTAGGAAGGATCTACTTAACTTGATAAGGACTTAATTTGCCTTAAGACACTATGTCTAGTTTAGTGTGAGGTGTTCTAAGGATATGTTTGAAATACAATGCTTGCAATTGCATTTTCTGTTTGTCAGATCCCACGGTTCCCTAAATGTAGGGATCCGTCTAGCACAAACTTTGGGATCCGTCCATCTGCTAAGCAGAACCTTTACTAAAGGTATGCAATGATCTTGACAATGCATTGTATTCCAAGGTTAGTTTAAGAGGTTCTAACATTTAAGATATCAAATGTAAGATGTTTTATTTCATGAAGGAAATTGGATTACATTGATAAAGCACAAGTACAAAAAGGATTGATCCTATTTGAAATACGACAAAGTTCCTTGAGCGTTTTCGCTAGAAGGATCATCAAGTGGTTGATGAGTGTTGGTAGAATCAAGAATGAAGAAAGTCTTCATGAGAGATATGTTTAGCGGTTCTATCATCTTGTTCACAAGTACGTACAACGGACTTTGAAATTGAGGATGAAAATACGTGACGTTATGATAGAGGCGCGTCAAGAACATTCCATAAAGGATGATTTTATTCTTGGAGCCTTGAAGATTTACAATTTGCCTTGCGAAGAAGTAGGCGAGATTGTATGGTTGTTGTGTTAGCAAACAATACATTATGTGAGCACAACAAGTGGGAAGGATTTCTCGATTTCCCCTAAGACTCCAAACATTTTCACGTATGATGAGGGCAAGGGGCTTGTACTCTTCTCGGATGTCCCGTGTGAAGATAATGTTTGGATCGGAGTAATATGGACGAGGTTTGCATATTATGCGATTTAAATTTTCCGGGGAGGGTATGTGTGAACAATATGGACTCATTTCTTCACGAACGTTGAAGAGAGAATCAAGAGACCAATCTTCGGTGAAGGCACATTGTCCATGATTTGGAATCTGGAGGATGTGAGCAAAATACCCAAGGGTTAAAGCAAACTTTTGGTTTTTGATATAAAACCAAAGAGATAGAGAGCGATCCTCGTTACGAACGAGTTCAACTTGACAGAAGAATTCCATTATGAACCTTGGACATATCTTCTCGTTGATTTCAAGAAGACATTCTAGTCCTATGGCTCGGAAGGAGGTATTGATACCTTCTTCGAATTATAGAGAGGTGTTTACAATACGTCTTTCGTTGGATTGACCGTTTTCGAGATTATTGAACCCACAGACATGATTGATAGGTGTGTTGCCAGGTTTTTGAGATTATTGAACCCACGTCCTTCAACATGCATCATAATTGAGCCTATAGAAAAGATGAGTTAATAGAAAGTGATGCTTTGCGGTCAACCAGTTTATCTAACATTTATTACTAGATTTTTATTAACAATGGTTTTTAACACTAATGACACTTAACTCACTTATGGTTTTGACATTCTCGTGGAATATTACTTTTAGAAAGAAAGTGGCTTTTATTTTGCATGAAAAACAGTTGTCCAGGTGTACGGATCCCACGGTTCGCTTTCATAAGGGATCCGGCTAGTCTAACTTATGGGATCCGTGGATCTGGAAAAACAGAACAGAATTCTTGATAAAAACATAGGTTTTTAGATCTTATAGTTTTATACCAAGATATGTGTTTTAGCCTACATTTTCATTTAGCATGCATACATGGCTTTCTAATGTATCACGATAGAGTGAAATAAATCAAAAAGAAATGGTAAACACATTATGATAATAATAACCTAGATAAACTAGACTATTAGTAATATTTCATTTCAATGCTAATAATGATACAAAGGATTGGGTATATAACCCCAATGTAGATTAACAAAACAAAGTAAATGTCTCCGTATGAGAACTTCGTCATAGGGAACACAAGAGCGATGAGTGTTAAGGCGATGAGCACGAGGGCGATGTAAACCACGTTGAAGACGAACCTTCTTTGATTCGGATGAGATGAAATGGAGAGAAAGATGAAGTTTTGAATGAGAGGAAATTTTTGAGATTGGAAAATTTGAAAAAGTGGGGATTTGATGGAGTGGATGACGGTGGGAGTTTTTATGGGTAAAGAGGAATTTTGATATTTGTGTTTTGTTTTATTATTAGAAAGATATAATTTTGGATTAGATGAAATAAAACACAAATTATATAATCCCCGACTTTGGACGAAAAGGTAACACGATGTGAGAAAAAGCTTCCTAATGAAGCTACATGTAAAACATGTATATGCACAAAAGATAATCAAATAAATACTTAAGTAAGCATACTTATTTATCAAGCTAATGTCATATAGAGATAAGTGGAACGTCATACCTCGAATGCACTTAGGAATGTCTTGACAAATGACACAACAAATGTCAGAAGACAATTCCAGCTCCTTTGTGCTTAAGATACCTTCTTAGGGAAGGTAATCTTGTTACCAAGCGATTCCTATGGCTTGGTAGATATGAGCTTTGACTAATCAACATGACAAAGAGGATTAGTGCAATTAAATGAAAAATAAATAATGAAAGAAATGTTGTCTTCTTAATCAACATCCAGATAAAAAGTTTTAAGGGACATGGTATTTGTTTTTATGAAAAACCTTCTTTGTAGTTTTCAATTAACCATGGATCGTATCAAGTTTTTAAAGTACAATATACTTCAAGAAACTTGGTAACGAAGCTCTAATGCCAATTGTGGAAAACTAGAAGGGGGGGTTGAATAGTTTTACCAATTTAAAACTTCCTTTTAAATATTTAGATCGACTTATGTCAATCTATTTAGATGTGTGTTGGATGTTGATAAACAAGCATATAGAAGTGCGTAATGAAAAGATAAGAGTAAGAAGCACAAAACCACAACGCGAGTATTTATAGTGGTTCGGATACAAGGACACCTTCCTTGCCCTACTCCACTCCCCGAGTCACCTACTTGAGAGTTCGTAAACACTACACGACACCAACTGTAATACCCCCCAATTTCGTGATACGCAGCGGAATTCAAACTGGGTGTTACTTCATGGTACAACGGTCATAACAATAGAAAACGAAATCTAATGGAGTCGTTTGAAAAGATTTATCATTCGATTTATATAAATATCAGGATTTACAAAAATGAGGTCCCAAATGATTCCAAGTTTACAAAATACATTAAATTGGTTTTTGAATGATAATAAAATTTATAGCCATCTTGAGTATCTGTGATCCTCCGTGCCAGCCTCGTACAATATGGACCTGAAATACATGCTTAAAACTATCAACGCAAAGGTTGAGTGAAATTCATAGAGTTTAGGAAATCAGTTGAACATATAATGTTGGTAGTGTGAGCTATAGACTCACACCAATAGTTTGAAAACAAAGCAGATATTATTGCACTAAGCTCATGATACCGAAAATGTTATGACTTGTCAATAGAAATTGATATAATAGTGTGAGCTCTAATAGGTAATTTTCAAATAAACCTATAGATCTTCAAATATAGTGCGTTTGTTTGCCTACCGGTCAACACAAACGGGATTAAATCAATCATAATAGGCCTATCCACAATATTCGCGTTCACTCACAAGTGATTAATGGTTCATGATAGTAGGGACTTAAGATTGGAAATAGTAGTACTTAGTGCAAATAATACATTCAGATAAGCATACAGTTTGAAAGCAATGTGTTCAATTTTAAATAAAGCATGTATCTCCCCCAAGGGTTTGTAAAACAATTAAGTAATAGAAAGTAGGGCTATGAACTCACCGAGAGTTAATGATGTCAAATGTATAATGAGAATGATGGATATGCCGTGAGAACTTCTACGAGCAACCTAAAGTGGAATGTTGCGATTTAGGTTTGGAATAATGTTTAGGCTAACACAAACCATCCTATATATGTCTCTAAGTTGATCATGATGTAGTACATGGTGTTTGTGTATGTCTTTTATATAAATGGTCTAGTTGTGAAAACGTATTTAGTTTATAGATATCGTACTACTCTTCGGGCCATCATAATTCATAGGTCATGCAGTAAACGTTTGAGAAGCTAGGACACTTTAAATCGTAAATCCAGCAACTTGTCAATACGTTTTACTCAAATGAAACCCCTCACATGAAGCTCCTTACTATTGTAGCACTTAGTAGATACAAAATATTTTTTGAGTGAAGATTGTTATATAAATAAGTTTATCATGTTTTTACAAGTTCTCGTCGTTCATAAATATGATTACCTTAGTTAACGGTCTTGGGTAAATAAGACTTGAGGCTTTAGCCATGGCCTTGTCGTGACTTTGGTCTTGACTACCATGGTCTTGGGACTCAGCTTTAACCTTAGCCGTAGCCATGGTCTTGGCTTGTAGCCATTAGGCCTCTTGGTTTGCTTTTAGTTATGACAAAAGTATAGTTGTGAGACCATAAAAAGGACAGTTTCTGTTTTTGAAAGATAATGGCCTATTTAAGCGTTTTCAAGTCTGAGCTTCTTTGAAACCAAAGGAAAATGTCGTTCCGGACAACTTTTGTGTTTTAACTTTTTGATGATTCGGACCGAGTACCACTTTTACGACACGCACCCAACAGTTTCAATATGGCAGTTTTGGCGATTTAGTTTCGCTAACTTCTTTTGACTATAAACTTTGACTCGTTTGTCCGTTTTGGATGATTCAAGTTGCTATGTCTACCTTTTTCTCTTGTCTACTAGAGTATGTAAGTTATAAAGTCCATATGTTACTGATTCTAATGGTCTCAAATGTGTAGAATATGACTAGTTTACTATCTTGTTACTTTTATGACAATATGTAAATTAAAACATGTGATTGAGTATATGTACATCATGAATCAACATAGTAACTATATATATAGCATGAAATAGTTAATATTATGAATAATAAATATGAGATGATGGTGGTGATTAGTTGCTTACAACTTTTGGCTTTCAATTAAGAAAGGAGTAACTAGTAAGGATCGGACTTTGATTGAACACTTAGGACCTCGGATTGAGCTAGCTTTCTACACCTTGGCACCCTTGTGATCTTGAAGAGTTGGTGATGAAGTACTAAGTGACTTGAGTGGATCTAAACTCAAGTAGATCACTTAAACTTGCTAGAGATAGTAACTTACTACTTGAAACTTCTTTGCATAAACTTGGAGTTTAAAGATCAAATGATGGAAGATATGATGGATTGATGATATGAACGACCCAATTCAGTGTTTTAAGGTGTTTAGGATGTATTTCACTTGCTATTTATAGGAGGGTAAGTTTGGTTAACCATATATTGGGTTAAATATTAACCATGGTTAAGTTAGGACACATGTAATGATCTACTTGAACCATGGTTAGGATGATGCCACCAAAATGATGACCCCCCCCCCAAGGTCGGCCATGAACATATAAGATGACTTAGGTGGATAGTTTTGGTATTAACTTGGTTACGGAGTGAGTTTTGGATCCGTTAATCGCTAACTGTAAGCCGTTAAGCCATAAAACGTAAAACCGGGTATCGTAAAATTAGGAAACTTATAGGAATGATTAAACTCATCATTATACTCCATATAAAAATATAAAATGGGTGATAAGTATCATTGGGTGCAAAAACGCTGCTTAAAACTGGAAATACGGGTCAAAACGCGTAATTCGCAATTTATCATAAAAGAACAAAATTTCAGGGAAATGACCGTGAATTTATTTAAAGTTGACTAAAATTAGTCTAAAAGTGATATGAGATGTAAAAATGTGGTTTTCGTTGTACGTGGGATAAGTTAACAGTTATACTTGAAGTTTAAAAGTTGCGCGATTTAAGCAAAAATGTAGAACGTACAAGCTTAATTTCTTTCTGGTCAAAGGAGGAGGGAAATTATGTTTGACTTTTCCAAAAATGTAAAAGTGTCAAAACATCTTAGAAAATACAGTGTAAAAATTGTTAAGTCTCGGTCTACGTAGATTTGTTTAAAACGTAAGTTTGGTCTCGTACGGCTCAGGGTTTATTTGGTAACATTTTTAAATGAAATCTTAAAAATTCTTCTAATTTATTATGAGTGATCAAAAAATTAATCTGATGTGAGGAAAATTGTCAGAGTTAATTTTCGTTATGCGCGGGATGTTTAAATGGTGTTCCGACCAAAACAAAACTTTAAAACGATGTTTTCTTAATAACTTTTGCGAAAAATGATCTAACGATTGTCAAACTCTCAGGATATTACTAAAATAATTTATCATACGAGAATGTGAAATAAAATTTTCTCGAGATGAATAGTAAAAATTTGAGAATGGATAGAAATCCTAAAAATGCGAATTGTTACACCAACTCCTTATGGCGAAGAACCCATCGCAACGTTGCCTACTCTTTTTCCAGTACCAGGCTAACCATCGGGTTCTTTCACACCAAGGTGAACCACACCTACCACAACGTCGCCTACCCTTTATTAGGTACTAGACTAAACTCCTAGTTCCATTGCTATGGGGGAACTACTACCCAACACTACACCAACGACTAATCCCAAAGGAGACCAACTCCTTATTACAACATCATCAAGGATATCAATATCCTTGGATCTAGTACAAATCTATCTTGTACATCGAAACACACCATATCGAATGTACATCTAAGGCACCTTTCACTAATGCCTTTAACTAGATCTTCAAGACACCTTTCACTAATGTCTTGTGTCTTGACTTCTAAGCACCCTTCACTAATGCATCTAGTCTTGGCTTCTAAGCACCCACCACAAGTGCTTATGATATGGACGATAGATACCCTTCACTAATATCTTCTTCTTGACACTTGAGACACCTTTCACAAATGTCTTCAACACTTCTTAGGAAAATAAAAACACTCATCAACAATAAGACTTCAGTATTCTTGATGATGAGGAAGCATGGCAACTCATGGACTTGAGCTTGCTCGACTTCAAAGGTGGTGATCTTGCCTTTAAGAGGAACCTAGAAGATCACAAAAAAACAAAACTAAAAATATAGATCTCTTGGATCTGGGGTTAGAGGTTTTTAACTTAAGGGGAAAGTTTGTTAGAAAGGAGTGAGAAACAATGAAGAAATGACTCACTATTTATAGAGGAAAAATCTACTATTCCTCGGATCCCAAGGATCCCTCCCACAGGGATCCGTCTAGCGAAAAGCTAGGGATCCGTTGGATGCTCCTCTTTACCCATGGGTATTTTGGTCAATGGTCATAGGTTATGGGTTGATCCATGGGTCTTTTACTAGATATAGTGTATCTTATAAGTTCAATGTACCAAGTCAAGTGGTTTAGACAAAACCATGGGTTATGGGTCAATACCATTTGTTAGTTTTTACCCATTTTAGTATATACTAGTTTAAGTATATATTTACCCAAATATGTAAACACTAGTTTTTGTAAATATGTAAATCATAAAATCACTTATACTTGTTTTAGTGTTTTATGTGAAAACGTAAGTGTGTTAGAAACTATTAGTTCAAACTAATTACGTATTTTGTTTGTTTCGTTAAAATGATTTTACGTTTGTTATCGACAAAACATTAGAAGATCGTAAAATATAAATAAATGTTTTTATGGCTTATTTGTATTAACAAGATCAACAATTATTACTTACCAAGTGGCGATTGACAACACAAATTGGAGAAATTAGCCTTGAGAGGTCGAATTTTGTGTGTGAGTGGTGGATAGAAAGTGTAGGGTTGAGTAAAAGAGATGGTTTGGGTTTTTAAGTATCTGATCGAGCAATGTGATGGCGTCAGTGTTTAAGTTACGACGACGTCACGACTCATTTTTAAAAACAACATTTTGCAAATCCACCCGGTTCGAAAACTTTGTTAATTTTTCTGACAAATATATGGGTTTTTATTTTAAAAATCATTTTGTCAATCAGCTTGTAATCTCCACAATGGTGAGTAGTAAATGAGTTAATTCATCTTTTGAGAAGAACCTTGGGAAAATTTAGGGGTTTGGTTCGGGCATCTCGCGGACCCGGTTTGAACCCAAAGAAACATTTCCATATGTTATGGAAGTTGGGAAGTGTAATATGCATTCTTTCAATGAACATGTCTCTAGTAAAAATTTTTTTTTTTGCACAAGGAGTGTTGAGGCTATAGCGTTTGCTATATTGCGAATTTACGAGGGGGGTTCTCTCGTAGTTTGGGTTTGGAGAGGGTTCAATAATTTCATTTACAAGCTTTGGTATCGCAAACACCTACTCAACCTTTCTTGGTATATCTTCTTTTGTGATTTATCCACGGAGTTTCATCATGAAATTGTCAGCTAATTCCAAAAAAGTGTCGCGGGTTTTTCTCATGTTGACTTCGAGAAGTTGTATTTGTTTCTCTTGGTTGTTAACGAATGTCAACATTACGTCCTCAAATTCATCTTGTCGTGATTCTTCTGGAAATACAAACCCTTCGACTAAGTCCACATGTTCATGAAATTTCTCCTTATAATCATGCATGGACATTTCCATCCACATCAATTTATTCACTTATTTCTCCATGCTTTTGAATAATTGCTCTTGTAAATTCAAACTTCTTTCTTCAGGGAGTATTGGATCCTCCCATTCTTCTGCTTTGCATTGTGCCAATTCTTTGATGACCTCCCACCACGTTCTGATATCGAGGTTACTTAACCTTCCACCAGTGACATAATCAATACTTCGTCGAGTGGAGGGATGACATGATCATAGAAGAATTGTACTTGGAGCCAATGATCAATACCATGGCGAGGGACTATGTGGAGTAAGTCCTTGAATCAAGTCCATGCCTCATAACGGGTTTCACCTTGACATTGTTGGAACATCAAGATATCATTCCTAAGCTTAATGGTTCTCCCCGGTGGGAAAAATTGGGCAAGAAAACGGGTAGTCTCCCGAGTGGTAGCATCAAGGTGAATTGAGTCAGCAATTTTTAGAAAATCCTTGAGATGCTGATTAGGATCTTCGGAATGAATTCCATGGAATGCACATCCGTTTTGCACCCACCAAATGGTGTCGGATCGTAGGGTCGTAGTTTGAGCTAAACTGGGACGCTCAACGGTGTACCTATAGCCTTGATGGCTCAGTTTAGAGTATTCAACAAGAGTGCGACCTCTTTGCGGGTCTTGTGATGGTGGTAGTGGATGGCGTGGTGGATCATTTTTAATGGGTGGATCATCACCTTCCATGATGAAAAGTGACAAGGCTACGAACAAAAACACGAAGAAGGAGGATAAACTACAAGAAAGCTAATAAAAAGGAAAAAAACTCACTTGATAGGAATCAAGCGAGTAAACCTAATCGAGATAGAAACCTTACTAACTATTCTATTCCCTGGCAGCGGCGCCAAAAACTTGATTCGTGGGTTCAGGGTCGAAAGACTTCCTTTTCAACGGGCAAGCTTTGCAACCCACCAGTCAGTATACCTAATCGTTGCAGTGTAATATGGGCAAGCCCAGGGATTGATCGTTCTCTAGGGGAATAGAGATGCTAGTAGAGATGTATGACGAAAATTTAAGGTGAGGTGAGGAAGATTCTTTTTTATCTTTTTTTTGTATTTTTTTTTAAGAAAGCAAGTAAAATCTCGGGTTGAAGAGTGGGGGTTGGTAATTCTACCAATTGAACTACTAAACAATTTAAATTAAAAACTAATTAATCTAATTAAAGGTAAACTCAATGGATCGATTGAATGTGTTTCTTATGATAATTACAACGTGTTCACTTAGATTTTCTTACTCCCTAGTTATCTTTTATTGGTCGGTTGAATTGTCGCATCCTTATTATAATTGGTGCGTTGTATTCCTTGTTAGTCATAGGGTGGTGCCTAATTCCCCAATTCTATGAATCGTGACTCTCCTCTAGAATATCCAGGATCGCCAAGTACCGAAGTATCTCCCCCGAATACCCTATTATTCTTAAGCTACAACTCACGCAATAAACACAATGATGGCTTAAGTTCACTCTCAATATTTTGCTATTTAGGACGTTCAAGCTCGCAACAATTAAAGAATAAACCAGTTTTCCTTAATCTAGCGTCTACCCATTAGAACAAGAGACAACCTAACAATAATCAATAAATAGGTTTCATTGGATCTAAGCAAACACTTAATTAATTTATTACGAATGATAGATAAGCAAGAATACAAACAAACAATTGAACATAGATGAAACATGGCGATAGATTGGATAAACAAACTTATCTTTAAGTGTAAAAGATCGTTTGGAACCCTAAAATACTACCCAAGTCGGACCTCAAACAAACTAGGGTTTGCTCTCCAAAATAATGCTCACCAAATACAGAAAATTCGAAGTCTATATATAGATTTTACACTCGCGACGGCGTCGCCTTTTGATTGTGACGTCGTTTGATCGCCGTCATTAGGGTTTCGTTTTGACCAAGTCATCATTAGGACGGCATCAGGTATGAAGTAGTGACGCCGCCTGGCTTGCTTATGAAAGTTTTCTAGGAAGAATCTTGGTCGTCTGGTGAGAAGAGTGACGCCCTTCTGAGTTTAGGCGTGATGCCGTCAGGTGTTAAGACCAAAATAAGTTCTCGGCCATCTCTTAAGAATCTTTAGAAGACCCTATGAGTGACAATGTCGCCCTTGGGGTTGGGACGCCGTCAGGCTTGAGAAAAGGCTTTGTATTCTTGACTTTGTCGTTTTCTTCATGTTTTCGCTCCTTTTTATCCAAATATGCTTGATTCCAACATTTTGCTTCCAAAAGACCTAAAATGTGAAAAGGAACGATTTTAAGCATTAACGGATATAAAATGTAATGAAATTTAGGGCTTAAATGACCCCCTAAAAACGTATGTTTTAAATCCTTATCAGAGTCATTAATGTTATGACTACGGGGTCCAATGATGGTATAAATGTATCCAATGAAATGCTTCGAGACCGGGTACATTACCAGTTTTCCATGACTTTGTTGCCTCTTTTTATGGTTGATTTTCGTGATTGGATCATGTTGACACTTTTTATATGTTCCCTGAAGGACTCTTGTTCCATTTTGTTATGGTTATCAACCCTGGGTTATGTGCCAGGGTAGGCAGGTTTGTTTCTGCCAATAGTGAGGTTGTTCATGAGAGTTTTTGGCTTGGGATATCCAGGCTTGGGTAAACTGGGTAAATGCTTTATCCTACTCTCAGTGAGTTCCCTAGTGTTATACTTTGCTAGGTATGTGTTTGATATTTGTTCCAAGTATAAGGTATGTTTCATGTTATTTCCAGGGGAGGGACTAGGAGGAGATGTCACGGTGTCTCTCTGAATTCCACCCAGGGTAGTTCTATAACAATTCGCATTTTCATGATTTCTATCCATTTTCAAATTTTTACTATTCACCTCGAGAAATTACTATTCACTTTCACTATTCATCCCATAAAAAATTTTATTTCACATTCTCGTAAGATAAATTATTTTAGTAATATCCTAAGAGTTTGACAATCGTTAGATCATTTTAGCAAAAGTTATTAAGAAAACATCGTTTTTAAAGTTTCGTTTTGGTCGGAACACCATTTAAACATCCCGCGCATAACGAAAATAAACTATAACAATTTTCCTCACATCTGATTAATTTTTAGATCACTCATAATAAATTAGAATAATTTTAAGATTTCATTTAAAATGTTACCAAATAAACCACGAGCCGACGAGAATAAACTTACGTTTTAGACAATTCTACATAGACCCGGACTTAACCATTCACCTTGTATTTTCTAAGATGTTTAGACACTTTTACATTTTTCAAAAAGTTAAACATATTTCCTCCTCCTTTGACCATAAAGAAATTAACCTTGTACGTTCTACATTTTTGCTTAAATCGCGTAACTTTTAGACTTCACGTATAATCATTAAGTTATCCCACGACAACTAAAACCACATTTTGACATCTCATATCACTTTTATACTAATTTTAGTCTACTCTAAATAAATTCACAGTCATTTCCACGAAATCTCGTTCTTTTCGATAAACTACAATTCGCGTTTTTACCCTTGTTTCCGACTTTAAGCGACATTTTGCATCCAATGAGACTTATCACCCATTTTATATGTTTAGATGGAGTATAATGATGAGTTTCATCACTCCTACAAGTTTTGTATTTTTACGATACCCGGTTTTACGTTTTATGGCTTAACAACTTACAGTTGTCATTTAACGGAACCAAATCATGCTCTAAACTCAAGATAATACCAAAACTATCCACCTAAGTCATCTTATATTGTCATGGCCAACGTAAGGGGGGAGTCATCATTTTGGTGGCATAATCCTAACCATGCTTCCTTTAGATCATTACATGTGTCCTAACTTAACCATGGTTAATATTTAACCCAATATATGGTCAACCAAACTTACCCTCCTATAAATAGCAAGTTAAATACATCCTAAGAACCCTCAAACACTGATTTGGGTCGTTCATAGCACAAAACATTCATATCTTACATAATTTGATCTATAAACTCCAAGTTTATGCAAAGAAGTTTCAAGTAGTAAGTTACTACATCAAATCTCTAGCAAGTTTAAGTGATCTTCTTGACTTTAAATCCACTCGAGTAACTTAGTACTTCATCACCAACTCTTCAAGATTTCAAGGGTGCCAAGGTTTAGAAAGCTAGCTCAATCCAAAGTCTTAAGGGTTCAATCAAAGTCCTTTCCTTACTAAGTTACTCCTTTCTTAATTGAAAGCCAAAAGTTGTAAGCAACTAATCACCACCATCATCTCATCTTTATTATTCATAATCTTAAAAATTTCATGCTATATATATGTTACTATGTTGATTCATGATGTACATATACTCAATCACACGCTTTAATTCATATATTGTCGTAAAAGTAAAAAACTAGTAAACTAGTCATATTCTACATGTTTGAAACCATTAAAACCTGTCACATATGGAATTTTTAACTTACATTTTATGGTAGACAAGATAAAAAGGTAAACATATTAATTTGAATCACCCGAAAAGGATAAAAGAGTCAAACGTTATGGCCAAATGAAGTTAGCGAAACCAAAACGCAGAAACTGCCTAACACAAGTTGTTAAGCAGCTGTTCGTTTTGAAAGTGGTACTTCTGGTCTGAATCATCAAAAGTTAAAGCACGAAAGTTGTCCGGAACGACGTTTTCCTACACTCTTAAAGAAGCTCAGACCTTGAAAACGCTTAAATAGGCTATGTTCTTTCAAAAACTGAAACTGCCTTATATGTAGTTTCACGACTATACTTTTGTCACAACTAAAAGTGAAACCAAGTTGTTTTTATAGCTAATTACATATTAACTTAACAAAACTTCATTTAATCTTTGAATTAGTATTTTCACAAGTAACGGAAAAATGACTATTTTACCTTTTCCGATGATTTTTACCAAAACTTCATTCTTGAACATGTTAATAAGTTGTAATCACTAGTAAACAATAAGAACTTGTAAAAACTAGATATTTACTAAAAACATGATAAACTTTATGGTTTAACAATCTTCACTCAAAACATATGTTTTATCTAATAAGTGCTACACAACTAGGGAGCTTCATGTGAGGGGTTTGATTTGGGTAAAACGTGTCGACGAGTTCTTTGGTTACGATTTAAAGTGTCCTAGCTCTCGACGTTTACTACATGAACTACGAATTGTGATGGTGCGAGCGGTAGTACGATATATATAAACTAAACACGTTTTCACAACTAGACCATTCCTATAAACGACATACACAAAAACCATGTACTACATCGTGATCAACATAGAGACGTATATAGGATGGTTTATGTTTTCCTAAACATTATTCCAAACCTAAGTCGCAACATTCTATTTCAGGTTGCTCGTAGAAGTTCTCACGGAATATCCATCATTCTCATTATACATTTGATATTATTTACTCTGAAGTGAGTTCATAGCCCCACTTTCTATTACTTAATTATTTTATAAACCCTTGGGGGAGATACATGCTTTATTTTAAACCGAACACATTGCTTTCAAACTATATACTTATCTAATTGTTTTATTAGCACTAAGTTACTGTATTTTCCAAACTTAAGTCCCTTAATCATGAATCATTAATCACTAGTGAGAGTGAGCGTGAATATTGTGGATAGATCTATCGGTATTGATGAATCCCATTTGTTTGACCCAGTCCGGTAAACAAATGCACTATATTTGAGTACATTAGGTAAAAACGGCAATTTTTACCTGTTAAGGGCACGTATCAACAGTTTCACCAACTAATTTTTGAGCAAGTTAACGCCTTGATTGCATGATGCTTAGTGAAATAAAAATTGTTTTGTTTTCAAACCATTGGTGTGAGTCTATAGCTCACACTACCAACATAATATGTTCAACCATCAAACAAACTCTATTAGTTTCACTCAACCTTTGTGTTGAGTTTTAACATGTATTTCAGTCCATATTGATCGAGTACGGCACGGAGGAGCACGGATACTCAAGAAGGCTATAAATTTTATTATCATTCGAAAATCAATTTAATGTATTTTGTAAACATGGAACCATTTGGGACCTCATTTATGTAAACTCTGATATTTATATAAATCGAATGATAAATCTTTTGAAACGACTCCATTAGAGTTCATTTTCTATTGTTATGACTGTTGTGCCATGAAGTAACACCAAGTTTGAATTCCGCTGCGTATCACGAAATTGGGGGTGTTACAGGTTCCCAAGTATTATTGTGGCATGATTGCTATATGTAAAGTAGTGCGGAAAAGGATAAGTTGGTTGATATGTGTTCACCTGAGTTTTTCCGGATAAGTGGGCGTAGTATGACCTTAGTTGCATGTTTGTCAGTCCCTTTACCTGACACCCTCTATCACCCTTTGTTGCTCCCTAAACTTTGAACAATTGATACATTTGACCTTATGCGGATAGTCTAAGAGTATGATCTCTCATAGGACAATTTGGGTTTCTTTACGGGAGATGACGTGTGCAGGTTTGCAAGGTTAGCAGTTACATGCATCTCCCTCAAATGTTTCTTTGTGTGGTTTCTGGCAGGCTTGTGAGTCTCTTTTTTGGGTGTTTGTTCGTTCTTTTCTAGGTGAAAAGATTTGTCCACTTGAGGTGGTTTTTAGGTGTGTCCGAAATTTTAGAGGTTTGTTCACCAGACATGTTTGGTTAAAAAACTTATGAACAAAGGAAAAAAAATATCGGATTTTGAGTGAGAAATGAGTGATAATAGGTGAATTTGTTTGAGAAATTTGTGGCTATTTTGTATCATGTCCCCACGGATGGCGACATATTTACGTATGGTATGTAAATCGGTTTAGAGATGAGATGGGAATGGTTTTGTTATTTGGTTTCTTGTGTTGAACGGTAATGACCTGAAGAGATTGATAAGGAACAAGAAGCTCGTGTAACACTTAAAAAAAGGCCATACTTTATTGTTGTGAGGAAGTATTTGCCTAAGTGTGTGAAACTTGTGAAATTGTGTGTGTCACTCTCTTTTTATAGAGAAGCTCATAGGGTTTATAGATAAACCCTTTGGGGATGATCAACTACTGTTAAGGAGTCAAGTGTTGATCATTTTAGAGCAGACAAGGAGGACATGTGTCATGCGTCCTTAAGCTCGTACAAAGTGGTGCTTGTCGTGTGTCCCCACTTTTGTGTGTCAGATGGTACATCTTAACCGCTAGCAACAGTTGGGGAGTGGTAGTACTGTCATGCTCAGTATGGCCTAAGAGATCTTACGAGGCCTTACGTGGACTGGGATTTAAGTTGGGCTTCCATCAAGTGTTGATGAGCCTTGATAAAGGGCTTGATTCGAGCGTGTAGTTAGTGGGATTGGGTCGCTAATATTGATACGCTATCGTAAACTATTTCACCTGCAAAGCCACATCACCAAACACCCATCGCTGTTACCAGGACATAAATCACCAAGAAACCCCCATGGCTACAAACACGAAACAACCACCACCAAAACCACATCGCAGTAACCACCACTACCACCATACAGCCACTACAAAACAATCACCACCACTAGATCCGATCAGACATGGTCAAGATCCAGCTAAACCTTCGACCGTTATGGTTTCTGTTATGGTCACACTCATTTTTGGAGAGTCCATCACATGATGGGAGAGGTTAAAGAAGATACCAACGCGTTTTTGGAGAGTCCATATCGTTAGTGTATGTGTGTATTTTTATATTAATGAAATTACTAGGTGGTTAATGTGCGCTTGTATGTATGTTTTTGTGGTGAAGAGATAAATAGATAAATAAGTATATTTTTTTTGGTTTAATATGCGTGTGTTTTTGCGGTGAAAGAGTGAAAAAGATAAGTGGAAGAAAAAAGAAAATAAAAGAAAGATAGATGAAAAAGAAAATAAAATGACAAATATCTGTAAAAAGAATAAACTTTTTTTTTTTTTAAATTCTCCCAAAATTCCAAACAAATTCCATAAGATCGGGTATGTTGGTGCATAAAACTTTGTGAAAACATTTTTTATAATTTTGAGTTTTGATAAGTTTTTTTTTTAATGCACAAAAAACGATTTTGATGCGCAAAAAAATTTAGATGCGCAAAATTTTCAACTTGTTTTCAATTATATGCACAATGTTATTTTGATGAAAAAAGTCAAAAGAAGTTGGGTGCAAAACCAATTTTGATGCACAAAAAGCGATTTAATCTTGTAAAAGTATTTATTCATAATTTTTTGAGAAAAAATATCCACTTTTAGAAAAATGTTTTCACAACTTTTCATGCACTATCATACCGATCTTATGGAATTTTTTGGAATTTTTAGAACTTTTGAAAAATAGTCTTTTATCTTTTACGAATATTTATCTTTTATTTCATCTTTATCCTATGTGTGTGTGTGTGTGTGTGTGTGTATATATATATATATATATATACATATATATATATATATATATATATACATACATATATATATATATATATATATATATATATATATATATATATATATATATATATATATATATATATATATATATATATATATATATATATATATAGTCCTTTATATTGAGAACCCACCTTATCTGCTAGAACCACTTATGTATTCCCAATAATGCATAGTGTGTCGATATTAATGCAAAATGGCATTTTGAAAATATCTATGTTTTTTTTAATATTAAACTTCTTTATTTAATCCAAAAAGGTATAATAGTAAATAACAATTTCTATTTTATTTTATTTTTTTGAATTTTTTTTACTAAATCCTTTCTTTAAAATAGTATTTTCCAGATTTTGTGCATATATGTTTTTAAACTAGCATGTTTAGTGCATATATGCTTTTCTTTTTAAATAGCATATTTCTAGATTTTGTGCTACAATATGTGTTTTTAGAAATAGTTAGGTGCATATGGGTTTTTTTAATATAATGGAATTTATAACAAACAAAGAACATAAATGTCATACACAAACTTCGATATCGATTGAAATACAATTAAAATGCAAATTTTTAAAAAGCATAAATACATGGATCTAATCGATCTATACACGTGAGCACTAATAATATTCAACACAAATTGACATTCGTGTACACTCATTATTATCATTGTTAGAAGTCGGAAATATATGCTCTCGCGTAGCCGTCAACATTTTTTCTAAAGTCGGACATATATGCACACTCGTAGCTATGAACATTCTTGTAATTGCACCTGATACAAAAAAAAAAGTACAAAAATCAGCAACAATAATATTATTAAAATAGAATTATGTTGAAATACATATATGCAAATACTAAAACATGTATGCACACATGTTAAAATATATTCTTGTAGTAATTGTGTCTGTTTCCTTTTTATTATTACACATGTATGCACACTTGTTAAAATACATATGGCAACTACTAAAACATTTACAAAACATTTTTTACATATTATTTTTAATATTGTGTTGTATTAAATATACATGAAGTCTTTGAAAAACAATAATTACACTTACTAAATAAACATACATGTTCATGAGTACATGTATGTTTTAGGAAAAATACTTATCACGGTAAACACTCGGTCTTTGAAAGAAATAATAATTACACTTACTAAATAAAGTACACTAAGTGTCAAATCAAATCTTAAAGAAATCTCTTGTTTTGTTTTCTAGCATAATGTCAGCCTTTCGACTGCGGTTCGGCCAGCCGAGCGGTGCCGGTGACTACTCATTATTTCACCTAGGAAATTGAAAAAAGTAACCAAAAGATTTCCCAAATCCAATTAATGACTATTATTATTTTCTTATATTTTCTTTAACTTTAATCATTCAATATCTTCAAAAAAACACACTTTCACACACAAACACGCATTAACGATGCATGGATCCGTGTTGTTGTTTAGATCATTCGGTGATCACACCACCCGAAACTTTGATCGCTGTGGTTTTGTTGTTTAGATCATTTCGAGACGAGATCGGTTGATGTTCGACTCGATTATATGATAATGGCTTCTAGCAAGTAAGTAAAACGCATGACTCTATTTTTATTGGTCATAAGTTTATAACATATGCTAATTGTGTATGCATCTAATGTTTATTTTATATTTTTGTGTATTTTTGTTTAAAACCACGTTTTGGAAATGGTTGAACATATGTTTTTAGACATTCATGATACTTTCCATTCTCCATATCTCAGCTGTTTAAGTTGACCATTCACGGAACATTCAAAACGAATAATTCAAAAATCACTAAGTAAAAAAAATCAAATTTATACTGATATTATCAATTTTGCATCCAAGTAACTGATAAGTACTATTAAGAGATTATTTTCATGTCTCAACACACTTCAACCCCACGCATTTAACGACCATCCGGTTCGTTGTTTAGTCGGTTCACATCAAATCTTAACGAAATAAGCATAAAAGCATACCATGTCTTAACCATTCCGTTTATAAGCATCATTTGATTTTTTACGAGATCCGTTGATGTTCGACTCGATATATGATAATGCATTTTATACCCTTTGATTTTTAATCGATTTTTTCGATTTGAACGGTAACTTGATTATATATTTGTTTTAGGGTTTTAAAAAATTTAGGGTTATTTGATGTTTAGTGGTTATTGTTACTATTATTGTTAGAAAACCGACTACGTTAGTATACATGTTAGGGTATGCTTATTTTGCACAATAACCCTCGCTTTTTGTGTAACATATATGAAATATATTGATTATCGAAAAATTGGACACACGTGATCGTGAGATGTTTAGGTTATTAAGATATTGGTCAACTGACTCTATTTTTTATTGGTCATAAGTTTATAACATATGCTAATATGTGTATGCATCTAATGTTTATTTTATATTTTTGTGTATAGGTGTATTACTGAAGAAGTGCTAGATCAAAGTTGCACTATATCAAGACTATAAGACAAAAGGCGAGTTTCAAGCGATCGTCTTGAAATTTTAAAACCAGGTTTTAGGAAATGGTTAGAACATAAAACATACGAGCTTGATAACCATTTGCTTCATTATTTGCTCCAACATCAACGCTTTGTTGAAAACCCCGATATAAACACTCCATTGTATTTTGATATGCGAAACAACTTAGAGTTTAGTCGTGAAGATATGTGTCTAGTATTAGGTCTTCGCTTTGGTGATGTTTCTTTAGAGCATTTTAAAGCGGGAATCTGGATTTAGTAAGCGTATGCTAAGTTTTCTTAGAAGAGGCGTGTGAGAGAATCAACAATATAAAAGTGAACAACTAGTTAGGGTTCTTCTTGATCAAGTTGAGTTTAATGAACTTTCGGATGATGATGTTGTTACGCCTTTATGCGGTTACGATGTTAGAGAATGTTTTTATCGGCAAGCAGGGAAAGAAATGTGGTGTCCCCGAGATATTGGTTTTAGTAGATGACATTTATGCATGGAATGCATTTCCATGAAGCAGTACATTTGGGTTGAGTTTCACAATAAGATTTGTAATGCTATCTCGAAGGTCGAGGAGATAGACATTTGGTGAAAAAGGCTACTAAGGCGATGGTTACATTGCAACTTATACATTGAATGGATTTGTGTTCGCTTTGAAGGTGCGTAACTATTGTTTAAATACTAAAATTTAAATCGGTATTGTAGTAATTTTTATGCTAATAGTAATAATAATTCCTTGATTTGGCTTTTGGAAACTGCAAAAATTCTAACAATTGGTGGGTTAAAGAAGATAATGTGATCCTCGGTGTTGCATGGGAGGATGCACTGAGGTTTGAAAAAGGCAGTTATGATCTTCTTTTCGTAATGCGAAATGGTTCGCCTTTTTGCCCGGCAGTTATACTCTACTCTTTTGGAAAAATTGTTTATGATTTTTAAGGTATTTGCGTTAGTTTATAATAATTTTTTATATGCGATGGCGAGATGAAAAGAACTTTGGTGGACATCTAGTTTAGAGTTTTCAAGAAGTATACTTGTGAGACACCGGTGATCAATATATCCGCGACCGGGAAGTTGAGACCATGGAGAAGGTGTTGAGTCTCAAATGCGGATACATCACCGGTCATTAGGAAGGCGACAAGGCATGCGAGATATGGGGATTTGATGCCATCTGACCTTGATTGTTTCTCGGATGGCTAAAATGCAACAACAAATTAATCAATTACATAAATTTGTCAAGCATTTGAGGCTGATTGGGATAGGCGATTCGGGTATGGATGGAGAATTGCCACCTAGTGCAGTTTTAGATCGGATGGCTAATATGCAGCGGCAAATTGATGAACTTGAAATTTATCCATACAATTTGAAGCTTGATGGGGTTAGTGAGAAGAATGGGGTGAAAGCATCTTGAGCGATGTCTCTTTGAAAAGGTTATATTTCTTGCAATTGTTTTAATCTTTATCTATATTTTGTTTTGCTTCTATCAACTCTATTGATGTATTACTTATTCATCGTGTTTTATGTGGTATGATGGTACATTTTGGATATGCATTTTAAAAACTTCACGTAAACTACTATAGTTTATGTTGTTAAAATCTGTTAATAAAAATTAAAGCGTAAATTATAAATTTTTAGTTTTTGTAAAGTTAATAAAAACTTCACTAAACTAGTAGTTCATTAACCACTACACTATTAGTTCTCTACTTTCACTAGTAGTTCATTTATGACACTAGTGCATTGTATTAATAACTTCACCTACACTATTGGTTCATTAACTTCACTAAACTACTTACTCTATAAATAAGGCTTCTACACTTCTACATTCATAATGCTACACATTCACGGTCTTTATTTTCCTTTGTTTCAAAAAATGTCAAACAACATTCCCTTTGAAATTCAAGCGAAATCATTTCTAAACTTCACATACATGCTTTACTTGATTTAGAACTGTTTCAAAGACATGGAAGTCGTTCATCGCGACTCCAAATTCCTTGTTGGTTTCGGTGTTGCATGCGTCTTGCCTTATAGTTTCCTTATTCACTATCGGCAAGGATTTGTTGAGTCACGGTTTTAGCTTTTGTTGATGATAATGTCAATTTGTTCCAACGACGTATGTTTTTCCAAGTTTTCCTAACGTCATCTCTAATACAAATCTCATGTTTTTGAATCTTTTGCCTATTGGCACCTCTCATGGTTTGTGGTGTTTTCGATTCTTATAAGATGGGCATTCTTTGGAACCGTCAATAAGAAAATCGATTGCTATAGTTCTCCACTTGTTGGTTAAGTCAATCGAATCGAGAAAGTAGTTATCGGTTTTGGTGTTAATCCGATCGGTTTGACCCTACCATTTTAAGGATTTCATATCCGCTTGATGGACACGGACCATGGAATGTTTGGTGTTTACATTGAGCTCAATGACGGAAGAAGTTAGAAAGTCAACATATGCATTGTCTTTCATTCCGACTTAACAGTCAAGTCGGTTTGTATTAGGTAGTTTTATTCTTGGGTGGCTTCTCAGCGGACTTTAGGCTCATCGAAAAATCTTATATGATCGCCTCTTTTGATTTGGTTAACCACGACTTTTCGGTATTAGATATACCAACTTACTTAATCGGATTGCAAGACCTTTCTATATTTCAAAACTAAGAGACTCTCTTGTCATTTTTGCAACATGATTGGAGATCGGTGGCACACGACTTTGTATATAGGAGATATTGTTGGATGGTAACAATATAAAATCCTTTAAAACACTATTTAACATTTTCCTCCTCACTTACTAAAATTAATTGGATTCTGAAGTTCGGGGATCCAGTTTTTGAATCTGATCGACCTTACAAATGGATCACACTCTTGAAGTCTTCGAGTTCGGTCACAAGGATTAATTAATCTTCGTGTTGAAGGAGACCGGGGTCCTTCTTCATGAGTCCTTTCAATGAATCGCTACTTACCTTACGCATCCAGTTATTCGGTTTATTAAGTTGTTTGTATGTTATAGTTTGTATGTTTTATCTAGTAGGTTGTATTTTAGTTTCTAAGTTTTTACTTGTTATGTATAATAAAACCATATTATTTATGTAGATGTAATAAATCTCGATCCTAATTAACAAATGTATTCGGTACTTTTAATTTTTCGAGCGGTACTCAAAATGATGGTAGTATGGATGTAGATGATGATTCAAAGGTTTGTTATAACAACGTTTTTCGATTATTCGGTACACATCAATTAGTTGACCAATCACGTAACATAAGTATATATTTATTTTTCAGACGGATGGTCAAAATGGCGGTGATATGGATGTAGATGATGTTGTGAAGGATGTTAATGTTAATGCAAATCTGAATGTGCAAGATGATATATTTAGTTCTAAAACGATTTATCTTCACAACAAGTGCAAGAAGTAATAAATGACTTTTTGACTCACCGCAAGATCATACGGATGTTCGGGGTAATGTATGATAGGAATTACATATGAATCTTATGAGTTAATACATACCCAAAATTTTGAGATATTTACCGTGCATTTGATTAGGATGGGAATCTTTGTGGCGTTGATGAAGATGTGCCAAACAAGCAAGAAATGAGCGAGCCCCAGCAGATGGATTCGACTCTTGATCCGGTAAGTATGTGTTGTACGCTTTATATAATGATAGATTCACCTTTAATCGATAACGCACATTCAAAAATATTTATGTATTTTATAGGTTGAGACTCATTGTGAAGTTGAACATGTTGAACATGTTGATCGATGAGTGAGGACAAAAACTTACATTCTCCTTTATGCAAGGTAAATATAGTTTGAACATGTTAAGTATGATATCTTACATTTAAAAAAGCGAACATGACATTAACACAAAGTAAACTTCTTTTCGGGATGATAATGTTCTTAAAGTTGATGAAGATGTGGAAATGAAGGTCGTTATGGTGACGACAAAAGCTTACGGTCTCACATGCGCATGGTGAGTATACTCGTAACATTATAATATAATAAAAAAGCGAACCAACCATTCACTCGGACATGATATTGACACCACAGTTTTTGTTTTCGGGTTGAGAATAGTGTAAAGTTGATGAAGATGTGCAAATGAAGGGTGCGACGAGTGAGGCACAAAACTCGATCTCTGTTCTTGAGGATGAGAATGTCGTGATGGTGAGGCACAAATATCGGACTCTCCTTTTAATCCGGTAAATATTAGTTGTAGATGTAAATCTAATAAAATTTAACCGATGCTCACTTGAAGATAAACTGTTTTTCGGGATGTTCTTCTTTTGCGAGGACCAACATGTTCAAGAGGCATGAAAGTGCATCTCTAGCCACGGAATTAGCACTCCGTTGATGTGAAGTATGTTGAGGCGTTTGTTGTGATGAAAAGAGGTAAAAGCATCAGCGTTCCTTTTGAGCGGGAGAGGAGGCGAGGAAAGCTCCTTGATCCCCATATATGCGGCAACCTTCGACCACACAGAAGGTCTCTAGGCGACATTGAAACACATATTTCCATTGTCATTGGACCGTATGGGAAGAAATCAAACTCAAACCGTTCAAAGAGGTATTTTAGTGATAACTTTTTTGATAATGTTAATAACAATGATATAGCTTCTATAATTTTATTATATTCCTTATTTCCATTGCCCAAATGCGAATCTATGTCGTCTTGGTCTAGGGACAATGTTCGGACCTTTGTGCATCCAGAAATAAAATTGTTTTGGATAAACAAAAGAATAAGAACAAGGAGTTGTTTATGTTCCCGTAGAGGGCGGCGGAGGACATTCCGCAATCCGAAGTTTTGGCTAGGATTATTAGGCGAGGCGAGGGACACGGAGGTTGGCTAAGTGATGTGAGTGCGTATTTATTAGATGTGGCACGAGTTCAAAGCTTTATTGCGGGTGGTTCGTACTTAATAGATGATCTGTTTCAATTTTAAATCACGGACATGTTGGATTGTTTGTGGATTTAATGATGCATTTTCGACGATGATCTTGATTGGGTCATGGTTAGCCCATTTTGGGCGACAATGATCCTTGAGGAGCAAATGCTGGCTCTATTATGCGAGCGGGTGTGAGCGGCATCCGGTGGTTTAATGAAGGCGTCAATAAGGTGTCTCTTTCTTTAATTATCACATATTATGATATATATTATTACGCCTTAAGAGTAGCGATAATTTAGTTAGTGAGGCGATGATGAAAGTTTTACAAATGGTTTGTCGAACTATAATTCAATGACACCATATCTTGGCGGGGTAGCCAGGTATTAGGGCATGTGGTTTGACCATGGTGGGTGTTTTGTACCGATAATACATTTTAAGATCGAGCCTTACTTTCCAATGACACCCGTATCTTGGCGGGGTAGCCACACCAGGGCATGTGGTTGCGACCATGGCGGGTGTGTTGTCAGATAATTTTCTCCTTTGGAGAAAATTACCAAAGGACTTGTTTCTAAGCATGGTCCGTTTTTAGACTTTCTAGGCTCTTTCCCAAAGAGCCACGCTCAACTATTTCAATTGCTCGACCCATACATATTACTACATGTGGCATTTCCGGTCTTGTACCAATTTTACACCAAGTGTGCATCAAATCTCCGTGTTACATTGCGTTAGTGTATAATAAGCAGTTACTTTTATTACTTTAAAAAAGACTATGTGAGAACATAAATGGCAAGCAGTTACTTCTAAATAAGCATCGGTATTTAACAATTAATGTACAAAAGATTTGAAGAACATAAATGGCAAACAGATTCGTCCGTAGATGAAAAGATCCTGAACAACTATGGCCCGTATAGTCGGATCCTTGTTGGAAAACATGGTACATCTTTATAAATTGAATTGACTTTCTCGCAATGTGGTACCTTGATGTTAGTAGTACCGCGTGGTTTACCATGTACTTGTTGATCCATGTAAACTTGTTGTCTTAGCTCTTCTAGAATTTTAGTGGTAATCGGTCCCTTGGTTGACATTTGGGCCGTATCTCTCTTCAATCTCGGAAATATGACCTCTCTTGGTGCCTTGATTGACCATTCCATATCATCGACATCGACCTTGAATGTAACTTTTTTATTTTTACGTTTGACATATTTAGAATAAAGTGAAGTAGGGTTAATGGTGAATTAAGTGTGTCCACTATTAAATAGAAAAAACCACACTCAATACTTTTGGTTTTGAATGACAGTTGATTCTGGCCAGCGGTGAATATCTCAATCTTGTTTGGTTTTGAATGACAGTTGATTCCACTCTTATTGTCAAAGCGGCAGTTGAATATCACGAAATCACATGCAAATATTCACGATCAACAATACGATATATACTCTATATATTATTGTCAAATCTTGTATCATTTCAAATAGAGTAAAAACAAAATAAACATTTTGGTAGCACTGATGATCACGAAATTAAGAGGCGTGATGACGATGAATCAAATGATGCGATGTACCATATCTTGGCGTGGCAATTTAATATCATTATTTTTGCGACCATGGGTGGTTACATCGATGTTGTTTTTGATCACGAGCCTTGTTGTTTGTGTGTTTTTATGATATTCAATGGTTAAAGTTGCAAAGAAAAAAAAAAGAAAAACAAGTGTGTCATATCACTTGGATTTTGGGAATCTTTTGGTTTGCTTTTTCTTTGAAGCTTGATGATGCGAGAATTAAGAGGCTGTGATGACGATGAATCAAATGATGCGATGTACCATATCTTGGTGTGGCAATTTAATATCATTATTTTTGCGACCATGGGTGGTTACATCGATGTTGTTCTTGATATGAGCCTTCTTGATCGAGCCTTGTTTTGGTTCGACCATGGGTGTGTTGTGCGCGTGTTTTTGGTTCACATGGATTTGGGAAATCTTTTGGTTTGCTTTATCAATTGTCTAAGTGAAAAGTAAGCCTCTGAATGTGCATAAATTGTATATGGTTTAGTCGGATGATGACTATTTTCTTCAAATATACGATTGGACTACAATTTCATAACCGTATCTTGGTGGGTAGCACACTTTCGGGAATATTATGTTTGCAACCATGGCGTGTGTTTTGTACCGTTCATACATTTCTAGATCGAGCCTCTTTTGGTAAGTTTCTCTTGTTTTATGCATGTTGCTAGATTAGGTCCACAAGGCCACGATCGGTGATGAGTGCATTTCACCAAAGAAAGATGGGACAGAAGAGAATGTTGTGGCAAGTAATTTGGTGCGATTACTTTTCGCAATATCCTCTTTTGTTTCCCATCTTTCTTTGAAATTTCATGTATTATTGATCGGGGCCTTTTGTGGGCTGGGCAGAAAACATGCAAGAACATATTGTATTTTCCACCCTTTTCAATTTCCTAGGTGAAATAATGAAATTCGATTGAGCGCGTCGGTTGGCGTTGACATTATGCTAGAAAACAAAACAAGATTTCTTTAAGATTTGATTTGACACTTAGTGTACTATTTGAGCGAGTGAGCGTGGCTCTTTTGGGAAAGTGGCTAGAAAATAGTCAAAAAGCGGACCATGCTTAGAAAAAGTCCCTTTTGGTAATTTTCTCTATTAATTATCACGGCCTTTCGATGAATCAAGAGATGAGAAAAGAGTCTTAAAAATAGCACACACTTGGTAATATGAATGTAGTTTGAGCGGTTGAAGCGGTTGGCGTTGTCGGACTATAATTGATGACACATTCATATTTATGCGTGGCGATGATGAACCTTTTACGCAAATGGTTTATCGGACTATAATTCAATGACACCCGTATCTTGGCGGGTAGCCACGATCTTAGGGCATGTGGTTGCGGCCATGGCGGGTGTTTTGTACCGATAATACATTTAAAGATTTGAGCCTTACTTTTAGCGATCGGTGATATAAAATTGACATTTGTAATTGGGGGCTTACTTTTGAACCCATCAAGCAGTTTAGTTTTAGAAAGGCGATGATGAACCTTTTACGCAAATGGTTTATCGGACTATAATTCAATGACACCGTATCTTGGCGGGGTAGCCACGATCTTAGGGCATGTGGTTGCGACCATAAGCGGGTTTTTGTACCGATAATACATTTTAAGATTTGAGCCTTACTTTTAACTTTTCGGTTGATATAATACATGTGGTTATGCCTTTAATACTTTCTCCTACCCACTTATAAATGATCAAACCCGCCTTAGTTGCCACACAAATATTATGTAAGTCAAACCACACCTTAGTAAAATGATCAAACTCATAACAAAGCTACAAGTATCAAAGATGGATGAATGATGAGAGATGGATGAGCAGACACCACTTCGGTATCAACATAAACTTGATATGGTGTTGTTCATCCATCTTTCATCCTTCATTCTGTTTGTCATGATAGAATAGCGTATCCAACTCGAAACCGAAATACAAGTATTAACTTGGGTGACCGTATGATCGACTAGCGGAAACATTTGATGGGTTGTTAGTTTTAGAAAGGCGATGATGAACCTTTTACGCAAATGGTTTATCGGACTATAATTCAATGACACCGTATCTTGGCGGGGTAGCCCGCGATCTTATGGCATGTGTTGCGACCATGGCGGGTTTTTGTACCGATAATACATTTTAAGATTTGAGCCTTACTTTTAGCGATCGGTGATATAAAATTGACATTTGTAATTGGGGGCTTACTTTTTGAACCCATCAAGCGGTTTTAGTTTTAGAAAGCGATGATGAACCTTTTACGCAAATGGTTTATCGGACTATAATTCAATGACACTTTCGTATCTTGGCGGGGTAGCCACGGTCTTAGGGCATGTGGTTGCGACCATGGCGGTGTGTTTATGCAAATAATACATTTTAAGATTTGAGCCTTACTTTTAGCGATCGGTGATATAAAATTGACATTTGTAATTGAGGGCTTACTTTTGAACCCATCAAGCAGTTTTAGTTTTAGAAAGGTGATGATGAACCTTTTACGCAAATGGTTTATCGGACTATAATTCAATGACACCGTATCTTGGCGAGGTATACAGTCTTAGGGCATGTGGTTGCGACCATGGCGGGTTTTATCTTGTTTATACTTAAAGTCTAAAAGCGGACCATGCTTAGAAAAAGTCCCACTTTTGGTAATTTCTCTTCTTATTATTTCTAGTCTTCTAGAGTGAGTCAAAGCAAGTGTTCAAGTTGGTGTGGTTTTGTCCACACATTTAATATACCGTTTATACATTTTAAGATCGAGCCTTACTTTTGATTGTAAAACTTCCATTCATATGATCACTTTTGTAATTGTAAACATTATATAATCATTTTGCTTTCCAATGAATCGATGCAACTATTTACATTTTAGGTGTTCTTTCCCATCAATGAACACGAAAACACTTTGGTGCAGGTGAACTATCTATCAAAGCAGGTGTTATAACTTTATATGATAGCCTTGGGGCCGAAAGTTTAAACACGTGGGTGGTGGCTAACTTTGAGGGAAGTTTTGCTTGTCAACTACCCATATCTTGTTGAGTGAGGTGATGAAAAAAGAAAATCGATGCCAATAAGTATCGTGTTTCCTTCGGTATGCACGATGTCCCTAAACAAGGTGGTCTTTATGGGGATTGTGGTGTTTGGGTGCGTATACTTTTGTACGAGGTTATCTCATAAGCTATCATTGAAGGTGAAGAATCTGTCAAATGCTTTGGCTTCCTGTGTAGTATTTGGTGAATATTTACGAAATACAAGATTCTAATTCTGAGTGACATTTGACATTTAAGTTACGTAAACAATCTAACTTATGTAAACAATATAACTTCTTCTATTGGTATGCTCTTGTATGGTCGGTTGCCATTCTGAATGGCTTATTTTGAACATGTTATGTAAACATTAATATGCTAGACTATGGTGCGTTTTATGTAGGCAGTTATGCAAACATTAATATGTATATATTTATATATTTAACTTATGTTGCTAATGTATCATGTTGCTAGTGTATGGTCGTTTAATCTACTTGGTTAAATGTGATGTGGTATTCAACAATATAAGATATAAATTGGTGGTTGGGGAGATGGTGCATTTAATGTTTCTTGTGTGATTGTCGATATAAATATAAGTTAACAACATATGAAATTTCCACACAAACAATTATATACCTTCTAGTGTTTTAGAAAGTAAACAACAAAATGAATTAGCCCCAAATTGGGAAGAATTACTTGATATAGATGACTCAGATCTCGAATATCGACCACCTCCCAACTACCATTTTCATATGGAAACACTACATCTCAAAATAATGCTAAAATGCGGGTTCACGATGTCCGAGTCCTGCGGTATTGTTCAAGCGGCGAATGATGTGGTGTGGATGATGGTATAATGGCGACACGAGGAGTACATTAGACAAGTAGTGTATGATGTGGGAGAGGATTCGATTTTAATAGTGGGCCATGGGTTGAGTGCGGTTGAGTATATCAAACACGATTGCGGTATCATGATTGGTTGTTTCGCGATATCGAAAAATTTACCAAGAAATGGAAACTTGACATCGTTGTTGCTATAATTAAGTCTTGTACCCCAAGCGTCTTGGGTGATCTCACGATGTCGTTGAAAGATGTTTGGGTTTTATATCGAGTTCAATACATCACAAAGTGGTTAATGACGAGAGGTATGAAAAACGCTTCTTTGTCGAACCGTTTTGATCCTTTAATGTTTACGTGTTTCTCGAAACAATAAAATCACTATCTTAATATTACTTTAAAAATGTTGTTAAGGTTTTCTCCAAGGATAGTGTTGCTAACAATGAAAGTGGAGTTGAAAGTAGTGGAAGTGTAATCTGAATTTTAATTAATCTAATTTTCTACATGTTTATCCATGTAATTTTTCTATTAATTCAATAATTTAATCGACTTGGTTAAATGTGATGTGGTATTCAACAATATAAGATATAAAATAACTAGATGGGACGCATTTGATTCCAATTTGACTAACGTAGAACATAAGTCAACACATTAAACATAGGTTTGTTACTACCCCCTTTCAGATTTCCTACGAATCTAACGACTCATTTAGCAATGCACGACATACATGCGTGGTTTCGGATTAGTTGCCAATTCGAGTTTGGTCTCTAACATCTTTATTCTTGTCTCTAGCATGCTTATTTGCAAATCTTTGAGCTGGCGGCCCAACATTCATTAGTTCGGATGTACAATTCTTTGGAGTTGAAGAATCCGGAGTTGAAGGTCGAGAGAATTAAAATTTGGGTGTTGTGAAGGATTATAGCAGGGATTGTTATCAAATTCTTCCTTCACATAAAAATCTACACGGTATTCTTTTTCTTGGTGTTAGGTTATGCAAAATAAGAGATGGTTATGAAATAACATTTTAACTATCTGGGAAACATAAGATATCTAACCTTTGAAGAGGACATGAATAGAAAAGTTGACCATAACTATGCTCCTTGTATGATTTTCGTAGCACTATGTTTCCGACTCACGCACACATATATCGATCCATGCTAATTTCTTTGGGATACACTTCTTTGAGATTCAATATAAGCGTGCTCAGCTGCTGTTGCTCAACCGGTGGTTGGGGAGATGGATATATTAATGTAATGTAAATGTGGTAAGGTAGGCGAAAAATTTAATGTGGTTCTTTGGTTATATTAAATGTGGCATTAAATATGCATCTCCCAACTACCGGGTTAAGCGATTGAGTTGACGATTGAGCGATTGTTGCATTAAATATCCCCATCTCCCAACCACGGTTAGCGATCAACCAAGTCATATTTAAACACGTGTCCCATGCTCATTGCTCGGCGGTAGTTGGGAGATGGATATTAATGTGTTGCGTAAATGACCCCAACTACCGGTTAATATAAATGTGGTGAGTGGTGAAAAATTTAATGTGGTATTAAATATCCATCTCCCAACTACCGGTTGGCGATTGAGTTGAGCGATTGAGCGGTTGGCGATTGTTGCATTAAATATCCCCATCTCCCCGACCATCGATTAATATAAAATGTGGAATTAAAATATTTGCTCAAGCGATCAAGCGCTCAACCGATCAGCTTCTCAATTGCTCGACTCATTGCTCGACTTTTACCAAATTTTTCAATAGATATATATTAGAGCGGAAAATTATTGGCGATTCTCATGCGTCCATAACATTCATATGGAAAAATTTGTGTGTTTCTTGTCTTTGAAGATGGCAATAGTTATGGTGTTTAGCTAAAAGAGATATTAGATATCTTTGGGTTAGTTTCATTTGTGAAGAAAAAGTTGAAGATTAGCAAAGGATGCGAGTTAGGTTTTCATACAAAATGCCGCACGGTCCGGTCCGCATAGGTGATGGCGATGATGTTGAATTTTTGTTAGCGAAGTTTGTAAACCAAGCAATGCATTGCCTAAACTTTTAATCAAAATGATTGTCAGCAGTTCAAAGGTAAATCCATCTTCTTCTAATGATTTTGATGTTAATGATCCACTTATTTCGTAATGATTTTGATCCCCGATGTGTGGATAATCATTGGAAATACCACAAAAGCGAACCTTTGACAATTCACGAACCTTTTGACAATTTCAACCAATCTAACAATGAATGTGCCAATATGTATATAAACCGACAAAAAATGATCAAATTATGCTTAAATGGCAAACAACAAATAATTTGAAAATATACCTCCTCCACCCGATCCACCAAGTCTTGAAACTAAGATACGAATACATTGAAATACAACAACGACTCTATAATCCTCAAAGGGTGATGAATTTGATAGTAAAGAATTATGCATGTTTGCAATTGCTAAAAAGCTATCAAAGATGGATTTGAATTTAAGGCTAGGAAAACAAATAAGTCTAGGTGCGATGTAATTTGTGTGCAAGATGGGTGCAAATGGAAGATCTTATCTGGTATGAACAAATCGGTGTAAAATGGAGGTTAGGAAGAGTATCGATGTTCACACTTGTTCAAGAACACAAATTCACTAATCACCGTAATGCTACCAAAAACTTTTGGGACATTTACTCGAACCCAAAATGAAAGATAGCGGTCAATTTATACCCCAAAGGACATAATGGAAGATATTAGTCAAGAGTATAAAATTGACATTTCTTATAAGAAAGCATGGGGTGGAAGAAACGAGAGCTTTGGAATTGGTAAATGGTTGCCCTAACGACTCGTTTGACGGTTGCCATTTATTGTCATAATTTAAAGATGAAGAGCAGTGCGGTAACACATATTGATACAGATGATGAAGGACACTTTAAAATATGTTTTATAGCATTTGGTGTTGCGGTATGCATTTGTATTTATTTTTACATTTTTTTCCTTTTATGTTTTGTATTTATTTTTCTAATATATTATCGTTGTGTCACTAATAATTTCTACATAAAAGCAGTTTCGAGTTTCTTCGATTATATCGACGTTGCTTATAATTGATCGACACATCTTAAAGGGAAGTACCTTGGGACAAATTTGCTTGTCGTTGGAATGGATGGTAACAATCAAATTATACCTATTGCTTTGTCAAGGTGAGGCGGGGGAGGCATGTACATGGTTCTTGTCAAATTGAAAGAATGCATAGGGAGCGACCAGGTTTGGCTATTATATCGGATAGACATTATTCTATTGGACAAGCGTGTAACACGGTCTTCCCAAATTCATTTCATAGTTCTTGTTGTAGACATTTGATGATGAGCTGAGTTTGAGCGGTAGTAAAAGTTAAAGGCAAAATATTGGAAAACATGCAAAGCTTACACAGCGGAAGAATTTGATAGGCGATTTCGGATATTAGGGTATCTGAGAAATACGACTTACAACAAACTTCTTCAAGGTGGGTTTGATAAATGGTCTAGGGCACATTACCTTTGTAATCGGTACAACTACATGACTTAAGCGGTGCAGAGTCAATAAATGCATTAACAAGGGATGTGAGAAAAGTACCAATAACAATGCTTATGGAGTGGTGAAAGCTTTACAGCGGTGGTTTGTGACCGTCGACACAAATATCAACGTAATGTACTTTTTAAAATATGTTTTCTTTTCCTTATTAGTCAATATAAGATGAAGAGAACATTATGTTATTTTATCTTGTAAAATTATTTAGGATGCCCAGGAGAACTTAGTGATTGGGCTTCCATGAAAGTTAAGACGAATGTTGAAGATGGTTAAGCGGGTTGTGTATGGGATTGAGCAGTTTAAAGCGTACATGGTAGATGATCATCGAAAACAACATACCGTCGATCTAGTTAGTAATTCATGTACTTATAAGTAAATGGCAACTTTCAGGCATACCATGTGGTCATGCGATAGCGGTAACTGAACTTCTTAGATTATGCGATTGTAATAATTTGGCTTTTGATTGGTTCAAGAAAACAACCTTTGGAAGGTGCGTACCAAGGATTGGTTTATCACAGCGGGAGAAATGTCAAGTTGGGAACTTACGATGGCTTGCAAGTTGTGAAGCCACCAATACTCGTAGTCGTCATCTGGAAGACCAAAAACAAATATCGTATAAGATCTCAAGGAGGAACTAACCCGGTAAGGTGTTCAAGGTGCCAATCCGTTGGACACGAGCCGAGCGACATCACGAGGAACCATTGCCAAAGAAAAAGCATGTAAGTGAATAAAATTTGTATTCAAAAACACAATTTTGCTTGGTAACTAACGAAGAAATCTCACAAATGTTGAAACTTTGTAGGAAATGTATCTAACGGAGGAAGCTCAAGTGAGGAACTACCATCGTTGGAGATTGATATGGTGCAAGCTTTGATCCTATTAACTTGGTGACCGTAAGATCAACTAGCGGAAACATTTGATGGGTTGTTAGTTTCCTTTTTCGTTGATACGGAATCATGTAAGGCGCTTTTGTTTTTGTTTAGTTTGAATATGTACTAGTGTAAAACAATCTATGGGTGCATTGGATTATAACAGGGATGTAACACGCTTAATGTACTTGTTTAGTTTGACTATGTTAGGCGGCTTAATGTTGAACCTTGTTTGCTCTCGCTTATGTTGCACCTACTCGATCTAACAATCCAAGAGGAATAAGAAACAATTTAGAAACATACAAGCGACAAAATATATCTGAAAATTAGGTGCCAAAAGTTAGCGGGAGGGATACATACATTCATACAATATTGACCAATAAACCATACAAGTTATCCGTGACAAAACAAAAGTGACCATACCATGCGAGGCGTGTTTTAGACCCATTAGTTCTCCATACAATTGTTTACAAATTCGACACCTAAATGTTTAACAAAACAAGCACATAAAACATTAAATAACATGGATCTTGTGCTTGTAATAAAACTAACCATTCTTTCACAGTGCGTAATGCGACTGGTGGATCATCCACATCCAACAGTTTGCCATTCCCTAACTGTACATTTATACGCTTGATTAAGAGTGTGATTTTACGTCTGCATAATAGGGCGACTTTGCTTTGTGCAATATTCATAACAATATTCATAACTTTCAAAATATTAACTACTATAACTCAACTTCTCCATAGCCTCCCCGAACACCTCAAAAAAAAGCCTTGATCCTCGCGTTCCACTCCACATACCATCTCGTCTATTATCCATAACCAAGCCCTATCAGGCTTCAACATACACCCCTAACTCTTTTGGGCAAATTAGAAAATAAACATTATCAAACACCCTAGGAGTCATGACATGATTAAAACACTCAAAATCGGATCCTTCATACTCCCCTAACGCATTCCACAATCATTGACATACCTTCTATTATAACTCGTATCACTATAATTAAAACATTCTTAATTAATTAACAATCTCGCTACAATGACTAAAACCAATAGTATGTGCACGATTAACGCCGCGTCTGCACACTAAACCCTAATTTACTTTCAAAAATATTCCCTAACATTGTACATTTATCGCTTGATTCAGTGTGATTTTCGATGCGCCAATGTAGCTGAGCGGACACCTACTATAACAATATTAACCTAATGTAGCTGCTAAACTAGTAAACATGTTTCACGTTTCACATTCTGATTATATCAATCGAATTAGACACCTAGAAATCCACTACTACACCTATTTTCGTTCAAGATTACATTCATACTAACATCACAAATAGTACATTAAAAGAAGATCACGGACACTGAATAAGAAGATGCGAGCCACACACCACAATCATCATACAATCCACCCTGCTTGGGAACATTCATAGCATTGTTAAAAGTAATCCTATAGGTCATAGGATCAATTCCCTTCTTCTCGAAAACACACGCCTCTTGCAACACTTGGAAGCCTAGTCTCTAGACATTTCCTCACACTCAAATAGAATGGGCGAGTCTCGGGATCATATCTGAGGTCCATCAATATAAAATGTAACTCGGCCGTGCTGGATATGATACACGACTAGGGACCAATGTGTTTCGGCTCATTTATAGAATGAAAACTCTTTCAACATCACTGACCCGGAGGGTAAGTTTCTTTAGTTGCGTGCAGACGAGGCATCCGTCCGTTCATCGGTAATGGTAGGAAGCACTTACCATAGACCACTCCATATCGATGGTGCGGTATGCCACATGTAGCTTATCAAACATCAATGTCTTGTAGGTAAAACAAATTGACATATATATTCGGTCATTTATAAAAAAGCGTACTTTTCATTTCTCTACATACTAGATATCAAGTAAGATAGTGTTCTGAGACAAGCATCATTGCCGCACCTTCCTACTTTAGCCTCTGCTTTCGAAAACCCGTCCCATGGCGTAACATGTACAATGGCTTACACCAACACCCATTGCTACGTCGTCATGGCAATGGATTTCGAGGGAAACTCAAAATAGAGAGTTGGATCAAAATACTTCAAGTAAATTAGGCATCTTGGCATAACATCCACCAAATTCACAAAATCATTTCTCGAATGATATCACTCTTTGGTTCAAAATATTGTTGAGTACAAGAAAAAAATGAAGTGAATCAAGACTTGTAAAATCATCTTGCTAAAAGCATCAAAGTCATGAATAATATACTCTTCTCTGTGGCTACACTAAAATTTTTTAACAAATAATAATGTCATTTGAGAAAGAATTTAATGGATTTGGTGGATGCTATACTAAAATACCTAAAGTGGTTAAAGTAAATGATGGATTAATGATACTTATATCTAGTATCTCATGTAACACTAAAATGTAAAATTACTTATAATCAAATGGCGGCGAGAGACAACCAAAAGCATGTTTTATAAAAAGCGAGTAAAGTAAATAATTTACTTTACCTCGTCACGTAACCATCTTCGATTATCGTCGAAACCGGTTAAACCATCGAAGCGGCGATCAACAACGATATCGGACCAAGGGAACACGATTCGTAGCCGTCCTTAACGGGAATCGATCAACTTCAAGTTAACATAAACTTTATCTAGGTTTTGGTATGGCCGTTCTAGAACCTAAAATAAAGACAATGTAAATCATGCATGTAATAATACGTTTACATGTTGACGGTTAACTCTTGGTGATATATCAAAGCAAAGGAATCATTTTCATACCTCTGCCCATGGTTTGACTTGTACTAACATCTCACCATAAGCGGAGTATGAGCAGTAAATACTTTGACCTTGACATATCTTCTAAGCTAGTAACATCGAAGTTTTACACCTCTTCTCCACATAGGGTGACCTAGGAACATGTTCAAGTCTCCTCTTCTTTGTTTCGCGCTCTAAAAGCCCTTTTAAGGCGTTGGTTCGATTCGAATAACCTTCAATCTTTTTCGGCTTCAACACTCGACTTCTTACTCGCTCCCTACGCTCCTCCTCTTCCTCGTATTTTTCAAACTTCAACACTCAACTTCTTACTCTGCCCTCTGCTCCCCATCCACGTCAACATGTGGCGTATCAAACAACAGAAAAATCATTGACTTATTTGCAATACTCATTAGCAAGATCTACATTGCGGATGATATGAAAAAGGTTAACAAAATTTTATTATCATAAGTTATTAATTATATCACAAATGAAATAAGAACAAAACAAAATATCATTAAATTACATTCTCCGTCATTGTGTTAACTATGTCTCCATAAACACACATAACATAGTGGCGAGACACTTATTAGTATAAAATTATAATGAAAGGTATAATCACATAAATACCATTTAATTACATTTTCATATGCATCATTCTTCATTTGACTCCATCATTGTGTTAACTTTGTTTCCATAAACCTACATACAAAGTTTATAACACCTATTATTAGAACATTAAATTAAAGGTTTAGTCACATTATTACAATTTATACTTACCTTTTCATAGGTTTCTTGGTTCATTTGTCTACGTCGCTCATTATGACTGAGAATAAAGTTTTTAGAAACAAAATCAGCGTGTTAGCATACCACATGGTAATTGTTTGATAGCAATGTAACTTGCTTAGGAATTGATAAAGGTAAAAACTAACTTCGAATAATAGTCTCAAGTTTCAAAGTGCGGGCTTCAAGCCTTAACCTGGATTCATCAACTGAAACAACTACCTCTTTACCCATGCTCTCCATATCATAACCCTCGGGTATACCACTTCGCCTAGCTTTAATCGGCCACTTTCGAAAATGTTCATCGGGGTCCCCACTTTGCAGAGGTGGCGCTCGGGGTATACCATGAAAAATCAATGCTTCGTGTGAACCATTGACTTGACCTCAAAGCATGTTGGCATAATCACGTTGGTTTTGAGTCCTTACAATAGATTTATAAGTTATATGGTATCTAAAATTGTCTATATGTTTAAAGTTAACCAATCAATAAAATACTATATATAATTACCTTGTCAAACGGTTGGTGAAATAATCGGTCTTTCTAAATGGTGTGTGTTTGACCATGCAAGTCTCTTGGGATCACCCACAGGCCTTGTTCCTACTTGTTTACTTTTACTCGTATCAACACACTCTATCATCCATATCTACAAAAGTTAACACAACAAATATAAGTTACGAGGACGAGAAACATATGAAGTTAATTTTCAAGCCCTCGATAAACTAATGATAGCAAATTTTTTGGTGTTAACCTTGAAAGCGACGAATCCCTTCAAGCTATAGGTAGGAACATCGTTGGATTCTTTATCACCAATTCTTTGACGATAGCCATTTGGATGATTTGAAGAGACATTTCTAATAGACTCATAAAGGCTGCCTCAAAGAGTTCCCCATGGAAATGCATTCCATTCATCAAGATCCTCGACCATCCTCGGAAAAATATCATCAATGATAGACCCAAGTCTTTACCCATTAATATCACCTCAAGCGTTATCAGCAGACAAACACGTATCGCATCCTCATCGAACGGTTTAGAAGCAACTCTTCATCTTCAATAACGGATAATAGATCAATTGATTTAACATGTTGACCTACATGGTTTGGAAATACTCGGTGACGGAAGGGATATCACCACTATGCCATTTCCTAAAAGCCCGACCATACCAAATCTAAAACCGGTAACCAAGCGAATTCATTTCGACCAAAATAGAGAATGTCCATTCAAATAGTATACAAGTGGAAGATCATAGTTATCATTGTTTTGATGGAATTGTTTCCGAAGCATGTAATGAACAAGACCTTCCTCGTTATCGACATAGGTAAGATCAAGCCATGGTCAAAACATGTGGCTTTAAACATGGAGCAGCGGCGGTGGTCTAATCGATCATTCATAAGTAAAGTAATGCACTTTGCTTTTAACAATAACTCTAGCATCATACGCCTACAAGAAATAACATATTCAAAAGTTAAAACAAACAAGTGTCTACAAGCACACTCATCAGTCGAGGCATACAACAGCGGAAAAACCGAATTGTCTACAAGCACTCAACAAGTGTCTACAAACAAACAAGAAGTGTCTGGCACACTCAACAGTATCTACAAGTACAAGCATATCATGAGAAAACCCGATGTATTGGGACTAAGATCAAGTGTCGATACGTTAATTACACCTATTTGACAACTAACCTAAAACTCTTATTAAAAACAAAAATACAGTTTTCAACCTCTCACAACGCATGAAACAAAACATGATGTAAAGGGATCCAACAAACCGTAAGTTGTAGGAAGAAAGCGAAATTAATCAAGTGTGAATACTTACCATTTTTAACTGCGAGTCGAACATCAACGGATCTCGATGCGGAAATGATCTAAACAACAAAGCGGTTGTGTGATCAAAGTTTCGGTGTTGTGTGATCACTGAATGATCTAAACAACAACACGGGTGATGTCTGAGGATCCATACCTTGTATCTTGTGTGTTTGTGTGTGTTGAGTGTGTGTTTTTGAAGATATTGAAGGGTTAAAGTGGCAAAAAAATAAAAAGAAAATAAAAATAGTCATATCTATTGGATTTGGGAAATCTTTTGGGTTGCTTTTCAATTTCCTAGGTGAAATATTGTGGGGTCGATTGAGCACTGCAATCAGTTGGTACCGGTTGGCGTTGACATTATCTTAGAAAACAAAACAAGATTTCTTTAAGATTTGATTTGACATAGTGTACTATTTGAGCGATGCCGGATTTGCCACGTGTCGAAAAATGTATGGGGTTGAGCGGTTGAGCGGTTGGCGTGGCTCTTTTGGGAAATAGCTGAAAAAAAGTCTAAAAACGGACCATGCTTGAAAAAAGTCCCCTTTGGTAATTTCTCTCAATTGTTAATATCACAGGTTACTTTTACATGTTTTCTTAATATCAATGTTAATTTTTAATATCACCGTAAATTTTCTTAATATCGTAATAAAAAGGCATTGATATTAAGTAAAATATTAATATCACGATGGGACTCATATATCGTTAATATCACGGTGGGACTCATAATCAAAAAACAAAATTGCTCGGAAAAATGCGAAAAAATTAAAAATAATGTATAAAGATAACAATAGTAAGGATCATTGAAAAGGAAAAAAACTTAAAAAATCATTTACATGGTTAATTGCTACCGTGAAGATACTTGCGAGATCATGACTTTTTACAAAAGTCAAGAAGCGGATCTGAAATGGTCATCGGATCAATCCGCGCATCCATGAATTAAAAAATATACTGATCCTCACTCTATATATATATATATATATATATATATATATATATATATATATATATAGTCCATTATATTTAGAACCCTTATTTATATATATATATATATATATATATATATATATATATATATATATATATATATATATATATATATAGTCCTTTATATTTAGAACCACCATATCTTCTAAAACCACTTATGTTTTCCCAATAATGCATAGTGTGCTACATATTAATGCAAAATGGCATTTTTTTGAAAATATATATGTTTTTTAATATTAAACTTCTTTATTCAATCCAAAAAGGTATAATAGTAAATAACAATTTCTATTTTATTTATTTTTTAATTTATTTTTACTAAATCCTTTTTTTTTAAATAGTATTTTCTAGATTTAGTGCATATATGTTTTTAAACTAGCATGTTTAGTGCATATATGCTTTTTTTTTAAATAGCATATTTCTAGATTTTGTGCTACAATATATGTTTTCAGAAATAGTTAGGTATATATGGTTTTTTTAAAATAATGGAATTTATAACAAACCAAGAACATAAATGTTATACACAAACTTAGATATCGATTGAAATACAATTAAAATGCAAATTTTAAAAGCATAAATACATGGATCTAATCGATCATACACGTGAGCACTAATAATATTCAACACAAATTGACATTCGTGTACACTCATTATTATCATTTTAGAAGTCGGAATATATGCTCTGCGTGGCCGTCAACATTTTTCAAAAGTGGGACATATATGCACACTCGTAGCTATGAACATTCTTGTAATTGCACCTGATACAAAAAAAAGTACAAAAATCAGCAACGATAATATTATTAAAATATAATTGTGTTGAAATACATATATGCAACTACTAAAACATGTATGCACACATGTTAAAATATATTCTTGTAATAATTGCGTCAGTTTCCTTTTTATTATTACACATGTATGCACACTTGTTAAAATACATATATGCAACTATTAAAACATTTACAAAACATTATTTATATATTATTTTTAATATTGTGTTGTATTAAATATACATGAAGTCTTTGAAAAAAACAATAATTACACTTACTAAATAAACATACATGTTCATGAGTACATGTATGTTTTAGGAAAGATACTTATCTGGTAAACACGAAGTCTTTGAAAGAAATAATACTTACACTTACTAAATAAAAAAACGTACCCGTTTTTAAAGCATACATGTCTTAACCATTCCGTTTATAAGCATCATTTTTTAAAACATACATGTTTTGAACATAAATGATAACATCCAATAGTCCTGACTTTTTAGCGTCAATTTCCCCCGATTATGCTCGTATTTTATGTCATTTATATGGATTTACGCTTGTATTTCTTTATATTTCACTTCCAGGTAAATTATGAGCATTGGAGCTTAGAGACGCGGATTTGGAGATTTTCCTAACTATTTTTTGATAGTAGGCTATTTATGAAGAAGCTATGGCGTAACTCATGTTCTCAATTACGCCGTAGCTAGTGTTTTGTCACAGAAGACCAACTCAACTACAGTTACGGCGTAACTCTCAACTAAGGTTACGTCTTAATCATCTAGGTCATGAAGTATTTCACGCCTCCTTCAACTACGTCGTAATATCCTCACAAGCATTACGACGTAACAACCTTCTTTTAAGCGGTTACGGCGTAACTCACATCAACTCTACGGCGAAGCTGCAAACTACGCCGTAAACCATTCCTTATGTTACGCCTTAGTCACTTTAACGAGGTGTATATTTTGAAGATAATTAAGTTACGGCATAACTCGCAACTTAAGTTACGTCGTAATTGTGATGGGGCCTATAAATGCAAGCCCTAAAATCTGCATTTCACATCATTTACTAAAAGGCAGAGAACGTGAAGAGGGTTCCAAAGGCAGATCACACGGAGCATACGGAGCCATCTCCAAGGGAGGAATCATACCATATCGATAAGCTTTAGCGATCATTTTTATCTTTTACTTTAATTCATGTCTTTCATTATGTTAAACATTGAATTTAATGTATCTTTTAATATGATCAGTTAAGCACCTTTGGTGCTAGCATAGCTATGATTCGTTGATTGTATTGTTCGTGTTTTCATGATTCCATTAAATTGTTTCTAGTGTATGCATGCATAGTTCGATGGTAGTTACCCTAGCTTCGGTAGTTTTAAAATGCGGTCGTATCTTGTTGCTTATGAGAATTGACCAACTGACCCTAAGTAAGTATGTAGAGAAGAATTGGTAAAATTGACCAGCGTGACCTTTCCTCTTGTCTTGAAGCCGACCAAATGATCACTCTCGTATAGGCGAACTTAAGAAGTTAGGGATGAGTATCTAAGATGCTAGCCTGGGCACTCATTTTTCGAATCTTGCATGTAGGGTACTTAATGACTTGGCTTAGGTTGCTTAAGACCCTCGACTCCCCAAAGGGTTAGGCTTTGATAGGTTAGGACGAATTGACCAAATGTTGTCCTAGCGACTTAAACCCCCACTTGAATCAATTAGAAATAATTTAGAAAACATGGACATTACATGATAGGATAATTAATTAGGTTAGCACACTTTCTCTCCATTGTTCACAACCTTAATTTACTTTTCGTTATTTATTTCTTGTCTTTAGTTTAATTAATCATTTCAACTTCAAAACCAGTTAAAACAAGTGACACTTAGACTTAATAGGATCCTCGTCTACATAGCTCTTAGGAGCGACCTCGGCTTTACCACTCTCATACTATGCACGATCGGGTTCGGCTGCTCGTTAGTGCATTAGGTGAACAGGTAGGCGAGACATATAAATATTAAATCTGGTCCGAATACACGCATCGAATTTTGGGCGCTTGCTTGAGGGAGCTATATTAGGATTTTTTGTTAAGTCTTTTATTTTTGTTTTTGTTTATTTAATTTTTATTTTTCTCACAATCTATTTTCAGTTTCAGATATTATGGCTCTCACCATTAATAATTATCTAACCATCTATAAAGTTGAACAAGGGATCATTATTCCAGCCCTCGAAGAAAACGTTAAGTTCGAATTCTAGGGACTATCTCTGGAGGAATTAAAAAAATGTAGTTTTTACGGTAATAAGGAAGAACAAGCGCGCGAGCACATTTTCAAGATATGAAATCGCGGTTGTTTCATGCACCGGTATCGAGACCATGTTATGATGAAACGATTAGTTTACCGCCTAAAGGAAAAGCTAGGATTGGATGAGCAGGCTACACGGATCTGTTACGACTTGGAGTACATTTAAAAAGGCCTTTCTAAAGGAATATCGAACTCCTGCAATGATTCTTCAACAAGATGATGAAATCAGAAGTTTTTGTCATAACAATGATGACTCATTATTTGCGGTTTTGGGAAAAATTCAATGAAGCCATCCTCAAATGCCCTGAGCATAAACTCAACAAACACGAACAATTACAAATTTTTATAATGGGCTTAATATTAAGACTTGACAGATATTAGACTCCATGGAACCTATCCCTTGGATGACTGCTGATAAAGGATGGACAAGAATTGAAGAATTTTCCCTGCATTCTGCGTCATGGCATGAAGAAAGGATGAAACATCCCTTTGAACTGCATTCTGTAATGAAGAACTTGGAAGCATTTGAGTTTGATATGCATTCCCTTACAGAGGAAGTAAAAATGGTTAAACATAAATTCGACAACCCCGTGGAAGGAAGGGTATCAAACCTCAAAGCAATAAAAAAACCTTGTGAAAGAATCTTGCGGGAAGCAAGAGGAAAGTGAAATGGTGTGGAATATCAAGAAGGATTACGACTATGTACTAAGAACTCAAGCCGATTCAATAAGAAGATTAGAGAACATGGTTGGAAAACTTGCCGAAACTGTTAGAATCAGAGATGAAGGGGAACTTCCGCGTACATTGAAACCAACCCTAGGGACCTAGCGTATGCAACTCTACCACTACCCTCACCACTTGGTGACGAGCCAAATCCTATTGCAATATCTTTGTGTCTTCAAAAAGAGCATGCTTTTAATCTCGTTTACATGATAAATTAATGCTCTTCTTGTTGTCTACCCAAGATTGAAACATGTATAAAGCATACATTTGTTACAGGGTCAAACAAACATTTTATTACAAAGGGTTTTCTATTTTTGTTTTTCTTTCATCAGAACATTGTAGCAATCAATGTTTGCCATAAAGTGAATTTTTGAAGGTTTTCTAGGGTTTTAAAGACGAATTTGTGAGATTGTTTCTTATGTAGAATCGTGTGTTATTACCTTAAAATCACAACAACATGTCTGTGTTATGGATTATAGGATAAAAACACGATTTTATAATAAAAAAAGCAAGCCGTGAAATACAAACAATCAAATTTAACTTTAAAACTCACCTTTGATAATCATGCCGAATCCAACATTCATAGATCTTTTTCTTTTTCTTCAAATCAGTCCATAATCCATAGATCTAGAAAAAAAACCAAAAAAAATCGCTGGAGAGGAGATGAAGTTCTTAGGGAGGGGCGGCATTTTTTAAGGGTTAAAGGAAATTAAATACCTGGAGTTATGGACGGTTTTAAAAAATTATGATTGTGATATTCCTTAATTACCCTTACACTATTTACATCAATCTACATGATCTTTTAATCATTTACATAAATGGAAAATTTGTATTTGACCATTGATCAATTAATCCAATGGCTAAAAAGTGGTTCTCACAGTTTTCGCATTTTAATCTATATAAAGCATGGTTTTGAAAAGCCATCTCTAACCCAAAATTCTTCTAAATTTGACACCTGGAAATCATTTTGATCTAACAGTCCTAGTTCTATTCGAGTTCTAAGCATTAAACTAAATAAATTTTGGGCGGCATTCCTCTCCTATTCTCATTTGCTATCACAACATAAAAAAACGCACGCACAATCCTGTCAAGATCCCCTTCTCAAACCCTAATCCGAACCTTATGAATCATTTAACCAAAACTATCTACCTAAAAAACAGGATTCAATCCCTAACAAATACATCCAATCAAATTTGATTACTAGGGTTTTTTTTTCATTGATGTTGTGTGGTTACATGCGTGTTTTTTGGAGCTTAAATGCTTGCTAAAAAATTGATGCTTAATCTCTACCAAAATTAGTCAGAGGTAAATTTAATTTCAATTTTAATATTGTTCTTCGAATTTGATTCATTTAATGTCTGGTTGTAATTCTTTGACAATTGTTTCTCTTGAGATCCATTTGATAATTTTGAATTGTTTTTTCATATTTGTTTTGGAGCTATTGTGTTTTCTTTTTAGTTTCGAACGGTTTTTTGTAATCAATTGTTTTATTCAGGTGGTATGATCTTAGTTATATGTTTATACGCTATTTTTATTAGTTTTGTGTTATGCAACAACGTCATAACGATAGTTGTCATCTTTTTTCTTTTCTTTTTGGCTTTTGCAACGAGAATGGACAAGCACATAAAACTTAGAGCTACATGAGGATGGTCTCTCGAGTCGCGATAAACATATTCATGGTGAGTGGAATTTTAGCTTATAGTTTGACATTCAACTATACATCACACTGTATAACCATCATTTAATAGTCATACATGTTATAATATTGATTAAGAAATACATCAAATGTTTCTGGAAATTTGTTAGGATCGAAAATCTATAAGATTTATGTGGTTTTGGGAGGTCTTGGTTGGTGGAAGAAGATGAAAAGATTCATCTCTTCTAGTGAGAGAAGGTAGAGAGAGTGAGGAGAAACAAAAGGAAACTTGAATAAAATGAAAACAATACAATACATCAAATGATTCACCTCACTCCTCATGGAGAGTCATGAGGGGTATTTATAGGCTCATCCAACCACTACTTTGCCACTTAGCCAATACTAGTCCCTATGGGCAAAGTATACTACGCATCTAGTCCAATTCACGTAAGTGACGTTATCTTTTTTAAAAAGCGAGGCTAACAAAATTTATGCTACATTCACCGATAAACGTAGGTCAAGAAAAATTGTGTAACAAGTATCGTTGCTACTTCGTCATTTTTGTTTTCAGGTCCATCTGGTTATCATGATTGAAATGCATTAAGATTTTTTATTAATGTAAAATATTGTCCTGTAAGCTATTGAAGTGGTCAAACCTGATCATATGTATGCATACTATGTTAGGAACTCAATGGATTCATTTGTGGGTTAAGAATAATGGGTATTAAGAATATAGTGGTACAGAATACCATTCTGGTGGTTGTACCAAAGAGTATATTGTCCTTGAGCAAGCAGGGGAAATAGTATCTCTTAAAATGGAAGGTGATTTTTGAGGTGGATTAGGTATTGAGAGAATATGATGGTGCTGGTTCCAGAGGGTATTCCAGGTTGGTTATGCTATTTCTTTTATTTATACTATCTCTTTTACTACTATTTAACATCAGAGGTAGAAAAATTGGAATGTACTGGTTGGATTATAGGTCAAAGAGTGTATTAAAAGTTTAGTTTGTTACATGTTGTGCTCAATTTGTTTATTGTGGTAATGAATCATTTTTATCATATCTTAACCCTAAACCCTAAACCTTATATATAGGTTGGATAAATATGTGATTGTCAAACCTAATAACATTGGCAGTTAAAGTACCCTGGATTAATATGAGATTGTCAAACATAATAATAGTGGTTTGTTCAAGATCTTGACTTACAAGACAAATGAATGTGTTGCTATACAGTTACACATGATTGACATAGGGACAAGGTTAAAAGCTGTTTTTATTTCATCATATTGTGTTAGTTTTCAATTTTTTATGAACAACGCTTGATATACATAGGTGTAGGCCTTGAATTTCGTAAGAATACATAAATGTTGGCAATTGGTGGTAGTGATGTTGTAAAAAATTTATGGCATGATTCTACGGTTGCAGATAAAGTAGAGGTAGCCTAGGAAGAGGTACCGTGTTTGACGATTCATTTTGATCGGTCATCCAAACACCCAATGTGTCAAACATTAGATTGTTTCTTGATATATTTTATAGCATGTGTAGTTTGCACAGGTACCTCTGCTCCTTTGTTCTTGGATGTGACCGTAATTCCAGTTGTAATTGATGCCAAACACCTTAAGGTATGTATTTAAAACACCAAAATTTATTCTATTTCACATGCTGATACTAAAGTTTACATTACTTCTAAACGGTTGAGGTAAAAACTTTCTTTATTACTTTGTGTTATGATCCAATCGTAGCACCCAATGACTTGTATTAAATCATTGGACGATTTTGAAGTTACCTCTCAATTTAAGGGGTTTCTCATTGTGTGTGTGTGTATATATATATATATATATATATATATATATATATATATATATATATATATATAGGTACATATATATATATATATATATATATATATATATATATATATATATATATATATATATATATATATATATATATATATATATATATATATATATATATATATATATATATATATATATATATATATATATATATATATATATATATATAGAATATATTAGCTACAATTTATTGTATTAATTACTTCTAAGTTGTGTTATATAATGTGGGTGCGATTTTTTGTGGGTCACGATTCTTTACGTGGATGCCGGATTTGATCTTTAGTGTATTTTTATGAAGGATTGTAGCCAGATTGGCTACAAAAATTATATAGAGTTATCCCTATATATATATATATATATATATATATATATATATATATATATATATATATATATATATATATATATATATATATATATATATATATATATATATATATATATGATATTCTATCATTTTAGGCCATCCAAAGTGGATGGTGAAAACCCATCGTGAGGGGTGATCCTTACCTTGAGTATCAACACGTACAAACCAAGTGGCCAGTGGGATGTGCAAAAAATGAAGGCAAAGGTGACTTGGTGACCACTCGGGTTGCATGAAATTGGGCCACTCACATTATCGACCGTTTGCAATTGTAAAATAAATAATAATAATAATAATAATAATAATAATAATAATAATAATAATAATAATAATAATAATAATAATAATAATAATAAAAAGAACAAAAATCCCACTACGATTTTTGACTTATAAATATCCATTAACTTCATCATTTTTAAACCCAACTTCAATATTTTTTATACTCTCATACTCTCAACACGTTACTTCTCATTTTAGCTACAAAAAATGTCTCAAGAAAACACTCCTCGAAATACCAACCATCGACAACGAAAAACTTTCAAAAACACTCCCCCGACACCCGAAGGAACATTTTTTCTCGAAAATACTCCACCATCAAACCAACAAATGAACTTCCGACCACAACCTTACTATTATAAGTTTATAACCAACCTTACCTAAACCAACCATATCGAAACCCCCTCCTACAAAAAAACTTTGCCTAATACTCATAAACAAATGCGTTTAGTCAATTCTCCCCACAACCAAACACGTTCCCATTCGATAACCCCAACTACGCCTCACAAACCCATATGGGTGGTTCGTCATGACAACCACAAATTTCTTTCATTTCTATATTTGCAAATGAAGATCTGTACGAACCTACATTTTCAGACTCTTTTTATGAAAACACCGCTTGTGACGGCTCTCCCGTCGAACGGCCCCATTACCGGCACCGGCCCACCCTAAGCCTAAAAGACGCACAAAGAGGGCAGTTCGAAATGATGAAGCACCACGGTGCCTTCCATGGACCAGTGAGGAAGAAACTACATTGTTCAAAGGGTGGGTTGATGTATCTGAAAATAGCAATTGTGGGTAACGCGAGGAGGGAGCAGGGATTTTGAAATGAGGTTATAAAATACATGGAGAGCAAAACAAAGGCATACGGTCATCGAACATACGATATGGAAATGAGAAATGGAAGACGGTGAGCACGAACATGGCTCGGTTTGTGGAGTGTACTGATAACGTCAGCGTAATGACGATGAGTGGGTGGGAGGCAGATTACTTCAATAAGGAAATGCTTAACTATGAATCACGAATCGGTATAGTTTACGCTTCGTAATTGTTGGGAGATTATAAAAAATTGTTCGAAATGGATGGATATTGAAGTTCCAAACTTTGAAGAAAGTGTCCAAAAGAGATCAATGTCAAAGAGATACAAGTCATATGGGTCTAGTTTGTTCAACCCAGGGTCTAGGGATGCTAGTATTAATCTGAATAATGATGCTAGAGAAGACGGGGAAGATGAGGTGCAGGAAGTTCAACGACCAACAAACAGGGACAAAGCGAAAGTTTTGAAGAAGAAATGGGTGGGATTGTCAAGAACGCCAGCAACTATGAATGACGAATCATTGGATAGGATGATGATCTCGGAGTTGGCACAACATAAAAAACGTGCTATGGAAATGAAGAAGAAAAACTGTTTGAATTTTGGAGATAAAGAGGGTGAAAATCACGAGGAATAAAAAGCGCGTCGAAAAGACTTAATATTTTATTTGCAGCCATATGATCACTTGACTTGGGATGCATTCAAAACCATAGAAGAGACAAGGATGGGAATCAATGCGAAGTGGGGCTTGAAAATTTAGTTTACGTTTTTTATTCTCGTAAGTTTAAGTTTTTAATAATTATGTAATGTTTTAATTCCGCATGTTTAAGTTTCTAATAATCTATTTAGCTATTTATTGTTTTTAATTCCATAGGTTTAAGTTTTTAATAATCTATTTAGCTATGTATTGTTTTTAATTCCGTAGGTTTAAGTTTTTAATAATCTATGTTATGTTTTAATTTACGAATAAAGATTTCTAATTGCAAACGTTAACGTTTTTTATTTCGTACGTTTATGTTCACATTTATGTTTTTTTTTTTTAATAATAAAGTATTTAAATAAATAAAAAATTTGGTATGAAAGGTGAGGGGAAGGTGACAAAAATAAGTGAAATGTGATGGGTAGTGAGGGGAAGAGATAGGAGAGATAAAGCTGAGTTAGCATTGATGTGGATGGTGAGGCCATGGTGACCACTCATGTTAGCCTTAGAGGGGTGGGGATAACCAAACCCTTCGTGAAAAGGGTTCATTGTTGGTTGTATGAAGTCCATCTTCTGAAAAAATAAATCATTGTGTCTCGATGGACTCAAAATGAATAACATAACAGCTACATTTAATTCGAGCATTGGAAATGTGAGAGACTAATAGTGTTATAGGGTGTTTGGACATGAAACGGCGAAAAGAAGAAAAGACCCTTGCAGCGAACGATGTTTTTAACAAGCGTTAGGGTTTTGGATTGTGAGAGAGTGAAAAATGTAATGTTAGGACTACGGGTGCACTTTCCTCATTTTAGGACCATATTCTCAATCCGCCCAAACCTCGAGACCAACGGTGTAATTTATCCTATGTTATTATTAGAAGATCGCGTTTACAATACGTTCAAACCCATGACCCCTTTCACTATCCACATATGTTGTCGTCTTTTCTCTTGAGACAATTTGTCTTTACTTTTTAGGGGGTCTTTATTTCGGCTTTTGTAATTGGCTTATGGCTTATTTAGTTTTGGACTTATATTTTATAAGCTTACTTTTTGTGACTTATTTTAAACTTTTCGACTAATATAAACTTATTATATCATAATAAACTTATACGAGGCAAAAAGTTTCAAAATAAGCCATAAAAAGTAAGCTACAAATACTGTTGTATCAAAAATTGGCCATAGTGTTTCCTGGGTTAGGCTATTTTTGTTTCTCAAGGATCATCTCCGAGTTTAACTTCTTGACACATTTCGAGCTTGTCATGTCGCTAACAAGTTGGATTAAAATCAAAGTTTAAATAGCTTTTAATCTTGTTTTTGATTTTAATCCAATAGTCTTCTTATTTTAATCCGATCGTTGATGATCAGTGACTCGAGTCGAATGGATAAAGCAGCTTTGAGAGGATCCTTGTCATTAATATATTTTCACCTTTTGCATATAAAAATAAACAGAAAAAAAAAAATAAACAATAAACCGGCTATATAAGCCCACATGTCTACTTGCTGGTTTTAAAACTCCTCTCCCCCTTTGGTCTAAATCTCCCAAACTTTAACAGCCTTCATACCTTCAATCAAACAAGCCTATAGGCGCCAGTCGGGTTTTAAGTTAAATATACACAGACATCATGTCTTCATCTTCCGAAGCCTCATTTGAAGAGACACAATCAGCCACCAGCCACGTGGCTGAAGAAACCACAAGCAAAATGTCTTACAAGATTGAGATCCCATCATCAAAAGTCGATTTTGCTGAAGACAAACATCATTTATATGTAAGATCATTCAGCGTATATATCCTTAGCTAGCTCATTATGTGTTAGTATTTCATTAATTATGTTTATCAATCTTATACTAATGTTGGGTTTAAGTAATTTGTAACACAAGTGTTTCTTTTTTGATAATTAAATCGGGCTTATTTTTTCCTTGGGGTAAGTGAACAGATACGTATCTCAAGCTTTTTAGAGGAGGGAAGTGATTTGCACACTTTCATAAATGACTGAGACACTCAAATTTTGAGTGTTTCGACATTTATACTCTTACAGGATAAACATAACCAAAAAATAATGTGAGGGTATCAATGTTCAAACACTCAAAATTTGAGTGTCTTAATCATTTATAAGAGTGTGTAAATCAACTCCTTTCGGTTAATTTTGTGGTTTTTGTGTCCATGATTTGTGTGTGTGTGTGGTTTTTTTTTTGGGGGGGGTCCGGACATGTAGATAGATCTATTTAAATCTCGTGGCTGTGTGCATGAGATCTGAGATCTCACTGTCCTTTTGTAGTGATGCTCAGATGGTGTCGGATGTGTATCTGTGATCTTAGTGATGTTTTGCTGATTTTGAATGATAAACTTTCGGGATTTTACTGTTGACTACGTTGTGGCATATTAGGAGTCATTTTGAAATAGTGATGGCACTTGCGAGCAATGAGCACGGGCACTTCTAACCGTCACTCGCACTCATAATTTTTTTCTTGCTCGTCACCCACCATCCGTGGGTACACTTTTTTGCCCATGCTCGTGGGTTTGTGAAACGTCATTTGAACACATGTTTCTTCAAGTTTTAAATATGAAACTTATAGCAAAAAAAAAAAAAAAAGTTACGACATATTGATGAAGTGTTTCGTATAAATAATTAGTCAAAAGAAGTGATTAACGGTAGATTAATAAATATACAGTTATCATTTTCAAAGTTTTTAAATGAAACATTTTGTCCTTATATGTAATATATATAGATTTAAGTATAGATAAAGATAAATAAAAACCTTATAGTGTTTGGTTATTTTCCCTCATGAAAATAACTTACGCTCAAAGTCCAATATGTGTAATTGCATAAATTCTTTCCTTGTTTGCTCACCATGTTGCAAAATATCTAAATCATAAACAATTTTTTAGAACTTTTGGTTCAATTCTCTCACTTTTTTCTAAATACTCTTCATTATGAAAAGGATAAATAATTTAAATTACCATTTTATCCATATAATTGGACGAATCTTTTAAAAAACAATTAAGCCAATATTAGTGCAAGTATTTAAAAACTTGTCATGCTTTTTAAGGAAACATTTTTAAAATTTTAAGTGAAAAATTGAAGTTTAATGGGGGTATTATAGGTATTAAACATTATTTAATTTTAAGTTTAAGCAAAATTATGTGTGTTTATGTAGTAGAGATACGCACAATTAGCCACCAGTGTTGTAAATATCGGTCTTGGCAGCCGATATATCACTGATATATCGCTTATCGGGGTCAGCTGATACGTTTTTTCACTAATCGGTCTAACTTACCGATTTAGGTCAAATCGGTCATAATCGGCTAAAATTGGTCAACTCGATCCTTGGCGGTCAAGATCCGGTCTAAATAGGTTCTTTTTTTTTTACTAGATCTGATGTTCCCGGCGATTCATAGATCCGGTCAACGGTCAATATCAGGCCAACGGTTAAGGTCTTGTTTGTGTGTAAAATCGTTTTTGGATAAAAAAAGAAAACAAAAGGGCGTATTTTATTTTCTTGTGACTGCACAAAATAGAGTGAGTCTGCCTTTTTTTTACTGTGTGTAGGGTTAAGAGTGAGTGAAATTAGGGTTTAGTATTTATATATCAAAGTGAGTGGGTATTAGGTTAAAGCTAAATGGGCTATTTTGTTTCTTTTGAACTTGGGCTTTAGTTTGGTTTTACATCGGTTATTTCACTTTTGATACAAGTACAACTCTACAAGTGTTAAACAAATTTTTTATATACAATTAAAAATAAATAAAATAAGTTCTTTATAATTATGGTCTCCGCCGAGAAACCTATATATCACCGCCAAAATTGATATGACGTTTGGCGAGAGTCAACCACCACGGTACTGTCGAGCGATACATACAACCTTGCTATCTACTAATTATATATTGCTAATAGCTTTTACTACACACATGAAAAAGAGCAAATTCTACTTTTGCGATTCGTGAATTCTTACCCAAGACTAGTGATTAACCATATATAATATCGCAAGAAAAGATATTGACGGACTTGGCTTGAGAATTAAGATATTATGTATCTTAAGCGAAAGTCGTGCATAGCGGAGGTTCTGGTGGCGAGACGATTAACAATATCGATATTGTGGTAAGTGTTTGTATAACATTCAAATAGATGGTGAAAATATCAAATGTAATTCTGAGCGGTTATGCATGATAATTCAACAAGCAAAATTTTTATTATGCATCAAAAAAACATATAAAAATATTTAGTGAAAGTGAAAGTAAAACATTACATCAAGATAACTAACAATGCACGTTACTCGTCGCGAAAACTTCTTAGCAGAGGACATTTGAAATCTAGACTCCTCCTTGACCGAACTATTTAACTAGCTTCACTAATACCTTTGTAGTTCTACGTGATATCCCTCTAAACAACGCAACATAAAGCTGACCATGCGAGAAAATAGAGTTCGACAAATAGACACTCACATTTGGAATTGTTTGGCCCTGAGCTTTAGTAATAGTCATCGTAAAGCTAAGTCGCATAGAGAATTGTGTTCTTTTTAGTTTTAATCGTAGTTTTGAGTTAAAGTTTATGCTTTTTCTAACACTTTTATGCATCTCAACTTTGCTTTAACCCGCTTCTTTTAACTTTTTGCGCAACCAAAAATTATACTCCAAGGCTTTCTCTTTATCGAGTAATTTAACTGAATTTGTATTCTAAAAGCCTAAATCAAAGTATAAGAACCTAGAATCCGAAATCAAAAATTAAGAAAAACACAAAACGCTAAAACACTTTAATAGATCTGACAAAAACCAAATTCACAACATTAGCGGCATAAAAATATCGTTGGGCTAATAATAAATGGGAAACATATATATATAAAAAGTTCAAAAATTGATTATTGTAATTAGTTGATCGATGCTTGTATGTCCGCAAAAAAAAAGCCCAATATTTGAAGCGGCTTTTATATTCACCAAAAAAGCAAACTAAGCCTAAATTCGCTAGGTACAGTGTAGTGTCATAAGAAAAGTGGTGTCGCTCCATGACTTTTCTTCATCATGTGAGTTTTGTTATGAATGAAAACACCGTCACTGTCATACTTGGCAGGTTTTACGATCTTGTTATGCATTTTTTTCTTCATTTATTTAAATAAAACAATAAATCATATACAGAAATGTCACTTTAAAAAGAATATGCGAATTTGATTTATTATTTTTAAAATTGTATTGTAGCATCCACACGATCAAATTCATTGGTCATGGTTCGATGATATCTATGTTATGATCAAGTAGACTCGTAACTGATTATTTTAAGTCTAAAATACAAAATGAATAAATAAACTATGTCTATGATATAAGTTGAGTGACCTCAAATGACATGTTTAACAAGTTCAGTAACCTAAGTGAATAAAATGAAAGTTCAATAACTTAGGCGAACTTTTTTAAAAAATTTAATAACATATTTGTATATTAACCCAAGTATTAAAGTATATATTCTAAGTTGTAATGATGCTAAGAGTGATAGGTGTGGTGAAGAGGGTTTTCTCCTCATTTTGGGCTCACGAGTGCCATATCAATGTAACACACCCCCTTACCATAACACAACACGACTTACTCATTTGGGTCCTACTACTTTATTATTTTTTTCAATTTTTTAAATAAACTAAAATTCATTCATAAAAATAAATTTACAATGCGAAACTAAATTACAATACGGGGAAAAAAAGTGCAACAAACTATGATACGAAAAAAAATACAACAAATTACGACACGAAATTTTAAACATAAATGACGATACGATACGAAAACAAAAATCAACAAACGATTCTCATGAAACTTTTATATTGATTTGTAATTGTCGATGAGATGTGTCTTCTCCTCCCAAACTTGCAACACTTGGTTCCTAACGTTCTTCAGGGCGATTGAGAGCTGCATATCTAGTTTCCTCAGTTCTTAATAGAGCTTGTAGACTGACGTTGATAGCTGGATGGTCTTGAGGCAACTCACGCAACCTTTCGACCTTTGGACCACGATCATGCATCTGTAGCATAATATGAGTTATCACCTAGAAAATTGTTAATCAGTTTGAGTTCTTTTTCTTGTTCTTTGCGTATTCGGCTAAGGATAACCTTTTGCACCTCAGCTGGTTCGTTAGCCATAGCGTTTGTGTCAAAATGAGTGATACTTTTGGCTCTGCTGCAAAAATTAAATTCAAATTTTAAAGTTATAGTACGAATTTAAATTCAAATTCAACATAAAAGTTACAGTACAAAATGTGATGGTATCTTCTAATCTTACAATACGAAATTTAAAAGTTACACTCATTTATTTAAACATACAAGTTAGAATACGAAATTTAAAATAACATACATAATCTTCCTAATTGTATTTTTCATGTAGCCAAATAAATTTCCACTCGATTTGTTTTTCTATTTTCTCCGCCTTGCTAAACAGAACATTATGCATCTCGTAATCTTTCGTAGATTCTTGGTTTAAAAAATTCTCTATTTGAGCACGATTTTTATGCGGAATGTCATTGCATTTTTCGTATGCTTGTCTCAGATTATCTTTAGCCTCGCATGTCTTTTCAAATTGCATGGCTAATTCGCACAACGCTTGCTGACGAGCTCTATCATCCGTAATTAGTTTATCAACTAAAGCCATGATCTCATCGATCGTATGTGAAAGTGAACACGCCATATCAGATTTTTTATAGAGATGAAATGTTTTGAAAGAGAATTTGTGTGTAAATTTTGTTAAAATAATGTAGTATTTATAGTGTATAAAATTGTGTTTATTAAAAAAGAAATAAAAAAGGAAAGAATTGAATTTTAAAACGTTTAATAACGTTAACTTGCAAAAAGTGTGCAACATTTGCCTCGTCGTGCAGGCTACAAAACACCAAATAACGGAGGATGGCGAAGGAAACCGGTGTGGCGACGAGAAGATGGCGAGGGGTGGCGAGAGCCACTTCGGAGCGGCGAGCTAGCTCTCGTTACTACACCGTTCGCTCTAAGACCACATGTTCCAAATAATTGAAGCCACCCATCCCACTTTTCTTTCACATTTCATAGCTACAACCTTGGGTTGTCTTCTTCATCGAATCAAACTTGCAAAACACAAAATAAAAAGAAGAAAAAACACATGAGATAAACACATCACAAACACAAACACAAACAAGCTACTCGAAACAACCACACATCACAGAATCACTAATCATACAGGAAATTACCAAAATAAAGGTCAAATTTACCGATCTAACATACATGAGTGGTAGTTTGTAGCTGTTTACTAAAACCAACAACAAAAGCACCTACCCGGCTAGATTTGAACGAAGAGGACAAACACACATAAACCAACAACAAAACTACCTAACAAAACCACCTAGCCGACCATAACAACTAAGAGAGATGTTGGTTATGGTGGCGGCAGTTTCAGTTGTGGCAAAGAAGGGCTACGTGTGTGTTTTTTTAAGAGAGAGATGAAGCATAGGTTGGTGATGGGGGCCGGTGTGCTATTTTGATAGAGGAGAAATGAAAGAATGGTAAGGTTTTTGTGTTTTTGTATTGTTTAGATACTGATTACAGCCGTGTAATATCAGTTCAGATCCTAACAAAAGAAATACATCTGTGTGATTGAAGAGTTGCCAAATTAAAGAGTTTCCAAAAATGTATTACAATGATTGATTGAAGAGTTGCTGAATTCAAGATTTTTTATTTTAAGTTTCTCTCACATTTGACCATTTTAAACATTTTACTTTTCTACATTTCAGTGTTTTTCTTTTACATGTAGTATGATACTTAGATGTTTTATATTCTTCTTCTAGTCTGGTAACTCAGAAGGGATGATTATTATGTTGTGTTTTCTAATAGGTTTAACGGACTATTAAATATATCTTCTAATAACTTAACACATATTTAGGTAATATAATAAATGTAAGTTTAATACAAAATGGGTTATTGGTTTTTTGACGGGTATATCCGAGAGAATTTTAAACGGGTGTGGCAAATTTGCGGATCTGGTTTACCCACGAAGGGTATACATTACCCGTCACCCGCCTGCCACCCACCCACTGGTGGGGTTCATTTTTTCACCCATGACCCACCCGTGGGTGAAAATTAACGGGGCTATCCACCCATCAACGTGCGAGTATCCACGGGTTATGGGTTTTTTCTCTCCCATTTGACATCCTTAGTTTGAAATGATACACTTTGTGTGCGTTTGCTTTAGTCGTTGGGGTTAAAAGATAAAAAACATGTTTGTTTTAAATGTTGGCTTTAAATTGTAGGCATCAATGTCAAATGTCATGCCTTATATGAGGCCAGGGATAAAATATTATGTAGGACATAGATAAGCATATAGTAAACCTGTTATGACTTGTACTCTGGCTTCTGTTGCAGTTGCACGTCTCTAATTAGATCATGTTAAGGATGAGCTTAAACATATTAATTTGATCTTTATATAAAGTGTTAACCACAGTTGATTGTCCCCCTTGTGAAATATCTTTCATCTTCAGTTCAACATTCAGTGTAGGCGAGATTTCACTCATGATCTTTCAAAATAGTATATAAGTAGTTTGTATTATATATCTAAATTGCTAAACCCTAATAGCATATGAGCCTTAGGGATCTCTAGATTAATGAAAATACCATCACTTTAGTATTTCTTTTTCACAATAAATCTTCTTTTATCGAATGTCTCTTTCTCATTTGATTGTATCGCACATGAGGTATTATGTATTGATACTTCCAAGACACAAGACATGATAATTATCTAGTATAAGATCCTCTTTATACACACAACTAGAGGTGGCCATCCAAACCGGTTCCAGAACCAAAACCGAAAAAAAACCCGAAACCGAAACCGGTCAAAACCGGTTCTTCTAAGAACCGGTTCGGTTCTTCCAAAAACCGGTGGTTCCTAACCGGTTTCACCTATTAGCCCTTAGAACCGGGACCAAACCGGTTTTTTCCAAACCGGTTCCAATGTATATATTGCATTTTCAAGACAGTAGCAGATTTTGGAGCCGTTGGGGGCTTTTTTGACCGTTTTCTAATGGATATAATCCCATTTATGCCCCATTTTAACCTCCAAACATCCTTATAAATACTAAGGTTGATTTTGGTTGAATCACAACCGATGTTGCAAAAATCGCGAATCGGTGATCGGGCGGTCGACCAGCCACTGCGCGATGTCGGTTAAGCGGGATTAATCGGTGATTATTCGGATTGGCATTTCTGCAAGAGTTTTGGGTATTTACGGAGGTAAACTAAAGATCTTAATTCATTCTAAGCCTACTATGTTCCAAATCTCGATAAAAGGCTCGATTCGATTATGAGGCCCGTTGTGTGTTATCGTGAAATAAAAATCCCCATTAATGCGTCATAAGTGCAATTATTTTTTAAAGTTAATGATTCGGTAGGTTCTGGATTTTGCAACGATCACAAAATTAAACACTCTAAAAACACTCAAAACGCTCACAATTTGTTTTTGGATTTGGTCAACGGTTTGACCGGTTTTGGAACGGTTTAGAACCGTCCGGGCAGGTTATCACCGCCGGTTTTAGACCCGAATCCGAAAAAACCGAACCGATTGGGGCCGGGCTGGAACCGGTTCGTTGACTTTGACCGAGGCAGGAGCGAGGTTTTAGCGGAACAGGTTTGGCCACCTCTACACACAACTAACATCTATTAGCGTTTTGTAGAAAGATTACAGTCATACCATGGTTTTTCCAAACCTCATGATTCTAGATTTTAATTTATTATTATTTTTTTTTTATTATTCTTTTTAACTTCTATCCCTGTAAGATTAAATTAAAGGCCAACTTAGTAATGAGCCTCGACTATAAACTCCATTATTTAAGTACAAACATTTCTTTTACTTCACTAGTTCCAAGGCTAAATCACATTTTATATTCATGCGGATTTCAATACAGAAAAAAAAATGAAAAAAATATATTTCGTCAAAAGTATACGAATGTTCCTCATTTGAAAGATAATAAAATGCTCGTCGTGACGTTATAAATTGTTTTGCTTAACGATTGATGGTTAATGAGATTTTTAATGTTTTTAAAAATGGGTGTTATGCATTTTGATTAAATATATTAAAATTAGAAAAATGATTATTAGACCTACTAATCATCCTTACAAATGAACCTAATGATTTGATTGGTTGATTTAAAAAATTGATTGGGAAGAATTTAGAGAGAGTAAGTATTTAATACAATTGTACAAGTGATTTATATATATTTAGGCTTGTGTTGTAGGTGTAAATATCATAACTCAATTAATTAATATCTCTTATTATTTCTTATAAAATAATGAGTGACCAAATTTATCCTTTCGTTTGTAAATGTCGTTTCCTCAAAAAGAAAATAATGTTAGCTTTACAAAAATACCATAATTTTAATCTTGTGTCTATCTCATATGCGAATTGTTGGGGTTGTTTGGTTTGTTATTCGTTATCGCTTTCGGTACGGAAGTCTTAAAATTTGTTTTAAGACATGCATATGTGCTTGTATCCCCAATTTATGAATTTCTCACGAGACTTATTCTTTGAAATCGACATATGCATTTTTTAATATATGGATCACTAGTATACTTGTTATTTGATACACGGGATATGCATGCATATTATCATTTTCTACTAGTATGCTTTGTTATTTGATACACGGCATATGCATATTTTGGATAGTTTTTTTAGGCATTAGTTTTAAGTACTATTAAAAACTTTTTTCTACAACTAAGCTTTCGCATATTTTATAAATTTCCTTCAGTTACAAAACATCCTTTTGTAATTTACTCAAATCGTTACTAGAATTAATGGGGTACATGCTGCGTAACTTCACAATGTTTCAGGGGAAGAGCTTGGAACACTTGAAGATCGAACTTGCTGAGATAGAGTTGGCTACCCAGAATTTCGCTGAGTATAATTGCATTGCCTCAGGTTCATTCGGTAAGGTCTACTACAAAGCAGAACTGGATATTTTTGATAACAGTGACTCGTCGTCGATATGTGATCTTTCTAAGAGAAGACGCACGGTTGCTATAAAACGCATTTTAAATCCAGAAGGAAAACAAGGGTTCATTACAGAAATTGAAACTCTAACAAGTTGTAAACATGAGAATATAGTTTCTCTTCTTGGCTTTTGTGATGAAGATCCTGACCACTTGATCCTTGTGTACGAGTGTGATTGGAAAGGAAGTCTTGAAGATTATTTGGGAAGTGACTACAAAATGATTAATCTTACTTGGGTACAACGTTTAAAAATATGTCTTGATATTGCATATGGCTTGAATTACATTCACTCCTCCACGGTTCACAAACCAACAATGATACACCGTGACATCAAGAGCGCGAATATTGTATTGGGTTTTAATTGGGTGGCGAAGATTGCTGATCTTGGGCTCTCTATATTACCCCCAACAAATCAAGAGCCCAACAGTCCCGGTACTAATATGATGGCAGGTACAAATGTGTATGTGGATCCAGAATATCATAAATATGGAAGATTAAATAAAAAATTAGACATTTACTCTTTTGGAGTAGTATTGTTTGAGATCTTGACTGGGAGGTTGGCCTATGATCGTATTTTCACCAACGTTAATGAGAACGGGATTGCACCCATTGCACGCCATCATTTTGAAAAGGGAACCATAATGGAAATTGTTGATCACAAGATAAAGGAGGAGACCGATGAGCGTGTATTTTCTTTAAGTAAAGGACCCAATAAAGAGTCTTTGGACATATTTTTAGAAATCGCATTTCGATGTGTGGCAGAAACTCAAGCGCAACGTCCAACAATAGAAGTCGTCATCAACGAGCTCGAAAGCGTTAAAGTTACAGGTTAGTCAATAATTATAAGATATGAGTATGGATCGAATGAAATAAAAGTAAAATAGAAGAATGAAAATGTAGCAGCCATGGCATTTCGGATCTTGCTTTCTGATAAAGATCATCTTCCATAAATTCTCTTCTTCGTTTTAAAATATGTGTTCTGAATATTTACCATTCTTCTTATTTTATTTTTCATACCACTTGGATCCTTTCGATAAGATATAACTAAGAGTACATTATATGCGGATGAGCGGTCGATTGTGGTATATATAAAATTACCGACATGATTTTTATCACGCCCGGTGGTACCGATTTTTGAAATTAGCAAGTAGAAACACACAAAAAATACGGTACTTTTGATGTCCACTAAAACACTCCGTTAAATATAAGCAAGGCAAAGTTACATGAGCATAAAAAAAGTACCTTGTATATTCCCTTTTCATGGTGGAGCCGTGGAGATTATTAAAATACGCGCCCTTCATCTCCTAAGGCCACTTAGGTGATTTGGTGAAGTAGATAAATATTAGTATCCCCGTTTTGTATTCGAGTCGGTTTGGATTAGTATTAGTAATTTGAGTTTGTTTAGTATTGAGAAACTATTTTTAGGCCCGTAATATATGTATATGTACGTGTATGTGTATGTGTGTGCGCGCGTGCGCATGCCCGTGTGCATGTCCGTGCGTGTGAGTGAAAATCATGTGCGGACAAAAGTTTTAAGCACGCATATGTACGGATCTAATTATTTCTCATTATTCTTCATTCTCTCTCTCATTCTTCATTTTTTCTCTCTCTTCTTTTACCACCACAGTCTCACCTCCTGTCTCATTTTTTCTCTCATGTTTTCTTACGTTATCTTACATAACAAAATGTAACATAATGTAATAAACGGACGAAAACGAAAAAAAATAGATGAAAACGTAAAAAAGCAACCGGAAACGTAAAAAATAGACGAAAACCTCAAAAAAAAAAGAAGTCGAAAAAGTAAAAAAAATGTGAAAACGTATAAAATAGATGAAAACGTAAAAACGGATGAAAACCTAAGGAAACGGACGAAAACGTAGAAAAGCGATTGAATACTTAAAAAGCAGGATGAAAGCGTAAAAATGATGAAAATGAATGAAGCCCAGGAAGCGGATGACGTAAAAACAAAGCAAGCGTAACAAATGGGGCTAAAGCGTAAGAAGCGGAAGAGCGTAAAAACATCTGAAGCATAAAAAACAAGCAAAGCGTAAAAACAATCGAAAACTTAAAAAGACAAAAGCGTAAAAGAAAGTAAAAGCAGAATGACGTAAAAAACGGACGAAAATGTAACAAACGGACGAAAATGTAAAAAGCGAAGGAAAGCGTTAAAATCGGTGAAAACATAAAATGGATGACGTAAAAAAAAGACAAGAAAGTAAAAAGCAGAAACGTAAAAAGCGGTTGAAATACTTAAAAACAAATGAAAGCGTAAAAATGATGAAATGGAAAGCCCAAGAAAGCAGACGACATAAAAAAAAACAAAAGCGTAAGAAATTGGGCTAAAACGTAAGAAACGGAAGAGAACGAAAAAAACATACGAAACGCAAAAAAAACAAACGAAAATGTAAAAAAATGATCGAAAAATTAAAAAAAGACAAAAACGTAAAAGAAAGTAAAAAACAGACGAAAACGTAAAAAACGGACGAAAATGTAAAAAACGGACGAAAAATGTAAAAAACGAAGGAAAACGTTAAAAATCAGGCAAAAACATAAAAATGGACGAACGTAAAAAAAATACAAAAACGTTAAAAACAGACGAAAACGTTAAAAACTATCGGCGTAAAAAAGCAGACAAAAAGCGTAAAAAGTAAGCAGCGTTAAAAATGGTAAAGCGTGAAAGCGGCTAACATGTAAAAAATGGACGGAAACGCTAGAAAACATACGATAACGTAAAAAAATAGACGAAAACGTAAAGAAATCGATGAAAACGTAAACAAATGGTCAAACCTAAAAAAAACATATGAAAACGTAAAAAAATAGACGAAAATGTAAAAAAGCGATAGAAAATGTGAAAAAACAGACGAAAACGTAAAAACGGATGAAAATGTAAGGAAACGGATGAAAAAGTAAAAAAAACGGACGAAAACGTAAGAAAATGGACAAAAACGTAAAAAAGACCAATGAAAACGTAAAAAACAGACGAAAACGTAAAAAAAAATAGGCAAATATGTGAAAAAAAAAATAAACCGAAAGTTAAAAAGACGGCCGAAAACTTAAAAAGACGGTCGAAAACTTAAAAATAGAGAAAAACGTTAAAAAACAAACGAAAATGTTAAAAACTTTCATAAAACGTAAGAAAATACAAGCGTAGAAAACGAATTGGCGTATAATGATAAGATTAATAGCAAAAAAAAAAAAAAAAAAAAAAAAATACTTTAATAGCGCGAAAAACAAGCGGTTTTCTTGTGTCTGAATGAAGGCTTTAGATGTGTCTCTAACCTACGAGACGTAGTTTGCAGATAAAGAGGTAAAAGCTCTGAAAAAAACAAACGACTCCTTACTCATCTTTTGTCTTCTTTCTTGTCAAATTTTTTCAAATTTTTCTATAACATCTTCATTTTTTCATGTTTGTGATCTTAAATTCACCGTTCATCAACAGTTGAGTTTTTAGTTGATTTATTGTGAATATGAAATATTTATAGTTGATTTTAATGTTAAGTTTTCAAAATGAAAGTGAAAAACATTCGTCTTCACTATTTTTATTTTGTGATATTAATAAACTTAATATCATTCTTGATTTCCCTATACGTATGCATTTAAAAAATCTGATTTTTTTTGAAAATAAACTAGAACTAAATAAGTAATGTTCATTGAAAGAAAAATGATCTTCACTGTTTAAATGAATTTTGAAGATAATGTTTGAGTAAATTGCAAAAATCGTCCTTGTGGTTTGCTCAGATTGCAAAAATCGTCCCTGTGGTTCGCTAATTGCAGGCGGCCTCCCTGTTAGGAAACTTTTTCATCATTTTGGTCCCTGGCTTTTAACCTCGTTAAGTACATTTCGTTAAGTGTTACACTTTAGCCCCTTTTGGCCAATGATTGTTGCAGCGTACATCCTCTAAACCACAAGGACGATTTATGCAATTACACCGTTAGTCCTCAATAAAAAAACAAATGCACCGTTAGTCTTAATACATAATTTCGGTTAAAAAGTCAAAAAAAATTGTAAAAATCTTTAAAAAAAAAAAAAATTGATTTTTTTCCCAAAATTTTCAATATTTTGAATATATATATATATATATATATATATATATATATATATATATATATATATATATATATATATATATATATATATATATATATATATATATATAATTCGAAATATTTTTTTCCAAAATTTTATTTTAAATTATTTTCCAAAATTCTAAAAAATATTTTGGAAAAGGAATTTTGAAAAAAAAATATGGAAAAAATATAGGACAAAAGAAATGCAATTTTTTTTTTGAAAAAAAGGTATTGGAAAAAATGCAATTTTTACTTAAAGAAATACGTCCAAAATTTTTTATTTTCGAAATTACTTTCCACATTTTGAAAAAAATTCCTTTTGAAAATATAATTTTTAAGAAAAAAATTCAACAAAAAAATGACTTTTTTTTTCAAAAATTGCAATATGTAGCATTTTTTGTGCCGATATTTTTTCCAGATTTTTTTTTTCAAAATTTTTTAAAAAAAAATACTCTTTTAGAAATTTGGAAAAATAATTTCGAAAATAAAAAATAAAAATATTTCAATTTTTTATAAAAAAATTTATTTCGAAAAAATGAAAAAATTTCGAAAATTTTTTTGAAATTTTGAAATAATTTTTTCAAAAAATTCGAAAAGTAATTCGAATATAAAATTTTGGAAAAATATTTCGAATTAAAAAAATATATATATATATATATATTTCGAAAATAATGAAAATTTGGAAAAATCAAAATTTTTTTTTTTGAAGATTTTTTACAATTTTTTTTTTTTTTTTTTTTTTTTTGACTTTTAACCGAAATTATCTATTAATGACTAATGGTGCAATTGTTTTGTGTTGAGGACTAGCGGTGTGATTCACCGTCGTCCTTGTGGTTTTAAGAGATGCGATGCAACAATGGCCGTGATGTAACACTTAACGAAATGTACTTAACGGTCGCAGGGGCAAATGATGAAAAGTTTCACGCGGAGCCGCTGCAATACGCTGACCGGGACGATTACTGATCTGAACAAACCAGAGGACGATTACAATTTACTCTAATGTAAAAAATGTACAATTTATCATGAAAAAAATTGACAAAAAACTACATGTAAAATGGTAAAATGTTTTTGAAAAAATGTTAGTCTTCATGGTTAAAACGATTTATAAACTTAATATCATTGTTGTTTCCCTGCACATATGCATAAAAAAAAGCTCAAAAAATTTGACAATAAACTAGAAGTAAGATCGATTGTTAAAAGCGTATGGCGTCGCCAGCGTGCGTTCTGGCGCGCGAAATGGGCCAAAGCGCGGTCTGGCATCGTGTGGCGTGGGATAAGGCGAGAAAGGCGTGAAAAGCGCGTCTTTTGGTGAAACGTATGCCGTTTTAAAGCGTTTAGGAATTCTGGTTTGGGCTGAATTTACAGTATTTGGACTATTTCATTCTTGGCCTCGTTTAAAACTTAATTCTCTTGGGCATAGTATTTGGGATTTAGGCTTTAGTATTTGAAATTCTTTCTTAAAATGATATAAAATTATAAATATATAAATCTATAAATATTTTTTTTGCGTTGGGTATCGTAAGAAGCGAAGTTTCGCATGAAGGCCGTAAAGAAAGGGCGTGGGTGTGACACGGGCCGCGCCTCACACCTTGAACATTGAGTAAGATAAGTAATATGCACTGAAAAATCTAAAAAAGTAGATTATCTTCACTGTTACGTGAGCTGTGAAGATAATGTAAAACTAAAATGTATGGTTTATTCTAAACAAAAAAAAAAAAAAAAAAAATGACATGAAACTAGAAGCAATTTAAAGCAAAACCACCGAAAAGAATTTGAAAAAAAAGGTTGTCTTCACACAGTTGAAAAATTTGTTAAATTTATGTTAAAATGTGAATTAAGTCAAAAATATTTACAAAAAACTAGACTGGAACTGATTAATAATCGCTGAAAAAAATATCCAAAAAAGGTTAATACCTTAGGGGAAATGAGTTGTGATATTAAGTTTCAACGATTATTTTAGTCAAAAAAATTGACAAGGTAGTATAAGTAAATAATTAGGATTAACGATCTTATTTTAAAAAAAAAAAAAAAATAAAAAATAAAAACTGGATATTTACGATTTTGCCTCTCCGCTTTAATAAAGATAAGATGGTTGACCAAATAAACGGGCGAGATTCATCTGCACCTTCCCTCTTAGGTGGTGTTTGTTTTTAAGAGGTGCGAATCGAATCAACGCGTCTGAATCAGAATCGATCGTAAATGTCGAATCTGAACCATCGAGCGAAGAAAAAAAACGCGTGTTTGAGCAGGTTTTTTTTTTTTTTTTTTTTGTGTTATTTTGTCTGAAGCGTTCGACAGCGTTAAGACCCTCTCGGTCTTGTGATTGATTTTTTCAGTTCGGCCGCAGATTCGGACGTCTGAGCGAGGCTCAAACGGTCGAGCGGCGAAATGTCGACCGATTCAGACATTTCTTGCGATTCAGCTTTGTTGATAGAGCAAAAATAAAAACAAAGCAGAACCTTAGATTATGTTTATCACTTGGGTTGACAACCCAATTCAAAGAATATCATCTGAAATAATAATTTTTAATCATAGCATCCAATATTTCATTTCAATCTAAATCACCAAATATTTCGAGTTCAACCCACAATCTACACATGTCGATGTTTTAATGGCTATTTGTTTTTTTTTCTTTAAATACTTATTATTTTATAAATAAATTGATTGGTTATATGTATTAGTTGAATTAGGTTGTTGATAAATGATAAAAAAATATAGATTGGTTGTATCGTTGGTTGTGTAGGTGGAGGAAAAGAAAATAATCTACTATAAAATACCGTTTTATTGTCCACTTTGACTTTTGTTGGTCTTTCTTGTTCAATTTTACCATTAATATATTTATTTGTATTATATAATCTTGATGAAAATTATATTAAATGAAAATACATTTAAAGCCAATACATTCATATATTTTTATCAGTATTATATACACAAACAAAATAATTATGATCAAAGTTGAAGAAAAAGTAAAAAAATCAATATGGACAATAATTTTGAGACGGAGGAGTATTTATTAAAAGATTGAGTTGTGATAGATTGTTAATAAAGATAGTCTTAAAACCAATCCCGAACCTCGGCGATTGTACGTATTTTACTTATGCTATCTTGTCAATCGAATCTAGTTTGTTTTTTTTTTTTTTTTTTTTTAAATCACCGTTGAAACTCAATAACTTCACAGTTAATTATACCGAGAAGATGAACTTTTTCAGCGATTATTACTACCTTTGTGTTTAGTTTTTTGTCAATTTTTTTCATATTTTTTTTACTAATCAGTTTATAACATAAACTTAAGAATTTTTTTAACTGTGAAGATATACTACCTAGGTATGAAATTTTCTCATCAACTTTGGTAATCGTATATGCTATATAACTTTTAACTTAGCTATAAATGCATCTGGTTCTTGCGACTGGTCTAACCGGTCGAACTATCAAACCGGTGAGTCGACCGGGTTTAATGTCTCGTCCAATTTTCAAAACTAAGCATAACAATAATATATTCAAACGCTAAGGGACATTACCAAAAAAATAAGGTAACTACATTGATTAACAAATTTTGCTAATAATGAGAAAGCGATGAAGGTTGCCTTTTATTTTTTCTTGTATTTCATTTTTCTTGTAGTTATGTTTGATGGATTTCTATCCCTCTTTTTTTGCTATTTGTTTCACTCAGACAAACCAAGAGCTTGGTCACCTAGAAATCGGACTAGAAGAGATAGTATCCGCCACCAGCAACTTTTCCGATGTAAATCTCATTAAGCAAGGTGAATTTGGAAAGGCTTACAAAGGAAGACTGCTGCATTTTGGAGAACTCATTGATATTCTTGCATGGAGGTTCAATGGTATGCATGAGATTGAGTTCTGGGCAGAGATCTCGATGCTTTATAAACTTGAGCATAAAAATATCGCATCTATTGTTGGATATTGTTTTGAGAATGGTGAAAAGATCATCATCTATGAGCATGCAGTTCATGGTAGTCTTGACCAACAGATAACAAATGCAACTCTCACATGGTTCCGAAGGTTGCAGATATGTTTAAGTGTTGCTCGTGCGTTGAGTTACATTCATTATGATGTCATACATTGTAACATCAGTAGCTCTAAAGTTCTTTTAGATAAAGTTTGGGAAGCCAAGATATTTGGTTTTGAACTTTCCACAAATTATCCGCAAAGTTGGAATCATCGTCTTCTATTGTCTCGCCATTTTGACAAATCTGACTACATAGACCCGGTGTATGCACGTACAACCATTGTGACACCAAAAACTGATGTTTATGCCTTTGGTGTGATAATGTTTGAAGTCCTTTGTGGTAGAAAAGAAATGGTTAGCAGAGGTGGTGCAAGTCAATCTCTAGCTGAAACCGCCAGACAACATTATCAAGAGAAAAAACTGGATGAATTGATCGATCCTAATATAAGGAAACAAATGGACTCACAATCATTATCCATCTTCTCAGAATCAGCTTATAACTGCTTGAAGAAAGAACATGAGCAACGTCCTACTATGGATCAAATTGTCATATACCTTGAAGAAGCGTTGGAACACCAATGGAAACGTGAAAATATCGTAAGACCATTCTTTTATCATCTTTTTATGATACTATCATACAAGTTAGTTTATTTGGTTTATTAATATATTTTCCATTGTTGAAAACGTAATAAAGGACCACTCAGCAGCTGAAAACGAGGGTACATCATCCAACCGCTTAAAGGTAATTGTTTCTTTTAGTTTGAGGTGATTTTGGATTAATAGAATTATTTTTCATCATAAAACTAGCATGATCTCAAACTAAAACTCAATTTATTAACTAAAAGAAGGCTGTAAGTATTAAAAACGTACTCTATTTTCTTTCGTAAAGCAAAGAAGTTTAATGCTCAAAAACTATGAGTTAAACATAGGATAATCACCTGAAAATGTAACTAATTTGCCAATTCTCGAGTGTTTTGTGGCTAAACATTTTTTTTTTTTTTTTATAACCAAACTTTTAAATTTCAACTTTTGTGTGTATTCTGTGACCATTTTACCCTTGCGTTTTTTAACTACACTATTAACAACGAAAGGTAAAATGGTCATCGTACATTAACAAAATACACACAAATGCGAAATTCACAAGTTTGGGTATATTACAGCAAAAAATAAATGTTGGCTACACGTCACTCGAAAAGTGGCAAGTTAGTTACATTTTTAGGTAATTACCCCTTAAATAAATAACCTAATGAACTCATGCACATGTGTTTGCGCATACGTTTTACTTTGGGAATGAAAACACGGTTTTAAAATAATATTTAGGTACAATCTTTGATTTTTTTTTGGGTAAAAGGTCAAAGATCCGCTAAATATATTACTTCAAAAAACGTTTAAGTACAAAGGATATGGGTGAATCCCATACCTCAGCCCGTTACATAGGCGAAAAGCTTACATAACAAGATACGGCTTATTCTTTATATAAGAAAATAAACCACTACTCAAGATAAAACATTAGACTCCTATGGAGCTAACATTTCTTCCTACCAAGGCCTTGGAGCTTGATCTCATACGTGTCATAATAGGCATCCAAATTACCCGGAAGATCGTAAACCTGATCCGCATAGTTGTGATATTCATAGTTATCATAGTTATCTTCGCGATCATGACCACCACCGAATAGGTTACTCGACTCATCAAAGGTGTTCACAACCTCCTCATCATCACTATCAGAATCCACAATCTCTCCCACCTTAGTGAATGGGTTAACCTCTTAGTAAAAGAAGTAGCCGGTAAATCCTTATTATAACCCTGATAACCAACCTTTTTAATAGGATTACCATTATCATCAACAAGAGTAGCTTTCTCATCGATAAGAAGCCTTTCAAACTCCCAATTTTCTCAACAATAGGGGTAGGACCAACCGCGGTAGCTTCCATTGAATCACTCACAAGGGGATCTTGTGATACATTACCTGTCTCGAGAGACCCAACCTCCTTTGCTTCCATTGTATTTAGTGCAGCAAAAGGATTAGATGTAGCAATCTTCATCCCATTCATACTAGCCATACAAGTGGCTTGCTTCTTCGCACTATCCACCTTCTTGGGTTTAGGAGGAGGCGCTTTAGGTTGATACCTAAATTTAGGACCCACTTTAGTAAAACCTCCACCTAGAACACTTGGACCACCATGCCTACCACTTATTCTTGTTAGTGACCGTTTGAAAACCATCATTAACGATCTGTTTGAGGTGAGTAGGAAGTGGAACAAATTTAGGACAATCAATGAGCGTATGACCAAACAATTTACGTATCACCGAGGCGGTTTCCATTCGTATTCCACGAATCTTTTCAATAGTAGATCCTGTCCCATCAAGTAATGGTAACTCAATGAGTGATGCTCTCCTTGGGACCCGATCGCCTTTAACTTCAATTAAGCACCTAGCAAAACTACTTCGACCCCATGAATCCAAGCACATTTGACTAGTATAAGAATCTAACATTTTTGGCGTACCAATCAATGTAGCTAGGAGGCTGAGACCATCATCAAAAAACATAGCAAGGGGCAAGTCATGGAATTTAACCCATATCGGTATATTAGTCAAATCCTCTTTAAGCATATTAGTATTCAAAGTCCACGTTTTAAGAATAATTGGCACATTCCTAATCATCCATGGTCCATTTTCAAGCACATCATCAACACCCTTACGAGTGGAAAACTTAAAGAAAAAGAACCCCTTCGCATTCATCATAACCTTTTGAATACCATACTTGGCCCATGTATTACAAACGTAATAATCAACAACCGAAAAAGCAATACGTTTACCAAGAAAGTAACCATAGAGGGTATTCTCAAATTTAGAGTTTACCTCCTCAACGACTTTCATAGGAATCGAGAGGTCCACCTCATTAGACTTTTTACTACACTCCAACCTACGAAAATTATATTTGCGCTTCGTCGAATCAATTGACGTAGCACCATTAGCATTAGCAGAATTCGTACCACTTGTAGCACCAACATACGACATAGGTAATGTATTAACCACAACAGTTGGCGATGAAACATGTACCCTACCAGCTTTTGATGCTACACTAATACCATCTCCACTTGGTAGGTTAGCACCCATATTAGTGTTATAAACATCATGAACACTATTTGAAACGGATGGAATATTAGTACCCTTATTGCTAAGCAACGGATAATCATGCACGCTTAAGTTAACTCCAACCGGTTCATCCATAGAATTCAATGTACTCACCATTCCAATAGGACCAACATCCCAAAATACATCATCAGTAACATTCGACCCATAATTCAGATTAGAGCTAAAGGTATGGGTTGGTAAAGGTTCAAGACTAGCAGATGCGTTAACAGCAGGTTCAAGACTAGGGTGTTGTGACTGGGACACACCACCAGCCTCATGACCCTTCAATCGACTCATACGTGCAGCCAGCTAATCAACATTAACCACAGGCTGTGGTACACTATTGTTCTCCTCTCCCAAACTCGTCATCACAACAACCTAAAACCCTTAACTAAGTAATCGTACACAGAAAAAACAAGAAGAAAACCACGTCTATTCTTCAATCAAAACGAATTAAAACCCAGTTAAGCCATAAATACGCAATAACCTAACCCATAGTAATGATGATGACTCAATCGGTTTAGATGATGATACAATGATTGGAATTAATTGAACAATATGACCACGATTTGTTATATAATAACTATACCACCAACCAATTTGATCAAACAATAATAATTAAATTGAAGGTCGTGGATAGTATGCAGTAGATGACAAAGATTAAACAAAACCAAAGGGAATAGACGCTATGAATTTTACGGTTTCGTCTTTGTCGCCAAACCAGAGAGAGAGATTATTACCTTAGGTACAATCTTTGATTGCGAAGTCTTAAATGTATTTGGTTCTATCATACCACTAGAGTTGACTCACACAAATTATTTGTTCTTATTGGGTGCCATCTATACATTTCTTGTGATATTTATAGAGGGACTAACAGCGTATGCGGGACTCATGTTCCTATTAATTTCGTTATCATCCATGCTAGCAAGTATAAATAATAACACTCCCTTTCTCACTTAACCCAATTTTGTAGAGGGAAAACTTGGAACTCTTGAGGATTCAACTCAGTGATATAAAGTCGGCCACCGATGATTTTAACAAAAGCTTCTGTATTGGGTCAGGGGGATATGGCATGGTGTACAAAGCAGAACTTGACCACTTGGATATCCATAGTTTACCATCAATGGACAGGAAGACTGAAGATGAACTGCCTAAAAGACGCAGTACAGTAGCTATAAAACGAATCCTCAATCGACAAGATGAGCAAGGGAAACAAGGGTTTTTGGCAGAAATCGAATTGCTTAGCAGTTGTAAGCATCACAACATAGTCTCTCTTCTTGGGTTTTCTAACAAAGACAGTGAGATGATTCTGGTATATGAGTTTCTTGTTAAAGGAAGCCTTGATGAGTATTTGGGAAGCACTGAAAAAAAGTTCAATCTTACTTGGAATCAACGTATTCGAATATGTCTTGATATTGCAGAAGGATTGAAGTACCTTCACACCAACATGGAGGGAAAACCTAGAATAATACATCGAGACATAAAAAGTGCAAATATTTTGTTGGATGAGAACTGGGACGTGAAAATTGCTGACTTTGGCCTCTCCAAGTTCCACCCTGCAAATCAGCCAGCGAGCACTATCCAAACTAAAATTGTTGCAGGAACAGAGGTGTACTTGGATCCAGAATATTTGACTACAGGGAAATATAAAAAAGAATCGGATATTTACTCTTTCGGGGTAGTTTTATTTGAGATCCTATCTGGAAGGTTAGCGTATGATCCAGTTTACCTTGCTCAAAATAACAAGGGGCTTGCACCTATTGCACGACGACGCTTCAATGAGGGAACGCTAAAGGAGTTGATAGATCCAAAAATGATGGAAGAAGATGATGCATGCATGTTTACTCTAAACAGAGGACCCAATCAAGATTCTTTCACGACATACTCAAAAATTGCCTATCGATGCTTGGCAGAAACTCAAGTTAAGCGTCCAACAATAGAAGTCATCATCAAAGAACTGCACAATGCATTAAACTTTCAAGTAAGTCCATGTTTTACAAATAGATAAAAAAATGTTTTCTGGACATTGTTAATTTAGAATATAATTTCAAAATAAATACTCCGTAATATTTATAATCATTAATACATAAAGCACATACCTAACTTCTAGATGTACTATAGTACACAAAATAGTGTGGTAAGATAATTCAAATTTAAAGATTGATCAGACAACACTTTTGATAAACTATTTTGGTGTTTGGTGGTTGTTTTTTTTTTTTTTTTTTAATATTAATTCTGTGACGTGATGGTTAATGTATCTGTTTGAAGAAAGTTTTAGTTCAGATTAGATTTGAAATGTAAGAGGAAACTTTTTTTCCATATGCTACTAACCAGCTCTAACAAAATATCTAATTAGTTAGGGTGACGTCTACAAATTTCTTTCGATTTTTAAAAAGGCAATAAAAAATAAAGTATATAGGGTACACTTTCCTTTTAATTTCAATACTATCAACCTTACTAGCATATATAGGTTACAAAATTCTCCTTTGCTAATACACAATGTTGCAGGGGGAAACCACAGTACTCTCAAGGTTTCAACACAGTGATATAGTTCGGGCCACCAAGAATTTTGCAGAAACATGTCTTATGGGCTTGGACGCATATGGTATCGTGTACAAAGCAGACCTTGATCATTTGGAAAACAAAACTTCAGCTTCAAAAGAGACAAATAATGGTGAACAACCCAGAAAATGCAAAACAGTAGCAATTAAATGCATTTCTAGTACAGAATATGGGCAAAAAGAACCAAGTTTCGTTGCAGAAATTGAAATGCGTACCAGTTACAAGCATCCCAACATAGTCTCCCTTCTTGGATTTTGCGACGAAGGTCCTCAAAAGATCCTTGTCTACGAGCACGCTTCTAACGGAAGTCTCGCTGACTATTTCAGAAATGATGCTGAGAAGACTAAGCTTACATGGGTGCAACGTCTACACAAGTGCCTTGAGATAGCACGTGGACTCGATCACCTTCACACCAAGATGGACAACAAACAAAGGATAATACACGGTGACATAAGGAGTTCCAGCATTATGTTAGGCAAGAATTTGGAGGCAAAGATAGCTTACTTTGGGATCTCCCAATTACACCCAGCAAATCAAGAGGCGAGCACTAATATTACTAATGATACCATCAACACAAAAGTTTACCGGGATCCAGAATATGAAAAGACTGGTAAGTTGGAAACTGAATCAGATATCTACTCTTTCGGAGTGGTTCTATTCGAGATATTTTGTGGGAGGTTAGCCAATGATCCAATTTACAAGGACACCAACAATGGGCTTGCAGCCATGGTACGTCGAGGCTTCAATGATGGAACAATAAAAAAAATGATAGATCCAATGCTATTGGAAGAAACTGATGAAGACAGCTTCACCTCAAATAAAGGACCTAATCAAGATTCTCTGGACACATTTTTACGAATTGCGTATCAATGTTTGGGTGAAACTCTATCCAAGCGTCCAGGAATGGGAACCGTCATTGAGGAACTTGAGAAGGCTTTAAACTTTCAAGTAAGTTAATATTTCAAAACATAACATTCTTTTTTCTTTCACACTTGATCACTAGAAGTAATTATCTTGTTTTAGGAAATGTTAGATCTCATTTCATTTCTATATAATGTTTCTCATATCTCATTATTATTTTTATTATTTTTCTACTAATCAATGTTTTAGATTTATTGTCATTATTCATAAATCGATGACTTGATACCTTCTTAAATCTTAACTAGTCAACTTCAAATTAAAATTTATAACAAATTACATTTTTGTCCCTCGGTCGCTTAAAATGACTAAAAACCATCTATCTTCTTCTCCATCAATTTTGTTATTAATAATCACTTTTCTATTATTTAAAATTTAAAACAAACACCAAACCCCCTGCAACACCTCCACCACCACGCCATCACACCTCCGCCACCGCATGATAATCTCATCTGAATCCAGACTAAGCAATCTCACTTCACACCCACACCTTCGATATATAAATAGATTTGGGAGATAAAAGTACTGGAATTAGTACATACAGCAATTTTAGGTTTTACCTTTTTATGTTACGTAACATTTTCCAGGGGAAAATGAACCTGTAGTGCTAGAGTTGATGAATATAAATTTGAGAAATATGATCCACTCTAGTAATTAAACACACAAACACGCACTCATGCTTGCTCTCTCTTTTTTAATCCCCTTCTGCCCCAATTTCCAGGTGCCTCAATTTGTTATATATTTGATGTCATTTCATAAGACATTAAGCACAAAAAAGAACTCTATATGTATTGTATCACACAACATATAAAGATTCATATTTGGTACCGTATATTAAATCTCAAGTTTATAAATTTATTGAATTATTGACATTCAACAACTATAATAACTGTGATACAAGTTATAAATTTAAGAAGTTAAAATGTGTCTGATTATACGGTCGTTAGTTTTAAACATTATAGGCTAGTTTGTAAGTATGTTGTGAGAAAAAATAAGAACTTATGAACTCGACTTTATGTCTCTTATTATTCAAGTTTAGAATGAATTTAATGTATAAACTTGCTTATACATTCTTTAGCCACTGCGTTTCTATATAAAGTGAAATTTGTATTATGCGAGTATAGATAAATAAATATGTTTTGAGGTTTGACTTGGAGGTTGTTTTATGAATTTATTTTGTTGTTACTAGTCCTCATCAACTTATTACAAGTTTATGTATCATTTTGTATCTTTATTAGTGTTACAATCTTAGTTTAACCAAGCCTAAAGTCTGTTTCGGTTATTGATATTAGTAATGTTTTTAGTTTTTACCTATGTTTGAACAAAGACATAAACTTTAGGGACTAAACCACTTGAAAAACTTTAAGGACGTAACAGATAAATTGGAGAAACAAGAAATTTGATTGGTTAAATTCTTACTTTTAGTACCAAAAAGTTGGCAAAAGTTGGAGAAAGTTGATTGGTTGAATTCTTAATTATGAAATATTTTGAAATTATTTTTGAATTATGAAATTAATTGAAAGTCTCGTTTGATTTACAGGAAAACCTCATAAGCGACCTCAAGATGTCACTTAAAGACATTGAATTGGCAACACAAAGCTTCAGTCTAGAGAATTGTGTTGGAAGTGGAAGAGATTGGAAGACATACAAAGGAAAACTTCCGCATGCTAATACTGCTAAGGCTAATGGACCTACCACCATTGTTGCAAAGCGGTGGAACAGCATGTCTGGTCAAGTAGATCATCAATTTCGGACAGAACTTGATATTCTTTTCAGTCATAAGCATGGGAATATCATTGGTCTTGTAGGCTATTGTGACGAAATGAAGGAAGCAATTATTGTTTACAAGCATTCATTTTATGGTAGTCTAGATGAGCATTTGAATGATAGCAATCTTACATGGATGAAACGGCTTCAGATATGCGTAGATATTGCAAGCGGACTGGAATTCCTTCACGGAGGTGATGTAGCTCTAAAGAAGCTGGTACATGGGGACATCAAAAGTGGCAGCATTCTACTAACAGCTGACGGGAAGGCAAAGATTTCTAATTTTGAATTTTCATCGTTAGATTCGTCAAACGGGCACATGGAACACGTCAGCGATAATGCTTACGGTACATTTGGTTACCTTGACCCTGAGTATGCCAAATCGGGTTTCTTAACCGCCAAATCAGATATATATTCATTTGGTGTAATTTTATTCGAGATTCTATGCGGGAGATTAGCGTGGAGTGAGGGATGTGAGGATCACAGTCACTCTTTAGGCCCTTTGGCTAAGTGTAGCTATGAAGAAGGAAAAATTGATGAGATGGCGTTTCAGGATATAAAGCAACAAATTGTGCGACAATCATTGACTACATTTGCAAACATTGCCTATCGATGCTTAAGTGATGATGGCTATGATCGACCAGAGGCTAGTGAGGTGGTAATACAGCTTAAGGAGGCATTAATGTTCCAAGTAAGTGTTTTTCATACAATTTACTTGCACTAATACCAGCTTATGTAATGTATTTTTTTATTAGACAAACAATATATCCAAAGCCATCTCAAAAGATAATTAAGGAAATATTAAACAGCTAGCTGGTTTCATGACAGATTTTATCTAGGTGACTACTATTAAAAGCAACAACTTTTGAAGTCAAAGTTGACTATTATCTAATGGATATCCATTTTAGTTATGAACTTTTTACATTAGTTTTAAAACGTAAGAAATTACTGAAATAATTATATGAAGCTAATTTTATTCGATTATATTACTGTTATAGGCTGAAGAAGAAATTTGGGACCCCAAACTGCCAAGAAACTACAAAGAAATAATAGATATGTCCAAAAACCCCGGGATCTATTCTGACATGAAGAAAAAGGACCTCTACAGGATGCTCTCCGAAGGAATCTTCCTTCCAAAAAGAAAAGTGGTAATAGCTTGTTAAGTATTTAGTGTATGCTAAGTCCCTATGAGTTATATAAACCCTAAATACTATTTAGGTATGTTGATGCTTCAAAAACCATATCAGCTGGGATTTGAACTAATTGGCACTTATGAGTTATGACTGGCACGACTAATACAATTTGAGCAACCCTTGACCAAAATATTGCTTGTTTCACATATGACTTAACTCTGTAGCTCTAAAGAATCTTCAATTTTAAAACCTAAGGATGTAATCTTACATGAAAATATTAGCTACGCACTTGCAAAAACTTGTGCCGGTTAGCTTATATAAATGTTTAAGACTTTTATTACAAGGATAGACTTAAGTTTAACTCAATACATGATTTGTTATGCTTAACAGTGGTTTTCACTAAGCAAGAATGGAAAAGGAAATGCATTGATATCTGCAAAACTGTTTTCATATGAAAACCGTTTATCACGTAAGTGGAGATCGCCTAATGGATCAAGGTGCTTCTTTTCTTCATCTCTCTCTAATATATCATTAATGTGTATTTCAGTTTTTAAGATGATGTGAGGACATTTTGCAACTTAATGAGGTTGTTTGCCCGCACTTCGCAGCGGAGTAAAAACAATACAGTAATTTTTTGGATGATACTAGCATTTCTTGTCTAGGTCGGTTTTCTTAAGGTTATCTATGGACAAACTTGAAAAAGTAATACTCGAAGGATAAAGATGCAGGTTTATAGAAATCCATTACTTTTTTGGTCATTTTGTGAAACTTGAAGTTTGGTGCTTTTAGGTCATTATGGTAAACTAAAAAATACTTCATAAGACAAGAAGGAACATAAGCTTAAACGTTAACACTATATTGTGTGTGTCCGTGTGCTTATGTTTAGTCAGTTTGGAGACCTCCTTTATTTGCATGGTTTCTGTTATAGACTTATAGGTATTTGTTAGAAAAGTGACTTAAACATAAATGTAAACAACCAAAGTCTTAGAAAGCTAACTATCTCACACTATGCACAACAAATCAATTTTACAATTTCCTAAGCATGACTTGAACCCACAACCATTTCGTTGGGGAACATTCTCATACATGGGGTACCATTGAACAAGCCTTTTGGCTTTTTTTAACGGCATTATCTGTCACGATTATTCACAAGCTAAAAACAAATATTTAGTTTATACCAATTTAGGTAAATTTGTTAGGTGGAACTTTTTGAAGATGTGTATGTGTTGATAGAGAAGAGATGGTACTTAATTAAGTCTTTTATTTTAAAAACTGTGCAGGTTTCACACAGTGGCAAAGATGATGGATGTATCTAATCTAAATATCCAAATCAAGATAAAAAAGACTGCATTTTTATCTTTGAATATGGTTTATGGGGTTCATTTGGTCTTCAAATTTTGTGATCCAAAAATGTTCTCTAGTAACCTGGTATACGTGAACCTAAAGTACAAAACAGGAAGTGAAACATCGCATGCGTATTTCGCAACACAGAGAGATGATGGGTGGGTGCTGATTGAAATGAGCCGGTTCTTGTTTGATAAGGAAGATTCTATTTTTGAAGTTTCACTAGAGAGCATTTCAAGCTACTACTGTGGAACCGGTGCCATATATGTTCAAGGCATTGAGTTTCAAGCCATTGACAATGTACGTTTCAAAATACCCTTTTGTCACTTTTTGTTTATATCATCTTTCATTTTCTAGATTACCAGGTTTTTAACACGATCTTTAAAACTTTTATACAGGTTAAACAAGAAGAACCCCAACAAGTTCCAGTATCTAACTCGAGCACAGATCAGATGCAACATTCGCCAACTGAAAACAATTCTTCTAAGGAAAAGGTGATCATATTCTTATATATTTAACCAAATTTATATCTGGGCGAATAAAAATATTTTTTGTCCTTGTCTTGATAATGAATTCTCTCAACCCCTTGATGAGCAGTTCTGGGTAAATGAAGTGAATGGAAAAAAACATCTGATGTTATCTGCAGAGGAGGTTATACACAAAGATTATGAATTGAAGTTTTTTAATTCAAAACTCTCACCAGAGTCAAGGTTTGTTTTTTTTTTTTTTTTGAGCAAGCTAGTAGTATCAGTATTGTCTTCTGTTGGTTTTGTTTTGTGATTTAGTCTTCAATCTTTCAATTATGTATAGTTCTTTGAGGAGCTGTGATATGTAGCCATGTAGGTGTTTAGTGTTATTTTTGGTTAGGCTGAGACATGCTTTTTATATTGTTGTCTTGGAGAAGGTTATTTTTCTAGTTTGTCTAGCTTCTTTTCATGGGTTAATTATCGAATGTGATTTTAGGTATTTGGTCTTAAAAAGATTTTGCCTTGTTTTTAAGAAGTATGTAGTCACATGATATTCTACATGCAGATTTCTAAACGTGATGGAGCTTCTACCTCATCAAGTATTTAGAATAAATTACAAGATTGATAGTGAAAAGCTGTCGCCATTCACACAATATGCATGTTACCTAGTGTACAAGCTTTCAGAAACATGTCACGGGCTGCATTGTCCTGTTAAAGTGCGGGATCAACTCCATCGGAAAAACAAAGAGACTAAAATTATTTATTTCCGATCCCCCGCCCCATGGAATCAACATAATGCTTCAGTTCCAAAGCAAAGGAAAGATGGATGGATGGAGGTAATGGTGTGGAAGTTGAACTTAAAGTCTAAGCCTGAAAAATACCGTATTCCTATGAATTTGAAACTGATAACTTATGAGGGAACTATGTCGGGGCTTACTATATGTGGCTTGGATTTTCGGCCAATGTAGATATGTATAAGAATATTAACCAACCATGTAATGTTTTTAATATCCATTTTTTAATTTTGATTTTTGCTAAAAAGACTCCTGCTGTATGAGGCACGCGAAGAGTACTGTTTAGACACGAGATGGTTATTTTTTTGTTGGTAATTTGTGCCATTTTAATTTTTCTTCGGCTTCTACTTCTTGAATTTACCGGGCCCGAAGAAAGTGTTCTTTTAGTACCAAATGTCTAGTGGGAAAAATCAAGAACTTATAATAATGGAGCATTTTTATTTGTTAAAGGAGTTGGGTATCGTTTATTTTAAAACCCGCGGTAATAACCCTTCAAGTTTTGTACGATTTGTCTGCAAAAATCATGTTTATGACGATTTTGTTCTTGAAAATGACGATGTTAAATGTGGTTTTAGTCCTTATTAGACGAGTCAATTCCTACTGTGTGCTTGTTTTCCAAAACTTGGATAACACTATGCTTACTTGTATATATTGTTCTCATTTTATACTTTTCATTTAAATAAAAAAAACTCCCCTTCAAAATATAAGAGATGCTTACTTGTATATATTGTTCTCATTTTATACTTTTCAATTAAAAAAAAAAAAAAAAAAAAAAAAAACCCCTTCCCTTCACAATATAAGAGTTAACTACTTGAATCATTCCTCTGTTATGTACAACGAAAATGATTCATAGATTTTACTTTATTTTATTAATTTCTTTTCCTGAATCCTCTCTTTATAATTGTGACCGTAACGGGTTTAATCCTGATGGTCAAACTAATAGAAATAATAGTTAAGGGACCAAACTTGTACGGGTCAAAACCACAGGAAAGGATACGGAAATATATATATATATATATATATATATATATATATATATATATATATATATATATATATATATATATATATATATATATATATATAGTGTAGTATTATCAAGACCAATATTGAATCTGATCTTTCTGACCATTTTGACCAATCAGAATTTAGAAAATTATTTTCCATTTATTTAATTCATGTTATTGTCCAGGGGTATCGATGGTATTTACTAATTATATTATATTTTCTTGAAATTCCTCATATTTTTTGGAAACTGATTGAAATCAGTTATCTCCTCACGTACATTTAAGTTTTCATCTACTTCTTCTTCACTCCAAACCCTAGCCGCACCTTCTCAATCTCTCCCTTCAATCTGTATTACTTTTGATAGATCTGGGCGTAAAGTTATAAATATGGAAGTTTGGTGACCCTAATTAATTTTCACATATCACACTACACACAAACTACACGCCTCTTTTCTTAACATCAATCACCAAAACATTGAAAGTGTTTTGTTCTCTATAGTATAAACCATATATCAGATGGTTGCCTTGTTATCTCGGTTTTAAATCTTGTTCAAAAGAGGTTTCAGATAAGATTATGTTTGTGGGTTTCGAATCAGGCTTGATTTATTTTTTAAAGTTTTGGCAAAGATCTTAAGATGGTCTCGGGTAAGTTTTTGCTTTTAAGATCGATTATGGGTTTGTCTAGATCTTTAAAGATCTTTTCTTGAAATATAAAACCCGAGATCTTGAGTTCGAATCTTGGTTAAAGTTGGTTTTCTTGTTGTAGCTATTTAGGATTTGGACAAATTGTTAATGTTGCAATAGTTTTATATCAACTAATTTATGGTGTTTTATATCAATTTTTATCATATGTGTTTATAGCTTCAGGGGTATATCCCTCCATGGCCGACTCTAAGTGCAAACAGTGCGGTCGCGGAGGACATTGGTTTAGTAGGGCCTATTTTTTTTGTATGTCCTGTGTATATTATGCATATCAACGTATGAAATATTAAGGCCTATATTTATGTCTGTTATCATCTATAAACTTGCTTGTTTCTATAAGGCTCAAATACTTTAATCAAATTTTATCATATTTGAAAACTAAATCTTTTATCAACATGAATATCGACAATGGTTGCGAAAGGCCCGGTTGTGTTGACGGGATTTAATTGTGCATATATGTTAGTGTTAGCTTTAATTGTGTGTGCATATATGTTTTTTAAGTTTAGAATCAGAGTTAAGTTGCGTGATGAACAATAACATTCTAAGTAAGTGTTAGATTTATATTTAATTGTGTGTGCATATATGTTAGTGTTAGTTTTAATTGTGTGTGCATATACCTGGTGTAGACCGTCTACCAGTTTACTTGTTTACTTTATAGATACAATACCTGATATGATACAACACGTGATATTCGTCAATTTACATATGATTTTGAAAAGTTGAAAGTTTACTGAAACATTCTACCAATCACCCAGGTTGTTACATTTCGGATATGATAGAAGCTATATCTTGTGGATATTGTGTATATGTGTTATGGGTGTGCATATCTTTTTAATGATTAATGGTGCATATCTGTTTAATGATTGATATAAAATCAATATGATATACCAATCACCTATGGTTGTTAAATTTCGCTTTTTATATGAATGAGTTTATATTCCCTGTCTATTATTTTATTTTCATTTTTCAGGTTTGGGCTTCAAAATGGAACGAGGGAGCATACTTAAGTATAAGAAAAGGTGAAACTAGACCATAACTTCCTATGCATGCATGTTCAGTCCAAGAAGTAATAAATGCTGATTATGCATTTGTTATTCATACTACTAGTCCGTCATCAGGAGATTCGTCAGAGATATATGCTGAGGTAATCTAGTTTTCCTTCTTTACATGCTGATTTAAGTTAATTACTTGTTAGCCATATCGTTACATGTTAAGAGATTATGTTAATTTATGAAGATTATATAATGGGAAGAAGCCTAAAGGATAGGATAATTCTTTTTAACTAAAAGGATTGGGCCTACAATATCAGTTAGGTCAGGGCTTTCAAGATTTGTTGGAGTGTACATAGAGTTGTTAAGTTGGTCCGATGTAAGCATTTGTTCAGGTCTAATCGCTTTGAAAACTGAATATTTGACCTCTAAGGGTGTTTGGGATTGCGTTTTCATGTAGCGCAATTCGTTTAGAGCGTTGATTATAAGACTATCTTAGAGGATAATAATCGGTTTAAAATTTGCTTTATTCAATCTACTTATTCCAAATTGCTGAATTTTTTTAAACCACAAACCTACTCACCCCTTGAGTAATGAGTTAACTAGAATAAGTTTCACTTTACTAAAATATTATAAACTGATTATTTACAACTAAAATTGCGGTATTTAAATAAGCACTTTAAAAAATTATTGCGAAACACTTCCTTATAGTGTGAAATTTGCAATGATCTCTTTGACATTCCATAACACTGAACCATAGATTCTATTAGATATACCTGCACTTAACATTAAAACATACATGCACTTAGCACTGAACCATAGATTCTTTTTGACGTACATGGACTTAGCACCGAAACATACTTGCACTTAGCAATGAAACATACCTACACTTGACATGTCTTCTTTAATGAGTGGTAATTATTTGATTAGCAGTTGTAGATGATAAGCGGAATAGTATACATAGCAACCTATTAAGAGGATTGACTGAACTTATTATTTCTATTAATAGTTTAAAACTCATAAATGTAACATTTGTGCACTAATATATATAATCAATAAATTGTCTAACTTATGCATAAATATTTTGAGATGAACTGTCACTGCCAAATGAGGCCAACTTAAAGCATGTTGTAAGTAAATATATTATGAACATAAGAATGCACGTACATGTTATACAAGAAGATAATTTGCATATGAGTTTGGGATGAATGTGCATATATGTTATGCTAGCTTTACTCAGTTTTTGCAGTCTAATTATATTTGAGCATGTTTGTACCAGGAGGATTTATGAAGATGATGACATTCAAGACCTATGAGATGACAAGAAGGATGTTGAACGAGTAGAAATGAATGCACACATGTATACAAGAGGATAACTTGCGGAAGAAATACGATTATTACTTATGTGCTTTTTTAGTACGAGTGCATAAATGAATTTTCATATATCAAGAAACACAATTATTGCATATATGTTATTTTTACTTGTAATCAAATGAAATGTAACATAAAAGATATGATTTTGAATTATTATAAAGGTTTTATTCTTTGATTTTTGTTTAAAACTTCAAAAGGTATAAATTTAATCTCTCTGATTGAATATTATTAATTATAGTAAAATGATTAAGAAATTCTAGAATAAAACACATATTATATAAGAAAACATATATGCATCAAAGTTATTCAAAACATGTGTGCTTGAAAAAAAAAAAAAAAAAAAAAAAAAATTTCTAATATACAGAATCTATGATAACGTTTTTTTCAATAATGAAATTTAAAAAGAAATAAAATATTATGTTTTACCAAATACCATTTCTACCCTTCCTACCTGATTTTCAGCAAAAAAAATTTAAATTATTTACATGAAATGCCATCATCTATTATTAACCATTGATTAAATAATCCAAGGGTCTAGATTGGTCTAAATGAGTACTGTAAAGTACTGCATCTAATATTAGTACTGCATACAACGCACCCATATATATATCTATACATATATATGGGACTAAGCATGACACGTCACTAATGCTGACTAGCCACAATAATTATGACATGGAGCATTATATGATGAGGTGGAAATGATGACTAGGCATAATTCTCGCATAAATGTTTAAAAAATATGTCACAAACAAGGTTCGAACCCTGATCTGTTAGTCCACATGCAACGCATCAACCAGTGGAGCAATCCACATTTTGTGGTACAAACTTTTCTTTCCAAAGTGGTATTGATTCTCAAGCTGAACCATTACCACCTTCCATTCTCGCAGAAAAACAATGTGTAACTGCCTCCCCAAATCACACGCTTTCCTTATAATCTATACCATGTTTGACTCAAATTCAAATAACCTAAATTTATGATATTGTTTCAATCTTCTCTCAATCACAAACAAATCACCTCATCAAACTAAAACCAAGCCCTAAATTTAACCATAATTAATGGGATTCAAAAAAACACGCACAAAAGATCTGGCACAATCATCCACTGATTGGAGTATCTTTTTAATTAACCTCTTGAATATAATCGACTTTTTTTATCCCATCATACACATTCATATAATTGAAGTTTGAAATCGACTTTTTTATCGGCCATGAAGCTTTCTGAGGTATAATTTGCTTTTGTTTTTAGGTTACCATGGTTTTCAATTATAAAAACCAAAAAAATATGATGGCCATGAAGTTTGAATGACCTATGTTAAGGTCATTCGTATTTTGGTTTTAAGTCCTACTGAATCAGATTAGGTTAGCTGATCAGGTTTTTTGTATGATCAATTGAGGATTAGTTTTGTATACATGTACGTATTCACACTAGGCATTATAATCTTTGTATAAAAGGATGACTTATCTTCCTGCTTCTACAGGTCCCATGACTCCTTTTTTCACTTTTCTTTGGTGTTGGTACGTGCCTATTGTTGCGTCGGCTGCGTTTTTTGACAAACAAATTGGTATATTCCGTTTTTTGTGCTAGATATTGTTCTCACTTACTGTCATTGAGCTTCTTGCAGAATTTTGGACGTATGTCAAGAAGTCTTTTACATGGAAGGGACTACCTTCACAATTTCCTACAAAATATGTGCAGTTTCCGGTTAGCATCTTTTTTCTCTTTTTTTTTGTGAATGTTGTTTGCTTTTCATCAACTGGGCATTTGTTCTTATACTAATCTTAACTCAACTTTTTCAGGTCTTACTTGCTTCAATCCATACAAATTGTGTCGACTGCAATAGGTGGCTTGGCGATTTCATGCTATCTAAGGTGAATAATGAGGGTTTAGTAATTATTCAAAGCTTGAGTTTACACTCCTCCTCAACTTCCATTTGTTTTTGTATTCCACTGTTTCCACATTTCCACCCTTTATCTTTTATTGCATAAGGTCCTCATTGAGTTTTTGGCTACTATGCTTGGTCGATTTATTTATTTATTTAATTTCTTAAAAAAGTTCTTTAAGCTGCTATTTTGCTATTACCTTCATATTTTGCAAATATTTATTGTTTTCATACAACCTTACTTTTTATTGTAGCTAGCCTTATTTGATGTTTATGTTTTTATCTCTCTTTATAAAAACTTTCTGCTTTGCAGAAAAAGAAGGTACCATGTGTCATGATTATTTTCAACTAATAAGGAAATAAGAATTTGATCCATACAGAAAAGCCTAGAGTCCTAAACAGTTTTAGTTCCATTAAGCTGAATCTGACAGTACTATTAAGCTTATTTTTAAATTTACTTCCTCAGAGCCTTAATAACGAGCTCATATTATGGGAGCCAAAGATGAAAGAGCACTCCCCAGGAGAGGTTTGATATTTCTTCTTCGTGACTCTTTTTGAAAAGTTAATTGAGAAAACCAATTATCGTTATATACAAAGATATGCTATGTTACCACGTTTTCTGGTAAAGTGAAGCCATTTGTATTTGTCGCTTAACAATCATATGGCTTTTCATATATTAGCTTTTTTGTTTCAGGGTACAGTGGATATCATTCAAAAGTATCCCGTCCCTGAGTGTGACATTTGGTTTATTAAGCTTTCATGTGATTTCCATTACAACACAGCAGCTATAGGTATAAGCTTTCATGTGATTTCCACTATTCCATGAAGTTGGTACGATTTGAAGATATCTGATAATGTTCCATGTCTATTTCTTTTATATCAACGGTTAAAATACCTTGCATTGCTTCCTTTGTTGACTTTTGAACATGCTTTTTTAGTATTTGCAGACACTTGCAGCAACTTCACGGATGGGTTCTTTGATTGGTACGATACTAGGAAATTTGAAGATATCGATCAGAAATGTCCAAATCATATATGAGGATTCTATTAGGTTGGCGTATAATGTTTTATTTATAAAGCTTCTAATGTAACAAATATAATTATCGATTCTTATGTCAAAATCCCGTTATTGCGACTTACGTCAAAGTATGTAGATTTTTTTATTTTTTATTTTTTTTATTTTTTTGTAGAGCTCCTAATGTACAATAGTTATTGATTTTTATGTCAAAACTTCATTGTTACGATTTATATCAAAACTCCACGCGGGTAACCATTCCCAATTTTGATTGCAGAACAATGCAATGTGAAGCAATTGATGAGTCACAGATCTGTGAAACAATCAAAACAGATAGGATCACGGTCGGGTAAAAATGCATCTGTCGTGACACATCATTGTTGTTTTTTATTGGTTCCCGTCTTTTTGTGTATAACCTGAATATTTCTATAGTACCAGCAGGTGAGCAGAGCACAGGTACAACCAGCGAGATCACTACTCAAATCCCGTACACAGGTAGTTTCACACCTTTGATACGCATACACTTAATAACACTCATGCCTTTTTTGAAAACTCTTTATCATACGTTTAATGTTATCATTTTAAGGTACCCTCAGTTGATCGGAGCAGATGCAGCAGATCGGCCAAATATGCTTACTTAGCCTGTTTTGTGCAGCTCATTTGGCTACCTATAACGACCGATTTTTACAGCTGAGATGCGTGACTGATGTAAACGAGGTTAGTGTTTCATTGTTACCGTGGATTAGGCTAAGTTAGTAGTGACTACATGGTATGAAAATATTTTCTTTAGAATTCAGTTTAGAATTTGAAATAGCGTATGAAATTTGGTTGGTGTTAATTTATTTTATTATATTTCAATTGTATAGGAATTGGATATGAATATTGTCAAGGCGACTAACCATGAACGCCCTCCAAAAAAAGACATATATGCGGTTAGTATAGATAATTCTGCCATTTAATTAGTTGTATGATTAAATAATTTTATGGAGTTTAGGCGTAAAAAGTTTATAAAAACATTTCAAGTGTCAATTTTGATTGCAGAACAATGCAATGTGAAGCAATTGATGAGTCACAGATCTGTGAAACAATCAAAACAAATAGGATTAAGCTGCCATGGCTGCAAATCTGCTACTGCATCAGCAAATACCAACCACAATTTTCCGAGCTAAGCAACCTCACCATTTATATTATTCATTTGTTGTTTTTCAGGTTTTGTGCAGCAGCGTACCAAATCCGTTCGTCCATCTGCCAATGATAGTATTCACAGCCAACAAAGTGCTAGAGGTTTGTTCCACTTTTGTAGGCTGTTATTTTTATTGACCACCTTAACATGGTAAGTAGATTAAATTCTTTATGTGCCGCTTAAACGTTTGTGTGTTTTTACAGGGCCCCCATCAAGTTATATGGATTTTGGTAGTTGTGACCGTGTCTGCCCACATTGCCACACTGTGTGTTGGTTTGAAGAGAGACTTATTAGACGATCTATAAATTCCAGCCCACAGTATCATCATTGATTTTGTGTTAACTATTTTGTTATATTAAATTTTCTATATTTCTCTTATTCTAAACGACAGGTAGCTTAGCTTTTCCCTTATTGTACGTACATGACTGTAATCATGTTCATGCTTGTGTCACCAACGAGACCTGGTCTGTTACCCATCCCCCCATCTGGCAACCTGTACCCGCACTACATCGTATCATTATACATATTCATCTTTTTAGTGTTATTAATTTTTTTCATGGCTAATTTGAATTTGATCTTTAGTTTATGTGGTTGTTCACAATATGCTCTAAACAAGTAGAACTGTTTTGGCTACATTTTCATATGACTGTTCAAATGCTTCATTATTTCATAGGCCACGACTTCCTTATTTTACACTAGAAGATGATTTTTGCCAATACCATATTGACTTAATATGCAATTATTAACGATGTGAAACAATGCCCCGCCACAACGCGGCCCCACCTCGTTAATAAAAAGAATGCATGAAGTATCAGCACTATGGACTCCAACCATGCACTATTGACTCCAATGAGTTGTACAGAATAATGGGCTGGCCTTCAAATATCTTAGCGTTACTTCAAGAAATTAATTGATGGGCGGGCCTTGAAGCGTATTTTAGGGTATAAGATATATTCTGATATTAATAAGCCTCATTCAAATATCACATCAAGTAAGGATATTCTACTATCGATTTTGTTGTAAGTTTGTATTACACTAAAAAAGTTGTTACTTATATTGTGTAGGTTTGAAGGTTCTTTGTATTGACAAAGACGGCGGACATACAAAGTATACAACAAACGTAGTCTACAAGAACTTTCATTTTATCTATTAAAAGTACGATCTAATATAGATGTTCTCACACCTTTCATTGTTCTTTGTACATATAATACATGAACACTTACATTTTGTGTTTCAATTTTTGTGCCTAAGATATTTACCATCATTCAATCTTTATTTACGTCGAGTTAAACTTAGTCAAATAATCTTAAAGCTAGCCCATCCCAGGGGTATTTAGTTTAATATATATATATATATATATATATATATATATATATATATATATATATTAGGACCATTTTCATTATACCCAACAAACGACAAAAGACGATTTAAGTAATTAACTCAAAATATAATAATGAAGAAAAAGAAACAAATAAATGTGAATGAGAGTATAATATTTAATTTTTTATTTTATTTTCTTGTCTTTTAGTAAACAAGAATAGGTTGAGAATACAACCTAAAACAAGCACATATTTTACCCACTTCTCAAAAGCAAGCATAGTGAGAAAAAAATCTTATTAGACCTAAGATAGTTAGGTTGGCATTATGGGCCGTACCCATTAGGTACATGGTTAGAGTACCTCGAGGTGTTAACTTATGTATTTCGGACACAGTTATAATACAATTCAAGGGAAGAGTTATTTTGCATACCAAACATTTTTTGCATATCGAAAGGACTCATCCTAACCATCCATCTAAAAGATTATTGACTAAAAGCATTTTAATATTTTACTTTTTAAATTTATTAATATCTCTTAAACAATTAATTGTTAAGCAAAAAAATATATTTAAATTTTAATGGCACAAACATACAATATTTAATTTTTACAACAACTTTACCATTTAAATGCAATTAACTGCCCACTTTGGTACATGATCTTAGTATTAGTATGTTTATCAAATGATAAAAAGATCATTTGCATAAGTTAGTACATATATAAATAATAAAGCCTCATATTATGAGTAATTACATATAAATGTTCTTAGAAAAAGATGTGTATGTGCAATCTTATAGCTTTTACAAATTGATCAATTGGGAATTACATACAACATACATTTCATTCCTAACAAGGAAAAAAGTCATAAAAAGTTATTTAAGTTTTAGGGGTTATTTTCAATTAAGATATAAAAACAGAAAAATTATAATGAAAGGTAGTTTCTTTTTTTTTTTTTTTTTTTTTTTTTTTTAATTTTTATTTTAATGGGCCTAGACCAAACCCTGTTAAACAGGTTGGAGGCGACAATATGACCAGTAAAGGTGTGGGTTATTGGGCTTAAAGTTGCTTCAAGGTTGTGTCTAGTGTTGAGGGAATTTAAATGGCGAGTCATTCCTTCCGGTAGGAAGATTAGAGAGTTGACAGTCTGTGTTGGTAGGAAGGAGAATTCAGTCACAAACCTTGTGATTTGGTTGAGTGTCTAGACGAAAAATGTGAGGGAAAGTGTAGCTCCGTCGTTACCAATTGTTTTTCGTTGAAAATCAAAGGCAAGTTGATTGATAGTCGTTGAAAAGATCTTCCTAATCTGGCCATGGTGTACCACGGACCCTATTTCTTCTTATTAACGAAACATAATGAAGCCAACCTTGAGAACCATGAAAGGATCGAATAATTTACACCACAAGGCATTTTCATCACTCAAAATTCTCTATCACCATTTGGTCAACATGTCTTGGTTACTTATTACCAAGCTTCCAATACCAAGTTCACAATGTTTGCGGGCAGAGATGACCTTCCCCAAGCAATCCAAGAAATCTTACAAGTTTCCAAAGATCCACCCAAAAAAAATTTCTCTTAATGTCGTCAAGCCTTTTAATAACCGTTTAGGAGCTTGAAAGTGGAAAAATAGCAAACAACCAAGCCTCCTAAGACAGACTTCGAAAGGGTTAAACGATCACCGAAAGAAAGAATTTTTTGCTACGACGGACTTGGTAACGGTTAAACGACCACCGAAAGAAAGAGTTTTTTGCTTTCCATCAAGTTAAACATTTATGAACACGTTCAATCAGTTTCCCAATTTGCACATCTCGCCATATTGGCACCAATGGGAAGTCATAGTAAAACATGTCAAGAAGCATACATGGGTTTGGTAAATAAGATTATTCTATAAAATTATGTAAATTCTATTATACATATGTAGTTATAAATTTATAACACACGTGCACGTGCGCGAGGGAGGTGGGGGGTTACATAAATGTTTCATTATTTATTAGTATTGATTAATGTCGTGTATACGGATGATTTGACTTTGTTTAATTGGCATGGTATTGAGGTTTTTGTTTAAATTTTACTATTGGTATCATGTTTTATACCTTATGGGTGCTTAGTAACACGTAAATGACATTAAAAATCATTTTTCCTAATAGATTTGTACAATCTCGTGTATTTACTTTTGTCATACAGTTCTCGTGAGGTCGTGCTTACAATATTTATTTTCCCGTTAATAATCACTTTAGCCGTATTTAATTTTTTAACGCATGTACGCGCTGGTTAAACTTATAAAGAAGTATAGCACGAGTCGTTATTGAACGTGGATAGTACAAAAATATTTTTCCGGACACAATAATTCGTGCCTTTTGATATTTACAAGTCATTCATATATATACAATCTGATGTATATCACTAACATATCACAATAACTTGTGCCTTTTGATAATTTGCAATATGTGTATATACATTAATTTAATATATAATGATAATAGAATTAATAATTAGCAACATCATATATGTTATTTTATTTTAAAAATAAAATCTATGGGTATAATGTGAAGGGGTTATTTATTAGATTTATAAACTTAATAAAAAATATGTAAATTGATAAGTTTAATTAAGTGGATATAATTTATTTCAAATTTAATAACTAAACTTTTTTTAATTCAGCCCTCGACACATGTTGAACAAACATTTAAGAGTAAATTACACCGTTCGTCTTTGTGGTTTGCGTTAACCGCAGTTGTTCGTCGTTTGACAAAAAAAAAAATACACCGTCCATCTTTAAGTGGCAAACGTTTGTCCCTCCATCCAACTGGCCCCACCAACTCCCACTAACGTGCGTTAACTCACCTAACCCATGAAGGCATATCCGTCATTTCCAAACCCCCTTTTTCCCGCCTATATTTCGTACCCTAGCTACTTTTACATATTTATCTATCCCCACCAACCCACATAAACATCTCTTTAATTGATGCTTCCACCACCATTTTCAAAACCAAGGGTTTTTTCAAATCAAATCAAATCATGGTTAGATGTCCTCGTTGTCAATCAGTTGCAGTTATCAGAACATCATGGACAAATCGAAACCTAGGTCGAAGGTTTTATGCTTGTCCCCAAATGGTATGTGTTTATGGTTTTACTTAGTAATTGAACAATATATATTGTGTTAATCTAAAAAACAAGTAAGTATTTGTTGTTTAATTTTGTTTTACATGATTGTAACAGATTTATTGATTGGGTAGACCCAGAAACGTGTCATCGTACAATGGTAATTATACCTAGTTTATTATGGCCTTTGAACAACCATCAAGCAATGCTACAAAATATGGAGCAAGAAAGATCAACATTGAAGAAGTATCTTATTGTTTCATGTCTTTTGCTTTTTGTGTCTTTTATGTACAACATATTGACCTAATTATATGTTAAGATCTGTATAGTATTTAGGTGTCTAATGTTAGATGTATTTTGGGTGTTTAATGTTAGATGTATTTAATATGTATGTCTCTTGTAATGAAAGCAAGTTTTGTAATGAAAGGGAGTTATTTGTGGGGCAATATGTTTTGTGTATCTTTTCACCCATTACCATATTCTGTTTTGACCCATTACCAAATTAAAGTCAAAAGTAACGGGTACATCTTGTGCTTGTATTACCTGTTACTGATAACGCTCAGATTGTACGTGTTTTCAGTAGCGTTATTCATGTTTTTATATATGTTATTTAGTTATATTCATATGCTTTTAGTACTTAATTGTATCAAATAACGTTTGTCTAGTATATGTAACCAAGTGTAGGGAAATAGAAGGAAAAGTAAACGAATGTTAGATAAATGAAGATTCGTATTCATACAAGAAGATTTCTGTTTCATGGAGGCATGTCAAGCACGGTTCAGCTTTCTAAGTGTCGAAGCAAAGATCAAGTTTGGATGAAGAATCAAGTGCTACAAGCTAGAATCAAGTCAAAAGTCAAAAGCCATCTGATGGGGAAGACCAGCCGATCGGTTGCCACCCGCAACCGATTCGGTTGGAATCTATTGGAGGGAGCCAGCCGATTGGTTGCCTCCCGCAACCGATTCGGCTGGACATGCATGTCTGCCATTTCTTCATCACTGAGACTCCTCACTTGTATCCAAATGATTCTAGGTCCTTCCTTGGTGTATTCTAGTCCCTTTCAAGCTCCTTGGAGGCCAAGTTCAGCATTAATAACCCTAGGCCTTGAGATTAGTATAAATAGAGCCTTTTGTGATCATTTGAGAAAACACACACACACTACAATATAGCTCTCTACTCATCAAACTATTCTCAAATAGCTCTCAAATTCGTCATTAGAAGTCCAAAAAAGTTTGGAGGTCCAAGAAGTCAACATTTGAAAGTCAAACCCCCGAGAAGTCAACACCAATACTTTGGGAAACATTACTCAATCACTTGTAATCTTATTTCAATTATTGTAAGACTCTTGATCATGTTTTCTAATGTTTAAAGTTCTGAGTTTATGTTCATGTTTGCTATGAGTGGCTAGCTTATTTATGCACTTGCTTAAACAATGCTAATTATCTAATGATTAGTTTATGATTGTGTTAACATGTTTTAATTCAATTTCAAGATGATTATAAGATTCAATTGTGCTTAAGTTTCATAGTGAAATTTGTTAATCAAGATTGACTAATTGTTAGTAATTGAAAAGGGTCGAAAGAACTTATTGTCTATGAATGATTGTTTTTACCCATTATTATTGGTCAAACAAAGAAACTAAAGTGTGGTTGTAATAAGAATACTTTTTGATTATCAAATTGGATTGATTGGATACACCTCAAAGGTCGTAAGATTAGTTGTTTACAATCAATTGTGACCCTTTGTCTATAATCGGTTACCTTTTGCATTGACCATTTTTAAGCAAATTTGATAAGGCAAATGGATGTTTTTATGTTTAAGTTTATGAATATAAACTTATGAAACTTGAATTAATTGGTTAAACTTAATGCTTGTTTTTATAAGCTAAAAAAGTTACAATTTTACTGGTATACAATCTTATCAAGAACAAAAGTTACAATACCTTTTAAGATCTTTATTGTTGTATGGTATTTTGTTTACCATGATGGGAATTCGAACATTAATATTGTCACAAATAGATTGTTGTGAGATGAGATCTTTTTAAGAATGTTAATTTGTGGGGTAAAGGGTTCTGGTATTGTGTTTGTTTTTATTGGCTAATCAATCTATTAATATGCTCATAAGGCCATTCATTTGTTATATTTAGGTTAAAATCTCAAAAGGGGTGTTTGTTTAATCTTATATAATGGTCTTGTTCGAAGTTTAAAGAGCTAATAAGCTTTTTTTTGCACTTAATTTGAGCTTTTGATTATTTAAGGTCTCCATGGTACGCCAAGATGACAAAGTCAAGGCCTTACGTGAGTGTAAAACCGGTGTCGTTGTTGAACAGGGGAGTGTATATGTACTCTTTTGTCCCTAAATGTTACTGCAGTTTATACTTGTAATAGCTTAATGTCATTTGAGATTTGATTGTTCATTGTCTGGAAATTATTTCAGGTTATAAGAATTATGAAAAGGGCTGAGCTTGAGAGCGTAATAGTGGAGAAAGCTAGTGTTGGTGATATTGTATCTGCTAGAGGGTTAAAAAATGTTCATGTTGGAAACACTCTTGCATATATGGAGGTATTAGCTGATACTATATACAAATCAAAGTACTTTATGAAAGCAACATGTTTATTTATTCATATATAACTGATTCATTATAGGTGATGACATGTCTTTCTCCTTTGGTCTTTGATGAGCTGGAATTTTCCATGGTATTTGGCGTAAATGATTCCCCCTTTGCCGGTCACGAAAGTAAAATGGTAAGAGAAATAACTTTTTTATTCAGATTTGTACTTGAATAGTTAATTACAACTTAAGTAAAATGACTGTTTAATGTTTCCAGCTTCATACCAACTAAGTATTTTTAACAAACTTATATAACTGGATTCATCATATTTAATGACATTCACATATGTGTAGGTGACTATTGGACAACTTTATGACCGCCTTGACGCCGGATCAGACACAAATCAAGTATTCAAAGTCTATAGGGAAGGAGCGTCATTGGTGATTAGAGGCCAAAGAGAGCGTCATATGGGTAATGTGTGTCCCTAAAGTTGTATATTTCTTGCAGATCTTTTGAAGCATGATGTTTTCTGATATTCGGCATGTCTTGTTTTACTAAATTATGTATCATGCTTGAGATAAAATGAGAACCAAAAAGAAGTTGCTAAAAAGTAAGAAGCTTCATTGGTGCAAAAGTAATGGAACAAAAGGGTGTAATGTGCGGTATCAAAAGGTGGATATATTGTGAGTATGTAGTGAATTTGATAAAAAGTTGTTAAGTAGGAGATCGAAATTTTGCCCACACAATTTCCATAAAGACCGTTCCAAGAATGTAACTGTTAAGTAGGAGATCAAAGTTTAATGGATGTAGTGAATTTGATAAAAAGTTATTAAGTGGGAGATCAAAATTTAATGTTTTTTGTTCATGCAATTTCTGCAAAGACTGTTTCAATTATGATACTGTGGCAAATTTTAGTGCAAGAAGGTTCAATACATAAGCTATACATTTTGCCGACTGATTATTAAGTAAATAAGTTGCAACTTGCAACAACAACCTTCCAATACACATCAGGGACGGAGCCAGCTTATGCTTTGGGTTGGCTAAGGCCCACCCCAAAAAGGACTTTGGTTATTAATATCATGCATAGAAACTGTATATTTGTAACGTATTTAGTCTCATTTATTTACTTTTGGCCCATCCAAAGATAAAAAAAAATACCTCATCCAAGCTATTTTGGACCCATTCAACTTGACATTGGCAGACTTAAGTATTTAAATATTGCTAATTATTCATCTGCATCATTTTATTTTTATTTATGGATATCAAGTATGTAAGATTGTATAACATTATATCATTATTTTTTACTTGTGTATTGAAAGTTATGGTTGGTTAAGGTGTACTACTTTAGTTTATACTGTTGTTAACAATAATTATTAAGATTACGATGAAGGTATATTGACTAAGAAGCGTTAAAAACAATGGTTATTATACTCTTAGATATTAATACATGTTAGTAATAAGGTTTCACGATTAATGTATTTATTTTCTTTAACTTCTATTTTTGTATCGGCCCACCCGAGCGAAGAATCCTGGCTTCGTCACTGTTACACATAGGATTTTTTCATGTAGGGAGCCCAAATTTTATTTTGGAATAATGAATCTCAATACCTCTCTACTTTGTAATCAAAATCCTTTACATGTACAAATTTTCTTCTAAAAAGTTGTAATAGAGTACCAAGCTTGGCAAGGCTGAGCACGGCTACTTTAATATTGGATAAGGTTAAGCACAAGTTTGAGCTTGGCTTGTTTCAAGCCTTCTCTGTAAAGCTCGAGGCCGATTTGTTGGTTATTCGTAAGGCTTGTACTCTTTTTTGGGTAAAAAAAAATGAGTTTAGTTTGCGTTTAGCTTGTACTCGACTTAGGCTTAACTGGTTTATGAGTAATACGTAGTCTTTTAATATTTCAAAAGCTATACTATAAAAAATGTTGAAAATAGAATTTTTATTCCTGAATCGAAAGAGAAAAGTCTTATCATACAATAATGTATTAACGTACCACAATTCATGAATTATCTCAAAACCTATGATATATAAATATATTATAGAGTCCTCTATATTTTATTTATGAATATAAATGGTATATATGAAAAGCTCGTTTAGGCTAACGAGCTTAAACAAGCATGATATTTGAACCTCGGGCTCGAGCTTTCTTCGTAAACAAGCTTTATGTTAAACTCGAGCGGAGCTTGAGCTCGAATTGAGTTTTTCCCAAGTCGTGATCGAATAGGTCATGAGTAGTTCAGCTTGTTTAGACCCCTAGGCATCTTAATATGTTCCGTTGGTCAATTGATGTTTGATATAGACTTATAGTTGCGGAAAATACCAAAAAACCGTATGCTCTCATACACTTAAAGAATTAATCATCAATGAAATTGCAATGTATTATCAACGAGTTTACATTTGGAAACTTTTAAGTGGACGTACTTGATGATACGAGTTAGTATTTTCTCCAGAAAACTTACCATCAAATTCAATAAGCCGTTTCTAGGATCTGTCAACATTGATTTTTCTACTCAACTGATTAGAAATGTTATTTCTATCGTCAACAATTACATGCTTTATTGTTTCGCATAGTAAAGATTTTACTATAAACTACGAAGAAATATTAATAAATGGCAATGGTGTTTACATTTTGGCATTTTGCCTCACGGGATTATACTTTTCTGATTCTATTGACAAAACTATAACCCGACTTATGTGGTTTTGTTTATACTTTTGACATCTGGGTTCAGTTTGCGTTATCCGCGGTTTATTCACAGTGTCACGTCAGTTTTTACCCTCTCTAAATACAACCAAAGAACCATTTTACAATCAAAAAGAAAAACATATAACTTGCGTTATGCCAATGGCGGTGACCCTTACAACACCTGTTGGTGGTGCATCTTTATCTTGATTGGCGAGGTACATAAAAAAGTTATAACAAGCATTGCACCAAGCCCTCTAAGTATTCTTGTCGGGGTTCAGGCTAAACCAAAATGTGTGACACATCAATAAAGCGTAATTTGGAAGCGTTTCAATTTATTTATTATTTATTTATTTATTTATTCTTGTAAAATCCTTTTTATTTCGCATTAAGCAATCAACATAACCAGTAACATGGTATCTAACTATCTATTGTCCAACGTTTAACCCACAAAAAGCAACCAACATTGCATATATTGAAAGAGTAATGATTTGCACATTTTCAAAATTTATTGAGACACTCTATATAATTAGGGGTGAAAATGAGCCGAGCCGAGGTCGAGCCTATCAGAGCTCGAGCTTGGCTCGTTTATATATAAAAAGCTCGAGCTCGTTTCTAGCCTAACATTTTGAGCTCGACCTTGGCTCGTGAAATTTTTTACAAGCTCGAGCTCGGCTAGGGCTCGACTAATTTATATGATGTGTAAAGTTTAAATGGAGCTCGGCTCGTTAACACAAGGCTCGAGTTTGGTTCGTTAACACAAAGCTCGGCTCGTTAACACAAGGATCGAGCTCATTAACAATGTTATACATAAAAAAAATATATGTACATATATATTTCTAGGGCTCGTTTAGGCTCGCGAGCCTAAACGAGCTTTTTTTTTATAGAGCTCGGGCTCGAGCTCGTTTATTAAATGAGCCCAAATTTAGGCTCGAGCTCGGGCTCGAGCTCGTTTAGGCTCGGCTCGTTTGAGTTTTTTACCGATCCGATCTCGAGCTTTTCACGAACGGCTCGACTCGTTTCCACTCTTACATGTAATGCATCATGAAGTTGTACATTATTTATAACGTGTTTTAATGACTGTACAGTGGAGTGTGCAAATAAAAAACAAATATGTGCGAATCACCCCGCATATTGAAAGTAGCACTAAATTCATGTTTGTCCAACGTTTACTCCAATTAAATGCGTGCACAATAACTTATTGGTATTTGGTGCTTTGGTAGGTGTATGACCCATCATCCATAAGGCATGACATGGTGATGCACCCTAAGACCCTAATACTGTCTGGGAGTCTTGCATCACTCTGTCCAATAAGCCCCCAACCCAAAACTACCCCATTCTACTTAACACTCTCTAACTAGGCGGGTGAGCCGATCCTACCCTAACACTACCTTTCATAAAAGACAAAAAATAATAGAGAAGAAAGGTAATACTTGATCGGGCTCTGAGCTCGATTTGATACAAAATTTCAAGTACCCTATGTACTGGGGACGGTGTACCCTAATACCCTAAGTATACCCGCACCCCTACCCGTGCTCCACTTCGTCATGCCTAATATGACTATACTTGATGCAATGTGAGTTTCATGTCATTATTAGTGTTTAGAAATCCTCGCTAGGAATGGCAACTTACTTGGTTCACGGAAGACAAAAGCAAAGCCATTTGACCATTAGATTTACAAAACCCGATATGATACGACAAAAATAAACCGTTGAGTAAAAATATCATTTCAAAGTTTATATTGGCTCATAGAGCATTTTGTGGTTAAGTATAGAAAACTCAAGTTGAATTTCTTAACTCAAGACTCAAAGTTACAACTCTAAATCGATGCCATTTAAAATACTTTTCCGTTAAACAACCATCAACTTTGTATGCATTTCTTTTGTCAGCAAATGAGAGGAGCTACTTTTTTTAGGTAGACAATACTTTTGTGCGATATTTTTTGTCGATTTGCAAAAAAAATAACAAAACTTCATTTTTTTTTTTGTTATTTGCAAAGAGACAAAAAAAAAATGATTGCACAAAAAGTACGGTTTACCAAAAAAACCATAGCCGTTAGTCTAGCCAAAACCAACATCAACCTTTTGGACGCGTGTCAAATATTCTATCAAGTCACAAGCTCTAGTGGTCTATCAAGACCATTTTGATAAATGAGATTATAATAATTTGGGGCATTTACATATATATCTTTGCAAAATTTAAAAATTACATATATATCATTTTGATGCATTAAAAGCATTGTACTTTATGCATCAAAAACTGGTAAAAATGATATATATGTAATTTTTGAAATTTACAAGGATATACATGAAATTATGCCTAATAATTTTTAATTACAACGTGAATGCACTTTTGAAAACATGACTAATTTTGACAATTTTTCATGTTTTCATCTGACCGAATTAGAGTAAATTTAGACCAATTCAGAGTTTTAGTAAAAAAAATTATAAACACACTTCAATGATATCCACTAGCAATTATTCAGTGTATAGCCACGAAAAAACAGAAACACAACAAGCTGTGTAGAATTTCAAAAGTCCTAAAAGTCGAAGTTTGAATTGAGGTGAGTTACAACTTACAACTCGATCGGTGTGCCCGCCATATAACATGTGGTTTTGAACTTGTAGTAGTATCGTGGGTAAAAGCCATATGAAGTAACCAAGAATGGAGTGTTTGTGTAAGGGGTTGGATCCATTATAACGGTATCATGCTTTAGTTATCCGTAAACCTGTTTTCAGTATGCACGGGGTTTAAATAAAAAAACTTGACAAATTTTAACCTATACCCTTGTAAACTAGAATACCGCACAATTATACCCTGAAGAAAGAAATCACACGCATTAGGGAGACAGGAGGGGGACACAGGGGTCGTTCCCCTCTAGCGAAAAAAAAATTGTAGTGTTCTAAAATATTTGGATTTTTAGTAATTTGCCCTCATAAGAACCAATTTGTAGCGTAATTTCTAAAATTTATCAAAGTGTGCTTCATTAAGCAAAACTTTCTTGCACCATATATTTCGCCCAACTATTCGCAATTATTGAGGCGGGAAAAATCAAATTTGACAATATGTTGTCGACGACATGTCGTCCGCATAATTTGTTCATAAAATTCAACGCACTTGGGAGGCTTGGTCAAACGAATTTTTGTCGTTTAGTGTATATTCTTGGCGATATTGTGTGTCGTCGGCAATATATCGAGCCTGTTCTACTTATTCTTGTAGTGACCAGTTCAAAACCCTAATAACAGGACTTTCAGTTTATGAGAAAAGCCATGTTCAACCTTCACAAGTAATCAATCAACCTCGAAGTCAATCTTAATAAATGACACATAAACATGGAAAACAAATTCACATGTGAGATGGCAAATAACACGCACCCAATAACCTATAGTAGTATACACGATAATGAAATGAAATGACAAAGCATAAAAAGAAACTAAAATTCGTTCATCAAACTGATTAAATTTGTAGTATTTACACAAAAAAGCAACAAACATCAAGTTATCAATATCAATATGCACACACGCCACTTGTTAATTACCGGAACCTATAGAGCAACTTATTGATCTCTTGTTTTGATCAATATTCCTTATATATATCATCTGTAGGCAATTCATATCTAGCAAAACGAAAAGTACTACTTGATCAAAACCATGATGCATTTGCCCACATTCCAATTGATTCACAATTTCATCCCCATTCACAAGTTCGTTTTATTTGATCAATAGTTCAGTTATGTATCATTTTATTGATTGCATTTTCTTTGGAAAAAAATCTCGTCATATATCATTATCATTTGAATCATGAAAGCACTAGAAGGGTAGTTCTCATTTTGAGTATGATTTCTTCTGGTCATCATAACTAGGAGGCTCTACTTTGAAATAAATATCCAGATTATCAAACCAGATTATCAAAAGTCAGTCAAATCAAACTAATGGCTAAATACCAACTTAAGTAAAAGTACAATATATATCTCAAATTTATCATATATACAATAAACCAATCATAGTCATTCATTTTTCTAATAAAAAAAAACTTTTACCCTTTTTTTAAAAATTAAATATCTCCCAAACAGTTAATCGTTACGAGAAAAAAATCATATAATCGCGATGAAAATTAAATTATTTTTCTATAGATATGCACTTCTATATATTTTTAACAATTTATTTTTTCAAAATTTCGACCCTGCAAAATCATATGTGATTTGTGAAAAACACATGTGATTCGATTATATAAATCACATATGATTTTTGCAAATCATATGTGATTTATAAAATCTTATATGATTTGAAAAATCATATGTGATTTGTAAAATCGAATCACATGTGATTTTGAAAATCATATATGATTTTATAAGTCATATGTGATTTTTCCGGCTAAATTTTGAAAAAAATTATCGAAAATATAGAGAAGTGCATATATATAGAAAGTTATTTAATTCTCGCGTGATGATGTATTTTTATAGTTTGAAGATTTCTTGTTTGCAAGATTTGTTGTTTTAAAAAATGTGAAAATATTATTTTTTTTTTTTTTTTGATCAAAATTGATAGCTAAGATTGATTTATTGGATCTATGGTAAATATTATATCTATATTGATCTCAACTAAAAAGTCCAATGGAGTGTGTAAATTGTAAAACAATGTCGATCCTAACTAAACAAAAAAATCAATTCTTCAATTAAAAACCAAAAACGAACAATCGACCAAACAAATCCTAATTATTAGAAGCTCCACAAGATACGATTATTCATAAGACAATTCAAACGATTCTTAAGACCAAAAATAATTGAACTTTAATCCGAACGAACCCAAACTAACTTTTTCTTATTTTTCTTCATCTTCAACCTAGTTTTGATACCACTTGTTGGTAATCAAAAGAACGAAACAAATAACAAATTCGGCAAATGAAGCGTAAGCTTTATTCCAAATTACCAAACCAAATTCAAAATCAAATGAAAAGATACCAAAAATTAATTTAAAAGGTAACAAATTCTAATCCAAATGTACTGACTAGAAATTCAAAGGTACAAACAATTCTAAAGCTATCAATCCTTATTTAAAGGCTAAATTAACCGTCATAATAGTTTCCAAATTCCAAAAAAAACTTGTAGAACAAATCATCATCATAACAAGATTTCTAGTTACTAAATTGAATTTCCACTCAGATTCTTGCTTGAGATCATCACAAATTCAAATTCGCTGGAGATCGATTTCTAATTACTATATTCCAGGTTCTTACTTTCAGTTTCATTTAATATATATCTTCATGCATGTAAAGCTACATTTTGCGTTCCGCCAGATTATGCTTCAACAAGTTATGACTATTATCTGTATAGAGCATGAATATTGAATAACATTTTTGTGTAATCATATTGCGCGTTCATTTGTTCTACACGCTACATTTCTTGTTTCGATTTGCATATTGCCGTGTATATGGAATTGCTAAATATAGTGCATGTGAGATCGAGTATGAACCTTAAATAAATTTGATTGCCTTTTACGTAATGGTTCGCCACTTTGTTTCGATTTGCATATTGCGTATATGGTTCCATCTGTTCATTCATATCTGCATAGGCACGTTTAGATGTAATGAATGATCACATACTATGAATTTTATTAAGGAGACCTAACAAAAATTGCTAGGTGGCATAGAAGACCCGAAACTGAAAGACATTGTTTAGAGATGTTCTCCGATTCTAATTTTCTTAATTATTTGAATCATCCATCTTGTTTGTGGTTTAGATACAAATCAAATGTCTATTTTGTAGCTAAGAAAGATGTTGAAGACAGATGTTCAAAGTTTTACCAAGTCACTGACTCGCGCTCGCCCTTTCTGATACTCCATATATATCTTGTTAATACTAAATGAGTAGCTCGTATTGTTGTTTCCAACTTTGAACACTTAAAATTATTACTGCATGCTTCCGGCGATCGAGGACATGTGAGGATTATGTAATAAGAGAAGCCCGCCATGCAAAATACTCGGTATGTTTTTTTAATTTCAATAAGTGTGCATTATATATGAGTTAAATCGACTCTTTTTGGTGTGGCAGAGTATAGGCAAACTAAAGGCCAGGTATTAGCTGAAATTACCAGATTTTGATCCTGACGTTATTCAAAGTGTAAGAATCCAAAGCATGTTTAACATGCCTCTTTCTTTCATTAATTAGCTATTGAATTTGATCTTTACTTTTTAACAGGGAGTAAAAGATTTGGAGAAATTATGCAAATTAGATTCTTTTCATTGCATCATTGGGGTAAGTCGCTCTTATGCAAGTCAGTAATGTTTAGTTTGGCACGTGAGTTATACGTTTGTTGTTGTTATTTAGGCTAGCAGTGAAGCTGAAAACAAAGAAAAGATGGCTTTTTGACAACATACCAAAATCTCTCCAATGTTTCATTGAGGACCCAAAGGTATCTCATAAGTCATTACAATGAAACAAGTGATAGAGTACATGGTCTTTTGCACCTACACACTCTAAAATTTACTAAAACAAGTGTCACTGCAGCATTATTTAAAGCTCATATATACACACACACATTATGAGAAATAGGATGAACCACTTTGAAAATTGTCAAAAACAACCATGCCGTCATCTCCTTTCTGTTTTCACTGATTCTAATGTTTTAAGAGTTGAGATTGATCTCTTCTCTTATATTTTAGTATGCTTAAACAGATGCATCTTATAATCTAATGCTTTTGGGTGTTGATTTTGGTATTCTTTTGGCAATACACAATCTCATATTAGGAATCTCATGAGATTTAGATATGAGACTCTGTAGGTTGTGGTAAATAGGTTGTGTTTTATATACGGTTGAATTTGTTCATTTTCCTCTTCTGTCTAAGGAAGCACACCTAATTTCAAATTTATTGTCAAATGTCAACATTGTGTGTCGAAATTTGCATACGTATGTTCTACAACTTTATATCATAATAGTGGAATATGTACTGACGAAAACAAAGACGGGTACATTGATGGTTTGTTTATGGTACCGCCTGCCAGGCAACGTCATATAGCAAGGAACATGTTGTTGTATGGAAAAGATTTGCAGAAGCAAAGGGGATGCAACGGCTAATGGCGCTTGTGGAAGCAGCAAATCATACAATGATTCATTTGAACAATAAAGTGGGACTAGAGGTGGGTAATAAATTAATTAGGTTACAAGTTTTCCTTTTTGCTGTGTCTTGTACCCAATGTACGCTTCTTCGTATGATTTTATTTATGAGATAATACCTTTAAAAAGCATCACACTTCATGTTGACACTTTTGTCTATATATGAGTAGTATGAGCATTTTAACGTTCTAAATTACATAAATGAACTCTATTGGTTTGCGAAAATTACATCTACCGTCCCTAGGGTAAATTACATAAATTGTCTTTGTCGTTTCGAGAAAATTGCATCCACTGTCCCTAAATTTTGTGTCTTTGTCGTTTGGAGAAAATTGCATCCACTGTCCGTAACTTTTTGTTCGAATTTCTTCAAAATTTTTATGTAGTTTATTTTTTCTGGTTTCTTTTCCAAAAATTTTTTGTTTCGAAAATCTTTTTCAAAATCTATTTTTTTTGTATAATTTTACATGTGAAAAATTATTTTAAGGAAAAAAAAATTTCGAGAATTGTTTTCTAAAATTTTTTGTTTCAAAAAAATATGAACAAGTGCCAAAAAAATTTTCCAAAACAAACTCTTTTCGATAAAAAATTCATTTGTGAAAAAGAAAGTTACAAAAAAAATTGAAAATATTTGTCTTGAAAAAAATTTCCAAAAAAATTCATTTTTTTTTTTCAAAATGACTTTTGAAAAAAAATGACTAAAGCGTTAAAAACGATAAAAATATTAGGGAATGTGGATGCAATTTTCACTAAACCACATAGACCATTTATGTAATTTATTCTAGGGAAGTGTGGTTGCAATTTTCAAAAATTCACAGGGTAAATTGGTCATCACAAGTTTTTATTACTCACATAAAGACAAAATTGTCATCATAAGCACTTACAAAACTATTTTTTTTGTTCGCTACTTAAAAGAGTATTTTTGAATAAGTATGATGCTTTTTAAATGTATTATCCCTTCATTTATTTATTTTTGGTAGGTAGTTCTGACTCCCAGATGATGAAGATTGGGTTTTAATGGGCACGCATTTGAAAAGACTATGATTGTGAATAGTGCCCGAATGTATCTCGTAACACCAAAACAATATCATCGACATTAACAAGGCAACAAGGCCGTTCGGTGAAATTTGAAGGTCATGTGCTAGATTTTTGAAATGGGCCCTTTTAACATCAGAATGAAATATGCTTAAAAATGGTGAACTGCTAATAGATTATGCTTTTGTTTTTATATCGATCAAACAACACATCCATTCTTTTTCAAGTTTAAATAAATCTTCTATACTTCTAAGTATAATTGTTGAGTTCTTAAAACATTTTATGATGATCTATGAAGTTCTATATACTTTCTTTATAACATAAGAGGATGTCATGCAAAACTTTCTTAAAAAAATATATTAGTTGTTAGTGTTTGCTTTTCTAAAACAATCTACAACTCTAAAACAATATTCTCAGCTAAAAATATAGTTCCTCATGAGATATGTGTTTTGTTTAAGCTTTCAGACAAAAAATCTATGTTTCACATAGGGATAGAGTTTAGAATCATAAATATTAAAGACAAAAGGATTAAAGTAGAACTCAACAAAAGGTAAAAGGTCAAAATCTATGTTTCACATTGGCCGTACCCCTATTGTTGAGAAAATTTGGGAGTTTAAAAAGCTTCTTATTGATGGGAAATCTACTCTTGTGGTGATAATGGTAATCCTATTGAAAATGTTGATTATCCGGGTAATAAAAATGATTTTCAGTCTACTTCTTCTACTAAGAGGGTTAGCTCATTCTCTAAGGTCGGAGAGATTGTTGATTCCGACAGTGATGAAGAGGAGGTTGTGAACACTTTTGATTAGTCAATGAACCTATTTGATGGTGGTCATGATCGTGAAGATTATTATGATGACTATGATTATGATGACTATGCGGATTAGGTCTACGATTTTACAGGAAATTTGGATGTTTTTTATGACACGTATGGTATCAAGCTCCAAGGCCTTGGTAGGAAGTAATTTTGTTTTCATAAGAGTCTAATGTTATCTTTTGATTAGTAGTTTATTTTCTTATTTAGAGAATAGGAAGTATCTTGTTATGTAAGCTTTTTTGCCTATGTAACGGGCTGAGATATGGGATTCACCCATATCCTTTGTACTTAAACGTTTTTTAGAGTAATATATTTATCGGGTTTTTGACCTTTTACCAAAAAAAGAAGGATTAAAGTGGAACTTTCAGAAGAAATATGGTTAGAGAAAACAACACAACTTATGAGCACCACCCACATTATTACGTCTTTAGGTTTGTCTTTCTCACAAAACTCTTGTACTCAATTTACGCTATTAAAGCACAAACATATGCTCTTTTTTCTTTTGAAAACTCTAAAATATTGATTCTTGTCATACCGAAGTTACATTCTTCATTTTAAATCATATGTTATCCTTCAAAAATGAGTTTATACCTATAAGAAAGTTTCAAAAATCGAAAGCCCTTTAAAAAGGGAGGCCCTATGCGGTTGATTACCCGCACATGCTTAAATCCGGCCCTGGACATTAATTCAAGTCGTCTAAGAACTCATGTATAGGCTCTTGATTGAAATGATTGTAAATAAATTTTGTGACGCTGATTCTTTTACATATATCGATTGTTAGTCACTGCTTTCTGATAAGTTGAATGGGTGTGTAACGTTGTCCTCATATATGCATCCATCATTATTAAGTTATTTGAGCCGTCATCCAAAAGTGTTAAGTTAGTTACAAAGTAATTTTTTACCATGTCTATCTACGAAACTGATACAAGTCATACAACTAAATTCTTTTTTGCGTTAATAATAAGGACATGTTTTTATAATTAAAACCTTTTTTTAGGGGGAGGGGAGTGATTTTGAATTATTCATTATGTATTTTTCAATATTAATTTCGAAAAAAATAGTTTTTAACAACAACTCGTAAGGCTGTTGTTAGTAAAATCTTTTGAAATTATACGAGTGATCGGTATTTAGATGTAAGATAAATAGACACATGAATAAACAAATATTATGACCGTTTGTGGCCCAACAACAACCATCTTTCACCCCTCCCATCAACATCCTCACTTAAAATCTACTAGTTTTTGTCGTCACTCATAAAAGCATTTTCAATGCTAGCACTAATTGTAATATTTGTACTAAGCTCATCAAAACCTTTTCGTAGATATCAGTGGCCCTGAACCGCTGAGCGATAACCATAAATAGGCCCTTCCGGTATGCAAATTTTATGTTAAATTTATGTATAGGTGAAACGATTCATTGATTCTATAAAAGTATGTTACATAAGTCAAAATATATTAAAAACGAATTATCTGTTAATCATCTACATATGATCTAGGTTATCAAAACTATAAATGGCCATCCAACTCAAATTGAGTTCGGTAAATTAATGTCCCACTGTAGTACGAGTAGTATTAAACAAATCTTTCATGATAACCTTACTTTGTCATTTCAGATAAAACTAATGAGGTGCAGAATAGTAAGAGCAAGGGGTGTCATGACTTGCCCAAAGCTCTTCATTTAGGCCTCACGTGTGCCACCTCACCTTCACATCACTCCAACACACTAATTAAAAAATACCCCCAATCACAACTTACTCACTTCTTTTCATTTGGGCCCCACCCACCCTCATTTTATTTCTTTTTGTGAAAATTACTGTGCTACCCATATAATTTATGGTGTGTCTGCATAGACCCACATTTTGGTTCAATATCAAAAATACCCATCCATGTCGGTATATATCTTCACTATATACACTACAGACGTGTATGGCTAAGAATCATCTTGAAATTAAATCCTTAGGCATGTCGTGTAGAAAAGCACATGGCATACACGACATGGATTTTTTTATTATTTTTCACGCATATCCAAGCCCATCTAGTGTATACAATTACACGACATGGGAATATATACATTGGGACAAAGTAAAAGGAATCTTAATACATGTCTTCAAAATTTAATAAGTTACAAAAAACACCCTTTAACTTTTTAATAATTACAACTTTTTTATATAACAAACTTTATTTGTCAAATATTTAGCAAATATCTAGCAAATTCGTTAATGAAAAAAGTATCGTTACGAAGAGCTTTGAATTACGAACAAAACAAGCGAATATTGATATGCTTTTGTGACGTATGATTTTATAAAAATATTGAAGTTTGATATATATATATATATATATATATATATATATATATATATATATATATATATATATATATATATATATATATATATATATATATATATATATATATATATATATGGATAAAGACATACAATTATATGAAATAAGAAATATCGTTTGGAAATATAAACGTAAATATTCATACATTAAAAACGATATCATTTTATTTATAGAACAAATTGAAACGGCGAGATCCCATGTAGGAATTGGCGAGAAGCAACATGTTCCATACCCCATGCTCTTAAAGCATATCGTTAATTTTTAAGAAGATGTTAAATAATATAGTTAGAGCCTGGATAAGCAAATAAAATTGCAAATTTGTAACACAATTAATTAAGTGTTGTTTGCCAAAATTTGTAAATAAAATGATACCGTTTTTAATTTATGAATATTTACGTTTATATTTTCAAACGATATTTTTTATTTCATAAAATCGTACGTACGTCAAAAGCATATCAATATTGGGCTTGTTTTGTTCGTAATTCAAAGCTCTTCGTAACGATATTTTTTCATTAACGAATTTGCTAGATATTTGCTAAATATTTGACAAATAAAGCATTATATATAAAAAGTTGTAATTATTAAAAGTTAAAGGGTGTTTTTTGTAACTTATTAAATTTTGAAGACATGTATTAAGATTCCTTTTACTTTGTCCATGTGTATATATTTCCATGTGGTGTAATTGTATACACTAGATGGGCATGGGTAGGCGTGAAAAATAATAAAATCCATGTCGTGATACCATGCTTTCACACGACATGCCCAAGGATTTAATTTCAAGATGATTCTTAGCCATACATGTCCATGTCGTGTATATGGTGAAGATATATACCGACATGGATGGTTTTTGATATGAATCAAACGTGGTCTGCAGACACCATAAATTATATTGGATGTCAATAATTTCACTTTATTTTCATATTTTCCAAACACAATTAAATTAATTTCATTCAAATAAAATAAAATACAACTACAATAAAAAAAAAAAAAAAAAAAAAAAAAAAAAAAAAAAAAAAAACTTACGGTAATAAAATAAACCATACGAAAATACATAAATCCTAAATCCTAATCGAAAACTCCTCGTCCGCGGGATCATACATTTGGAGGTATATAATCCTCGAGCGAGACAAAGCTTCGCTCACCGGAGATCCTCATGGAGACTCCACGGATCATCATCTTTGTTCACCCGATAGCTCCAATTGACTTTGGTGTTGGTGTTGTTCGTTATCCATTGAACACACTTCCACAACTTGTCAATAAGTTCGCTATCTCTGCGGGCTTCCTCCTTGAAATTTCGATAACACATTTTCGCTTCGGTCTTGATGTCGTTGCAAGTCTTGTAGCATTATCTCTCATCTGCGACTTCTCATTCCTTTTGTCCTCAAAGAATTGGATGACGCGTATAATAGCGTCTTTTCTAGCCTCATCATCATTCGCATTGATTTTGAACGTACATTCGCATATCGATGGCGAATCGAACGGAGGCGATAAGCCATATGTTGTGTAAAGAGAATGTGAATTTTGAAGTTGAATTGTGTTTGAGAAATGTGAATTTTTTTGTGTAGATGGTGGTTTATATTTATAGAGTTGTTTAAATGTTTTTGAATTTGAAAAGTAAATGTTTTTTAAAAGAAAAGTAACCGTTGAAATCAAACGGTTAGTATTTGCATGTTGTCGTTTTGTTCGTCGTTGGAATGGCGAAAACCAAAGTGGCGAACCACAATGGTATCGTGGCGAGGAAGGAAAAAAACTGGCGAGTTGCCACGTTTGATTCGGCGAGCCACAACGGAACCCACACCCCTTGCTCTAAGCAATTAAATGATTTTAGTTATATCTTATATGTAACATCAAATACAAACATTAACAATTTTAGTAAAAAAAAATCAGTAAAGAAGCAAAGGCGACATTTACCTTTTAAGAGTAAATATAATCATTAAGAAAGCGTCAACTAATTGTGATGGTGACGATGATCGATCAGGTGTATAGATTCGTTTTTATTGCCGTTATTTACACACTGACTTAGGTAGTTATCTAATGGAACTACCGAGCTTATTTACACATTTACTCACTCAGGAAATAATGAAGGGCTATAACAGGAAGAATGGTCCTAAGAGGGTTGCTCTCAAAATTGACATTCAAAAGGCGTATGATACACTTAATTGGGATTTCTTAAGAAGGATTTTGATTGAATTTGGATTTCACATCAATGTGAATGGAAAGAGAATTGGGTATTTCAAGGGTATAACATAGGGGTCATAAAAAAACAAGAACCGAACAAAGAAATTCATGGTACCCAAACCAAATGAAAAAAAAATATATATATATATATACAATTTGCAAACAATATTTAGATGTACTCCAATCAATAATTTTCCACAACGAAAGGCAACAAAATTCAGTATACTGACAAAGCATAAACAAAGAAACCATAAACCTTTTCTAAGCATATAGAAAGAACACTATGTCATATGATAAGTGTTAACAAAACCTACTTACACAACGAAATACCAAAATAAAAACCTTTGGCCTACTAAATGACAAACCCAAATACAAGATTCACAAGTTATGAAAGGTCAGCCAATATAGAGGCGTGCAGACCACAGCCTTGGTAAAAATTCCAAGGCTAGACCTAAAGGAATGGTTACGTTTGAGCCTTTATTTCATCAATATAAATGCACTATCTATATAAGAAAACTCAGTTACAGCTCATTTGCACCATTCCGAAGAACAAATACCCTCCATTTGTATCTCCTATACGACACCTAATCATTACAATGTCACTACATCAAAATTTTTACAACATTTGAATCAGGTATATAAAAAGTAATGGTTTTCGATCTAATGAGCATCTACTTTCAGTCTTCACCATAGCAACATAGAAACAAAGAAAACAATAAAAATTTATTTAAATACATTACAAACCTGGGAAAAGGATCTTCATTTGTCATTTTACTCAAACTTTTAAACGATTAAATAATCCCCAACCTTAAATAATGGACTTAATTATCATCTCATGGAGATTCAATCCACATATATATATGCTTTGATTTGTTGTTTGTGTTGTGAAGGTGAAAACAATCCCCAGCCTTAGATGCCCTAACTTCGATTGCTTAATCAATTTTACCCGATTTCATTTCAGTGTGTGTTTCATTCAAGAGTGTGAGAGAAAACATCCCAAAAACATCCTTAACAGAAAACATCCAAAAAGCTTCACAAAACCAACATTTACATCATCAAAAGAAAACCTTAACAACCATCAAGACATGAAAAGACACTAATCAAGATCATTTAAATCCATGAGAGTCACATGGCCTTGCTTCTCATAGATACCATCACGGGCTTCAATAAACGCTTCTGTGTCGACGCATCAAGCCTCTTTCTTTCCCTTTCTTGAGTTTCTTTCAAGCATTGAAGAGTATCACTAACCTTCTCACTCTCCTCCAAAGCTTCAGTAGTATCAATCAACACATCGCGTTTTGCTATCTTCCTCCTCAGATCATCACAACGTTCCCCAAGATACATGATAAACCCTTCATCTTCAGTGATTTCCTGCACAAACAAGAATTTCATTGCCTTATTCAAAACCCGATTAACCCAACATAATCTTCTCTAGTCATCAACAAGTAGGTCAACGCCCGCACGTTGCTGCGCGGGCGTGCATTTCGTAGTTATATAGTGACGGCATAGGACATAGATGGTTAAGACAGTTAGATTTTTACACATAACAAAAGATAGGTTTGTCACGGTTTACATAATAAAAGATAGCCTATGATTGAATATGTGTATTAGAAAAAACACACAGGCCAGGCCAGGTTAGCCCACCAAAAGCCCACACAATTAGGAGTATAAAAAATGGAATTAGTATTTTAATATAGAGAAAACGCTACCAGACTGATGTATAATATATATTTATAATTTTGTTATAAATATATAACTCAAAGCCTGATGCTGACACGTGCATCCAAGGTTCATAATTTTTATATTCGGTCATTTGAAAAACGTTTTAAAGTCGTTTGATTTTGGATTGTATTCACGCATTTATTCCCTCGACTTCCTATTATTTAAAATGCTTTGACATCGTCTGCTTTAAATATGGGATTGTATAACCTGTGCTCTCAGAACATCGATTATTATTCATTAATTCGTTTGGACTTTTCTTTTCTAATTAAAAATTGCCTTTAGTACACGTTAATGAGATTATGGATTATCTTAATTAGTTATTTTTTTTTAACTTGCATTTCACATGTGATTTGTAAAAATCAAATCACACGTGATTTTTCTGGGTGGTAATTTTGGAAAATAAATTCGTTGAAAGTATATATAAGTGAATATCTATAGAAAGATAATTTAATTCTCGTCGCGATGATATGATTTTTTTCGCGTAACGATTAACAGTTTGCGATGATATGATTTAAAAATAGACGAAAGTTTATTTTTTATTTATTTATTTATTTTTTAATCAAAAAATAAATGTCCAAGATTAGTTTATTGAATTTATTATAAATATGAGATCTATATTCAACTTTTTTTATCGAGTTAATTGACAAAGAAGATAAAGGAAATGGCCGGGTTATTAAGAGTAGGCAATTTATACGTATATTAACATGATATCTAATGAAAGAAAGGATAATATCATTTACAATATATATGCTTTCCTTACTTAGCTTAGGTATGACTTGCTTCCAAGGCTAGGGTTTTGACTCAAATGAACTATAATATATGCTTTGGTTTGCTAATAAAGACATGACTTGCTTTCACAAATATACGGCATTGCTAGAAGTTGGAATTGTGCTTTGATAGATTTAACAGTCAAAGAATCTATGAGGCATTTAACAGAAAAAGAGACTATTACAATTGAGCTTCCATCAAATATAATACTAATGGAGATATTGCCCAGACTTCCCACCAAGTTGCTTGGTCGATGCATGTGCGTTTGCAAAGAATGGAAATCTTTTTTGCCGACTCCTAAGTTTGCCAAGATGCACCACCAGTATGTAAGCGGCTATAAACTTTTCCAAATTGATCACTCCAACGACTCACGACCTCTTACATTGCATACAATTGACTGTGAAGCTCCCAATGTTGGTTCTGTCCGTATCTGTAGTTCCGATCTTAGTCGTAACTATGGTGTAACTACTGTCCAAAATTACAGTTCACTACCATACCCCAATAATGTTCTTAATACGGTGTATATTGCAGCAAGCTTTGATGGATTGGTGTGTCTAGCCGCAATGTTTACTCAAGAGCTAGCGTTTTGGAATCCTTTAACAGGTGCCTTTAAGAAGTTGGCAGCCAACTCCTATTCTCCTCGTTTCTACAAGCCGTCTTATACTCAGTGTCATTTGTGGTACTCTCCTGATAAGATTGGTATGCCACCCTCTTCTTCTGATGTGATTGGTTTCTATATCGATTCTTCTGATGACTACAAGCTTTTACATATGGTTTCAAATGGTGCTTTGGGGGCCTATGTCTATTCCTTAGGATGGATTCATGGAGAAAGATTGAATATTTAGTTGATAACGCTGACTGTATCTCCAATTGCCATTGGTCGCCGGCTACTTTCTGGGGCCAAAATCTTTATTTTGTGGTTTTAGATTCATCTGGGGATCAAAGATGCATTATTTGTTTCAATGTCCAGTCGGAAAAGTTTAGGAAAATACAATTTCCCCCTATTAAAAAATATACCTCATCAGATTTTACGGCAAGTTTAGTGGTTCTAGATGGCTGCATTCATTTGTGTGTATGCTATATACGCTCACAAAGGCTCTCGCTGTTGCAAGGTGGTACGTGGAGGATGCATGATAATGATGTGTGGCTGAAGGTCAAGGATTTCTTCTATGTGAAGATGATTGGACGGAGAGAAGGCTGGTTTGCATGACGAGGAACGAGAACTGGCTTGGCATAGGTCAGGAGAAAGACTCTTTTAAAAAGATAGACTTTGAGGACTTTGCAACAAGCCATTCGTGTTTATGTAATGAGGGTTGGGTCTCAAATTTTGGACAAACAAGTACAATATACAATGAGAGTCTAGTATCACTCTAATCACCATCAAATGGTCTAGCGGTAAGGCACTTAATTGACCTCTTCACAAGAGATCAAGGTTTCAAGCCTCACTAGATACATATTTGAGGGTGGCGATGGAAGGGTTGTATACGGTCTTGATCAATTTACCTATATGTGCTTTAAAATTTTATTCTTCAGTTGTCTCTTTAGTCATTTAATAATTTTTATTATCGTTGGGGCCTCATGAAATTTTGTTATTGTTGAGTTACTATGCTAATTTAAAGGTTATCTAAATATAAAATTAAAAAAATAATAATAATAATTAAATAATGAAAAAAAAAATCTTTTCGACTCAGGGCCTCTAGGAATTTGAGACGTGCATGTTTGTTTCTGACCATCTTACTGTAACAGATTAACAAAGATAAACGAGAACACGAACATAAACATATGCATGCTTAATGTTCTTTTCTTATTTGAACTTCAAGAATTATTTTGTGTTTCAAGTGTTGGCAATAGTGGTGTATTCCACCCCTCATGTGGTCTCAATCTCTGATGCATTTACGTTGGTGATATTGTATCATATGGGTAACTTAGAATGATGCTGGAACGCTGATGTGGATTAATGGTAATATGTGATGGTCTAATCGAGGCTAGTAAAACCACATCGACCTCAGGCTAATGTTCAAGCTGGAGCTCCGTAGTATTAAGAATTTAATCAAGGATGTTCAGTGTTAAATAACTTAAATTTATCAAAATAAAAATCACGTCTAATGCTAAAGTACTTGTGAGTTTTGTTTTCCGTCATTTAGGTGATTAGACGTCATAGAGTTATTATTAACACTAAAACTGATATGCATTCTTTAAATCTGCAAAGATTGTGTTATATACTCTGTATATAATTATATTAGATCGTACTTAACAAGCACATAATGTTATACCGGGAATGTTTTCATGAATGGTCATAGCATCAAAGACATGAGTTATCTGATTAATAGTAGTTCATAATTCTAGTATTTCTGCAATTCGCAAAACCCATATGGCCTGGTGTCACTTTACCAGTATGACTTCATGTTTTTAGATATATTGTTATTAAGATAAGAAATTGAAAAGAATGTGATCGGGAGTGAAGATTTTATAATCTTTTACCCATTGTAAACAAGCACGAGACCTTAAATATGGGGTTTAGGATATCTGGCATCTTAATTGTGTTGAATAGTGTTCAGGCGTCTCATATAAACTGCTTATTTAATAGCTTGTTCTACGGCATGAAATTAAAACGTGTTATGAATGTTTTTTGTAGTTAGGAAAACATGTCTAGCATTTTCAGAGGAATCAATCGCGCGCTATTGACTTCCACACGCTTGATGTCTATGCTCTACCGTTCCATGAGGTAGTATCTATTTTATGTATGTTAAAATGTGAGAAACTGATGTTATTGTTTACAAATTCACGTAAATCTGAAATTCGGTAATACATATACTAGCTACAAGAAAAAAAGGCTTTTAGTGACCATAATTTAGTACAACTTTCATTTTGGTCACTATTTAAGCAAAATAGTGACGATATAATGCATGGGCACTAATATTTGGTTATCCTTAGACGTTTGGTAGAGAGAATTTCAAAAAATGAAATTAAGCGAGAATAGAATCTCGAGAATAGAAATCGATAGAGAATTTTGTTCAATTCTAATGTTTGGTAACAATGAGATTTGACGAGAAATGAAAAAAAAAAAAAAAAATATATATATATATATATATATATATATATATATATATATATATATATATATATATATATATATATATATATATATATATATATATATATATATATATATATAATGAGTGATCATGTGCGGATATTTATTTTTAGTGCGGACGACGGATGATCTGGACCGCCATTCCAGATCGATATTGACTTTTGTAAAAAAGTCAAGATCTGGCTTAACTTCACTGCACCAATTGACCATGTAAACGATTTTTAATTTTTTCCTTTGAGCGATCCTTACTATTGTTATCTTCTTTCATTTTTTATTTTTCGATTTTTCGACCACTTTTGTTTCTTGATTATGAGTCCTCAGTGATATTAACGATATTTATGAGTTCTAGTGTGATATTATGAAACCGTGATATTATAAAATGATGATATTATAAAACCAATGTGATATTAAGTTTTTACATGTAAAATAAACTTTGATATTAAGAAACATATGATAGTTACTATGATATTAACAATTTTATTAAAAAAACATATGATAGTTACGGTGATATTAACAATTATATTAAAAAAGAAAAAGTTCTGTGATAGTAAAAAGAAACCGTGATATTAACATTTTTTATTTAAAAGGAACGGTGATATTAATAATATTAGTAAAAAAACAAAAAAAGTAACATGATATCAAAGAAAAGTTAGTGTGATATTAACAATTTGTATTTTAAAAAAAACTTTACGTGATATTAAGATCAAATCTTGACTTTTTACAAAGTCAAGATTCGATCTTGATTTTTATAAAGTCAAGATCGATCTTGACTGTCAAGATCGAATCTTGACTTTGTAAAAGTCAAAATCGACCTTAATATCACAATACCTTTAATCATGAAACGATTTTTTTTGAAAATTTTTCAATGATTCTTAAATAATTTTCATCCTCTTTATTTTTTAAATTTTTTGATTTTTTGAATTTTTTTTTAAAAGCTCTTTGTGATATTTCCGCATCCCTACATCCCTACTTAAAATATATATATATATATATATATATATATATATATATATATATATATATATATATATATATATATATATATATATATATATATATATATATATAGGAAGGGTTATTTTCGAACCAAATAAATTGCGAGAATCTGAGAACCAAAGATCAACCAATCGATTTTTTCTTTATTAATTTTTATTATTTAATTCAACAGGTATAATGGTAAAATTACTTTTTTTATATTTGATTTTTTTTACAAAAACTTTTTTTAGTTCCCGCTTTTTTTTTTTTTTTTTTTTTAACATTGTGTGCACATGTGTTTTGCATTATGTGATAATTGTATTTTTTGTTTATGCATAAGTGTTTTTTTTACATGTGTGTTTTATTTACATGTGTTTTTTTTAACATGTGTTTTGCATTGTGTACACATGTGTTTTGCATATATATTTTAAAAATATTACATAAATATAAATACAACAAACGCCATTATGTTTACACTTGTATTTAATTTTATTACAAATGTATGAATCGTACACATGTGTCTAATACAGTTTCTACAACTTAAAAAATGAAATCTGCACATGTGTTTTTAATCCTTGTGCACATGTGTTTTTATCTTCTCGCTCATCTTAACTGATATAAGTCTGTGCCAGCATCCACAACGTGAAGTAACCTGCCACCATCAATTATCATTCACCACATCAATACATGTGCATTCATCTTCGTAATCTTGAATACAAAACAAGAAAATTATGCATAGATGCATTTGTGTCATCGACTTCATAAATCAAATGTTAACATGCAAATCCATGTAAACTTCAGAAACTGATTTTTTGGTGGATTTTCATCATAACCTGTATCATAAACAACTAGCAAAGTATCATAAACAACTAGCAAACACATATGCACAAGCCAAAACATATATGCACAATTTAAAACATATATGTACACATCTTTCCTTGATATTATATCAACCTTAAAACATACGTGTACAACTTTTTCACTAATTATATGCCAACCATAAAACAAATATGCACCATTCAATTTCAATCGATATTATAGTTATCTTGAAACACATATGCACACCGCGTGAAACACATGCAAAAAATTATAATCTGTCAAATACGAAATAAGTATATAAATAGATTGTCTTTGGTTAAAAAAATAACTGTTGTATCATCATTAGTGTTTAATCATGATCGGTCAAAGTGCTTTTAAAGTCAAAATTAATTCAAAATTTCCAAATTAATAATCAAGAACTAAATATTTCGAATTTTTTTTTATGAACCTGTGCATTTGTATCTTTAAAATAGCACTTTCAAGAATCCTGCTAAATGTAAAGATTTGGTCTAGATTTAAACACCATAGTGAAACTTAAGGGTTGAAACCACCAAGCAAGATTATAGAAAATTATAATACTTTCTAAATACTAATTTTTATTTTCGCAACTTAAATAAAATTTGTTGTTAACAAATCTTTGAAATTCATGTCCCCACCTGATTGGATTATACTATGAAAAAAAGAACTGCTAACTCGTAATCAAAGAACAAAGGTAACACAAAACATAAAAAGAAAAACTAAAATACATATTAATTTAAACAATTTTTGGATGTTCATTTTTTACATATAAAATTATCAATTAAATCCTAGTGACGTTGATGACAGAACCCATGAATCAAATGATTTAATTTTAATTGTGGATTTTTAGTAAAAAAGCAAAATAACCGAACCTTAAATCCTTATGAGGTTGATGACATGACAAAATCCATTTGATTTAAATGGTGGATTTTTAATAACCGACGATTGATTTTGGGGCCCAATTATTAACATAACAATTCTAATAAAGATGGTTATCTACACCCAAACTTCATCAGTATTGCAAATAAAAACGGGGACAAAAACCCATCAACCGCCAACAACCGATATGTAGAATAAAAATAACCGAACGGAGCTTTAAACCATACCTGCGAATACAAAAAAATCTTCATTAACTCTTTTTCGTGACGAACGATGGATAAATTAGCGTGATTGTTAGGAAAAAGATAAGAGAGGAGGGAGAGGGGCGGCACAAGTAAGGATGGTTTCTAGGGTTAGAGAGGGACAATGAAAAGTGAGTTACAGGTTTTAGGGTATGGGAGTTATAAGATGCTATTTTTATGGAAAGATTAAAATACCTATTTTGCCCTTAATTTAATTTTTTTTCTAGAAAAAGTTACATATATTTTCCAAATTGCCATCATGCATTGATTTGATATAAATCATGCATTATTAGTAGTACAAAGTCGGTTCTCGCAGTTCTCGCATTTTTTTTGTTCGAAAATAACCTTACTATATATATATATATATATATATATATATATATATATATATATATATATATATATATATATATATATATATATATATATATATATATATATATATATATAGAGTTTGGATCAAATAAAAGTTTTAAAATAAAAAGGATAAAAAGGTTAAAATGTAACATATGTAATTTGATTATCAAGGTATTCTAGACATTAACCATTCTTTTTAAATGCTTATTCAAGTCTATTTAAACTTCCCATTTAAAGTTTTAATATGCCTAAGCACGTCACTTTTCCTTAAGAAAACAAAACCATGTAGACGTCATTTTAATATACGAGTTTTTCATATTGTTTGAGCTTATGTGTCCAAAAGAGTGTTTCAAAATACTTAGTTTTTGTGTGTCAAAAGATGTCACTTTTAAACTAAACTAAGTTTTTCTTTATAAAAAAAGTGTTAAGAAATTTGTATGTCGTCATTACAAGTGTGTCAAGAAAATTTGTGGGATACACATAAAATGTCATTAAAATTTAAATGTGTCATTATATATATCAAAAAATTTAGTATCACTACATATAGGATGTGTGTGTCAATATCTCTAAGAATATGTTTCAAGTGTGTCAATATATATATAAGAATGTGTCACTTTACTAAAACGATGTCTAAATATGTCTAAAGATGTGTATTAAGTGTGTCAGTATATATAAGGATGTGTCACTCGATTAAAACGATGTGCCAATATCTTTGATGATGCATATCAAGTGTGTCAACACATATAAAGATGTGTCACTTTAGAAAAATTATGTGCCAATATTTGCTAGCTTGATACATATATAACACTGTTTTTTTTTATTACTACTGGTAATCATAGTTTTAATAATAATAAAATATACGTCATGTTTGATACATGCATATTTAATTTTACGAGATCTAATAATAAAAGGATACTATGTAATACATTTTGAATTCATTGACACACTTAATACGTGTGCGTTTTTATATATACTTAATTACAAATCAATGCTAATGGTATTAATGAATGATGTTAAAATGACCTTGGTACCCTTATAGATATATGAAGTGACACACCTAGTCCTTTTATGAGTTACATATTTATATTTTCTACTCAAAATGATCTCATACACAAATCTAATTTTAAATGGTACAATCTAACGGTTTATATTCCTTCCTATACTTTTTATCCTAACTCACTTTTTACAATAACCACACTATATATATATATATATATATATATATATATATATATATATATATATATATATATATATATATATATATATATATATATATATATATAGAATCTAGATCAAATAAGATCAAACTTAAAGTTGTTAAATGAGATCGAACTATAATTTGACAAGCGACACTCTCATTACAACAAAACAATTTTTTATTTACTACAACTAAAATTGTTAAAGTTTCGATAGATTTTTTTATAAAATTTATGAAACCTAGGTGATACACCTTGATTAGAAGTGTAATGTGTATCAGGTTTTTGTATGTGTATCAGGTTTTGGAATACTTATTAGTGTAATGTGTATCAGGTGTATCACTAATTCAAACTCATGTATCATTTGGTTATTAGTTGCTAAAATGTTAATTTGTATTAAAGTATTTATTTTATGTGTAACATTCCTAAAATTTTTATTTATAAATGTTTTAGTGGTTTTTAGACTTGATCTTATTTTTACAACTTTAAGTTTGATCTCACGTTAACTCTCCCTATATATATATATATATATATATATATATATATATATATATATATATATATATATATATATATAGGGTGGCGTTATTGTGGTATACACCTTAGAGTAGAAAATAATAGGTACAGTTATGGGCCATTGGATCAAGTTTGATTAATTAAGATCAAATTTAATGAGATTAGTGGCATATTTGTAATAAAATAGAAAACTAATGGTATTATGTATCAACTTAATTATATCAAAATGTGTTAAATAGCTTTTAATTATACTAAAGTGGTATTTTATTCCGCCTTGCATCAGTTTCTTTTCTTTCTTTCTTTTCGTAATGCCAACTTTTAATATTCAACTTGTGTTTATTAAACTCATTTAATCATTTTTAATATGACATCACGCCTTGTGTATATTTTCCATGAGGCTAATAATTATGATACGTCATGTGCATGTTGTTAACATATTTTGAACCTCTTTCTTTCACAAATCACACAAACTAAGCCAATGCTTTCTACATAATTTTCCATAAAATTTGATACATAACTATTTGACTTTTGACACATAAAAGTTTTTTTTTAAAGACGTTACATTTGCAATGGCGTACTAAAATCTTTGATACATTTTTAGTGACACATAGTTTCATAATACATTTCTAATGACTCACTATTTTTTTGACAAGCTTCATTTTGTGATGCATTTCTAATGACATGTTAAGTTTTTTGATACATATTTAGTGACACACTTAATCGTTTGGTACATTAGTAGTGATATACTAATTTTTTATTTACATATTTTCATTGACATACTATAACTTTTTACACATAATTTCTTGATACATTTCATGTGATGTGTTATAATTTTGACACACATAGCTTCATGATACATTTCAAATGACACACTATCTTTTCTTTATACATTTAAGATCACATTTTAAGTTTTTCTCATACAATTAATTAATATATTACTTTGACACATTTGAAGTCGCAAATTTTGTTATTCTCAAAACTAATACAGTTAATTATTACATTACTTTGATACAATTAATTATTACGTCTAAGTTTTTTTTTTATGAAGTCATATTTTTTTAGTTTTTCTCGAGTGACATTTATTGTTAGATTTATTCTAATACAAACCTTATTAATGATAAAGTGAGAGCAGACAAGATGAAGTGAAATGATTATTTCATTACTTGAATCACAAATGAGGATTACAACTGTATTTATACAAAGATAGAAAGAAAGGCGGGAAAACTAACTAACTATTACAGTTTGACTATTGTTGACTATTATCTAAGAGTATAAGCTACATATTACTACAGTCAACTAGACATCTATGGTGATGAAGGTAGTTGCATGATATAGTTGTAAGTATGATGCTTGTATTATCTTTGATGCCTGATTGTGTGGCTGCATCATCAAGAACACCTTTGGCATCTTTGACTTGTGTCTTGATGATAGTATTGATTACTCCATTACCCCCCTGCAAGTTGGCAGTGTATATGGATCACACATGCTAAACTTGGAAACACAATTATGGAAGGGAGATCTGCTAAGTCCTTTTGTCAACACATCTGCAACTTGAGTGTGTGAAGGTGTAAAAATAGGAAGAATGACCCCTGCTTTGATTTTGTCTCGAACAAAGTGGCAATCAATTTCAATGTGTTTTGTTCTGGCATGTTGGACTGGATTGGCAGCTAAAGCTATTGAAGATTGATTGTCACAGAAGATGGAGATAGGAGTTGGTGTGGTTATTTGAAAATCCTTGAGTAAGCTAAGTAACCAAGTAATTTCACATGTGCAATCAGCAAGAGCTCTATACTCAGCTTCTGTTGAGGATCTTGAGACCACTGTTTGTTTCTTAGATTGCCAGGAAATGAGACAGGAACCAAGGAAGATACAAAAACCAGTGGTTGACCTTCTTGAAATGGGACAACTGGCCCAATCACTATCACAATAAGCTTTAAGTCAGGATGGCGGTATTGGAAAAACAAACCTTGTCCTGGACATAGCTTGATGTATCTGAGAACTTTGATTAAAGCTTTCCAGTGTGGTGTCCTTGGATTGTGACTGAATTGACTTAAAGCATGAGCAGCATAGGATAAGTCAGGCCTGGTGAGAGTGAGATAGAGAAGTTTGCCAACTAAAGCTCTGTATTGTGAAGGATCAGAAAGAGGTTCTCCATCTGTATCATTGAGTTTGTCAAGTGGGTTGATTGGTATATGAGCATGCTTGAGATCCAAAACATCTGCACTTTGGAGAAGTTCAAGAGCATATTTCCTTTGTGTCATGGTAATACCTTTTGAATTTCTCATGAACTCTATACCCAAATAGTAGTTGAGACTACCTAAATCCTTGATGCTGAATGTGGTATCCAGTTGTTGTTTGATTTGAGTTATGAGAGAAAGATTGTTTCCTGTGAGTAGGATATCATCAACATAGATCACTAGAGCTAAGTAATCTTGTCCCTTTCTGTAGGTAAGCAATGAAGTGTCTGCATAGCTCTGAGTGAAACCTTTGTCAAGTAAGAAGGTAGTGAGCTTGGTGAACCACTGTCTATTTGCTTGCTTGAGACCATAGAGAGACTTTTGTAGCTTACAAACAGGATTTGGAATGGAAGTATCATACTGGTATCCCTGAGGTAGAGTCATGTATACTTCCTCTCTAAGTCTCCATGAAGAAAAGCATTATTGATGTCTAATTGAGCAATATACCGTTGTGGTGGACAAGATTAGCTAGTAGAGTTCTAACAGTTACCATTTTAGCCACTAGAGCAAAGGTCTCTGTGTAATCTATGCCTTCTAGTTGAGTGTACCCTTTGGCCACTAGCCCGGCTTTAAACCTTTCAATTGTACCATCGATCGTATTTGATCTTGAACACCCATTTACTCCCAATGGGTAACTTGTTTGATGGAAGAGAAGTGACCACCCATGTGTGATTAGAATCAAGTGCTTGTAACTCTTTTTTCATAGCATCTACCCATCTTGGGTCTTTGGAAGCTTGGGTGTAGTATTTTGGTTCTGAGGTATGATTGATTGTGTTTATGAAATGTTTGTGATTGTGTGAAGTGATATTGTGATAATTTAGATACTTTGAATGATGGAATTTGATGACAGTGTTAAAAGTATGGTTCTTCTTGGGTATGTTAACTTGAAAGTCTTTGAGTTTTGATGGTATTTTGGTTGTTCTGGTGGACTTCCTAATTGGTGGTGGTGTTGGTGGTGATGGTATGGGAGATGTATCATTGATGATAGGTGATGAAGGTATTGATGTATGAAATGATGGACTTGTGTCAGTTGGTGGTGTATTATGTGTGGATGAGTGAGATGAAGGTAATTCTGTGTGAGTGTGTATGGTTGGTGATGGATCAGTGCTTAACTCTGGTGGTGTAAATGGTAATGGTGAAGGAGGTGTTGTGTGTTGTGTATTGTTGGGATGTACTTCAGTGGATGAATTTGGTGTGAAGAATGGTGATGTGTTATTGTTAGATGGTAAGATGTGTGGAGGTTCTGATGTGGATGATAAAGTTGGATTTGGTGAAGATTTTGTTGGTTTGATATTGAAAGGGAAAATGTGTTCATGAAATCTTACATGTCTGCTTACAAAGGTTTTGTGTGTCTTAGGATTGTATAGGAGATAGCCTTTTTGTGTTGTGGGATATCCAATATGAATACAAGGTATGGATCTAGCCTCAAATTTGTCAGTGGTATGTTGATGGGCATAAGCTTGACAACCTAGAACTCTCAAATGATGTAGTGAAGGTGGTGTATGATATAACATTTCATATGGACTCTTGTTATTCAAAGGTTTACAAGGTAATCTGTTGATGAGGTAAGTGGCAGCTAAAAGGCAGTATCCCCAAAAATGGATTGGAAAATTTGCTTGAAATCTTATGGCTCTTGCTACCTCAAGCAAGTGTTTATGTTTCCTTTCTGCTCTAGCATTTTGTTGTGGGGTGTATGGACAGGTGGTTTGGTGTAGAATACCATTGGTTTTGAAAAAATCACTTAGGGAATGATTAATGAACTCTATGCCATTGTCACTTCTGATTGTTTTGATGGAAGTGTGAAAGTGATTTTGAATGTAGGCATGAAACATTTTGATGTTTGAAATGGTGTGATGTTTGCTTGGTAACAAATAAGTCCAGGTTGCCCATGAAAAATCATCCACAATTGTGAGGAAATATCTACATTTATTCACTGTGGGGTGTTGATATGGTCCCCAAACATCAACATGTACTAGTTCAAACATAGATTTTGCTTGTGAATCACTTTGAGGAAAGGGTAAAGCACATTGTTTTGAAAGTGGACAAACATTACAAGTATGTACAGTACAACTTTTTGAAATTGAAATGGATGTTATTTGTTGTAAAACAGACAGTGAGGGGTGTCCAAGTCTTGAATGCCAGAGCTCCATGTTGTTGGTGTTGACTGTGAGTATGGTGGAGGGAGTTGCTTTAGGTTCTTGTTGAATGATGTAAAGTCCATTATAGAGGTTGCCATGGGCAATTCTCTTGTGGTGGTCCCGAAGTTCTGAGCAAATGGTGTGAATAGCACAGATAGAGGAATGTGTGCAAGTTTACTCACTGATAATAGGTTGTAAGAGAATGATGGAATGTAAAGTACATTGTGTAGTGTGATGGCGAGTTAATGCATCGATCCAAATTGAGTGACTGTTGTGTTTTGGCCATTTGGTAATGTGACATATATGGGTTGTGTGCAGATTTGAACATTATGCATAAGGGTTAGTGAGATACAAACATGATCTGTTGCACCACTGTCTACAACCCAAAGATACCTTTGCCTAATTAGGATAGATGCAATGATTTTATGAGTTTTAGCACTGATATTAGAGGCAATCAATTTATATGACCAAGTAGTATGAGTAGCAATGAGTCTTGGAATACCTTCTGTGGGGAAAAATGGCATACAGTTGCCTCCTTGTTATTTTGCATCATGAGGATCATCCTGATTCAGCTGATTTTGAAGTTGATCCATTCTTGCACTCATTGCAACATCATTACATCCCGAACCACTTGTCACCAAAGATTGGATCCTTGTGTAGTTGCCATGTTAACTGTTCTATTCCCTGAGTAATCATTCCTGGGTGTTTGGATTGAGGGTTTGAACTTCCCATGTAATGGATGCCCAACTGGATACCCAACCAACTGATAGCATTCTTCTTTCTGATGACCCTCTTTTCCACAATTGCCACAAAAAATTCCTTTCTTGAAATTACCCCTTCTTGGTACTGCATCTCTTTTTTTTGGGTAAAAGGGTCTTAAAACCCCGGTAAATATATCCAAAAATCCATGAAGTACAATTGACATGAGTGTACATCTCATGTCCTCTGCCCGTTACATAGGCGATATGACTCAACCTAAATAACAAAGCTACATACAACTGCTAACCGCAGAAAATCCAACTATCCTACTAAACAAATAGAATAGTAACTAAATTACATTTAAAATTAACAATCTAAATGTAACCTAGACAAGGTTCAAATGAACCACATCCATGGTGAACGACTCAATCTTCAATGCTTCATTGCTTGACCACGAGTGCTCGACCAACTACCGGTGCAATGCAAAGAAACATATCTCAAGTCACATCTTCAACCCGCCCTACCAACTCAAAGGATGGCAAAGGACCAGACTTACGACACAACTTCTCGACAAGGAATGAGAGTGCCCTACCAACTCGAACGATGGCTAAAGGTCCAAACCCACCCCAACAAGTCGACAATCGACCAAACAACCACGACTTCAAATGGCTACATGCATGAACCAACGATCCACACCAAAAACAAAACCACTCTAGCAGCATGCAATGGCTAACAAATGGCCAACCGAGTAGAAGTAAACCCTAGGCCAACCCAAGCAACTACTGGACGGAACCACTCATCAGCCTACACCCAACGACTTGAACCAAGTCTCATCACCACCCACGAACATGTCCCCGCTGGAAATCACGACCAGAAACAACCCTAGCCGTATTCTAATCAGACCAGCAGCCAAACATGTGCAGGAAACCCTAGCAGCAAAATCTTGAGAGAAGGAACCCTAATTCACCCCGACCAAGATCCACCGCAAAAACCACCATGAGCAGCAGAAACCGACCATGAAGACGATCAAATCAGAGAAAACAACACCGTGATAATGCGTACCCTCGATTAAACCCCAACAATTCTTGTCGATGAAACCCTAAGCAGACGTTAACAAGAATCGAAACCCAAAGAATCCGTGAAGAATAAGGAATCAAGGTGAACCCTAACAAAATTCCACACACGATCACACCCCCATAACACCACGATTCCATGATTAGTAAAAAGAACCCTAATGAGTGTTTTCCAAAGACAAACGTAATCATGTAATCATAACCATCGGTTTTAAATAAACCGAAAGCCAACAAAACCCAAAAAACCCTAGCCGTAAACAATTGAATAAAAGGTAGGAGTAATATACACAATTGCACTCTCTTTTGATTTTAACATCAATCAAAGACGAAAAATCATCACAAGTTATAAAATCAGAATGAAACCCTAATCAAAGAGAAGGAACAAGTGAGAAAAATCGTCCCCACACTGGAAGAGAGACACGGAAATCAAATTTCTACTAATTGAAAACCTAACAAGATTCAACAATTAGTGCGATCTTGATCATGATGAGAGATGAGAATTAAAACCCTTTACGAATTGTGTGCATCTCTTGAATTATGATTTCTTGTTGATGTATCACCAAAGCCTTGGTTTCTCCCATACTTTGTGTTGCTAGTGTAAGTGTTGTTCTTGAAATTGTTAGTGTGTGCAGATAATGCAACTGCAGATGGGACTTTGATGGTGTTACCTTCTTTGCTTCTTCTGTTCGATCATATCAGTATGCTTTAGCAAGCAGTTGGCATAGGATTCATTAGAAGAATTTGACCCCTGATATTAGCATAACATTCATCCAGACCCATCAAGAACTGAATTAACCGTTTTCTTTGATCTCTTTCACCATTGATTCTTCCATTCTCACAACTGCATGCACATAAGCAGAGATATGGTGCTTCCAATGAATCATACTCATCCCAGAGACCTTTCAACTTGTGATAATAGATTTCAATTGCAGTGTTGTTTTGCTTCAACTGAACCAAATCATGAGTGAGTTGATAAACTCTGTGACCATCAAGTTGAGAGTAATGCTCTTGCAGTTCTTTCCATAGATCATAAGCAGAATTCACATAATTCAATGAGTTCCCAATTTGTTCATCAATGGTGTTTAAGATCCATGATATAATCATATCATTTGTTCTCTCCCAGATTGGTCTGACATCTGAATCAACTCTTGGTTCTTCATATTCACCTGTGACAATCTTGAGTTTATTTCTTGCATTGAGAGCAATCATCATAGATCTCTTCCATGATCCATAGTTATCTGATCCTGTGAGTTTCTTGGATATGAGAACTAGACCAGGGTGATCATGTTAATGTAAGTATAAAGGATGATTTGGTGAAGTGACGTCATCAATGGTGTTTGTGGTGGTTCTGTTTGTATTTGTGGTGGCTCTGTTTGTGTTTGTGTTTGAACTGCTCATGATGTTTGATTGATAGTGGATTAGTGATTGAAATGTTACAAGTTAATCAGAAGGTTGATCAGAATCTGGTGTTTATGCCGGAAAAGATGACCGGAGTTTGTTATGGGTTGTTAGAGGTTTGTTGAGAATCAGTTATGAGTTGTTAAAGATTTGTTGAAGCCATTTGGCTCTGATACCATAATGATAAAGTGAGAGCAGACAAGATGAAGTGAAATGATTATTTCATTACTTGAATCACAAATGAGGATTACAACTGTATTTATACAAAGATAGAAAGAAAGGTGGGAAAACTAACTAACTATTACAGTTTGACTATTGTTGACTATTATCTAAGAGTATAAGCTACATATTACTACAGTCAACTAGACATCTATGGTGATGAAGGTAGTTGGATGATATAGTTGTAAGTATGATGCTTGTATTATCTTTGATGCCTGATTGTGTGGCTGCATCATCAAGAAAACCTTTGGCATCTTTGACTTGTGTCTTGATGATAGTATTGATTACTCCATTACTTATACATACGCACAAACTGATTCAGATCTTGTATACACTAATCGAATAAATTATCGAGATTGAGATTGCTTCAACATCGGATATAAAACCCGAGCAGTCTCCATCACAAATCAATACACCTTCTTACATGTGGCTTGTGGCTTCCCAATCACCGCTTGCTAGAATTCATATGTGAACCAAAAGCGTTCTCTTCCATAGATCGTTGGCGGTTGAATTATGTTTTGTAATAGTTGGCGATGAAGGCAAGAGAAATGGCCACAACAAAATAGGACCCAAAAAGATAAGTACGTTAAAATTTGAAAACTGACGCTAACAGATTTACAATTATATATACTTATACTTGCTGCCACCCTTGTAAATCCAAATTCGACCCTACCAAAAACAATTAATATATACAAACACATAAGAAAACCAATAACAAAGACTTAGTACTAACTGATACATATATGCAAATGAAAATCGTCTTTGCCTTACGAAGGTTTACAAAAATTAAGTCGCCGCAATATTGGACGAATTCGTTCAACGTAAGATCTGGTCAAAGCAATTGACATAGCTTGAAATCATTTGTTGAAAAAGAAAACAACATCTGTTGAAAACTTGAAATCATTTGATACTGACGAGTCATCAACAAAAACGTAGTCCGGTGGTGGGCAGTCATCAACAGGAAAAAAAACAAAATCTTGACAGAGCTTATCCAAAACAGCCAAATCAGATTTGTTGAAACCGATCAGTTAAAGGGACGAGAATAGTGTTCTAGAGGGTACAACGGTGAAGCGAACGGTGGCAGATTATCCGATCAGCAGTAAAAGAATGAATTGAAGATGAAGAAATTTTATGATGAGAGAGAAATGAGATGTGGGAGAGGCGGTTGTAGTATGAGAGACGAGTGTGTGTGCTAGGGTTAGTAGATTAGAAAGATGCAAATACCTATTCTGCCCTTTTGATTTTATTAATTAGCTTTTTGAATTTTAATAATTAATTTTCCTTTTTGATTTAATTAAATCATTCAATATCCACATGTCATGCTCCTATTGGTACCTATTGTATCTTACTTTAAAGTGTTCATCACATGAACACAAATCTATATATATATATATATATATATATATATATATATATATATATATATATATATATATATATATATATATATATATATATATATATATATATATATATATATATATATATATATATATATAGGAAGGTTCTTTTCGTAACCATAAAAGGTCGAACCGCGAGAACCGCCATCAACCAATCGATTTTTTGGATATTAATTATTATTATTTAATTTAAAAGGGTATAATAGTAAAAGTACATTTTCATTTTCTTTTGATTTTTGTCAATTAAAACGTTTTTCCCAGATTTAGGAATTTTTTTTAATAATATTTTTTCAAAATGCGTGTTTAGTGAGGTGCACATGTGTTTTTAGATAATCTAAATTTACGTGTTTGTAGTGTCCAATTTACATGTATTTTGTAAGGTGCATATATGTTTTGTAGATAATATAAATTTACGTATGTTTGTAGTGCATGAAATGGAAAACAAATGTATTTTACATGTATTGTATACAATTTAGAACAAAAACATTAGATACAAAATTTAAAATCATGTGATATACTATTCTAAGTACAAATTTCTAAAAGAAAAAATATATTGCCGATATGCACATGTATTTTCACTCCTTGGACAATTTGGATTTCTTTGTACGTATATGTGCACTTGTATTTACGCCATGCACTTGTGTCTTTAAACCTGGAATCTTTAGCATAACTATCTTGTCGCTAGATAATATGTACAAAACACATGTGCACTCTTGAGCCATGTACCCGTAGTCTTACTCTTGAGCCATGTAGCTTGGAATTCATCATCTTCTTCTAAAATCTACAAGTATATCCAAACATGAAAAACAAAATTGGTTAGAACCAACAATATGAAATACATATATTTAAGATTTAAAACTAATATCCATGTGTAAAATAGGCGTAACCAGACAACATGTTTTGACATCAAAAGCGAACTAGACAAAGATGCTTTGAGGACAAAAACAACAAAAGAAGTCCTTTTGACTAAACATCCATGTTTTGTCATAAAAAATAGGAACCAAACAACCCATTCGAGGATGCACTCGTGCATACATTATTTCTTTAACAATGGCTTTATTTTTTCGATTTGCACATGTATTTGACGTCCAAAATAAGTATTTATACATTATTGTGCACATGTATTTAGACACCCTTTTAGAAGTGATTATCGAACTAGTGGTTGAAAAAAACCTCAGTTAGTATCCGTAGAGCCTAAGGCCACCTCTTAATCTTATACATGACTCATAATATGAACTAAACTTCATAAAGACCATAAACTAAACTGAATTGACACTTAAGAGTTGAGGCCATATGCACACGAGACCAACAACCAATAACAGATGGTGAAAACTACTTCCAGATTTCTACTCGCATTTATGCACACCATTTTCACAGCAACATATTTTTTAAACACAATTAAGCGAATCAAATAATCAAATATGTAAGAATAGCCATGGCCACTGAAACCTTAAAGAAATAATTGTTACATCATTTTTTTCAAGCAATGTCGAGTTATTCAATTCAAACAAAAGTTACTTTAAACAAAAGTTACTTTAAAGGCATAACTTTTACCTATTAGAAAAATTTTAAACAAAAAAAAACTAATACTATGATGGATTTGTAGTAAAATATGATCTAATATCTTAATAAAAATTGTCATGAAAGTACGTATTGAACTAAGAAAACTACAACTCAACTGAAATAAACTACTATTTCACATACATTTATAAAACCACAATCGAGAATACATAATATAATCCAATTAAAAAAAAACAAACCTGATTGTGAATCGTCGCTTTATCCCATTTAAATCTTCTACACAATACCTTATGGAATAATTAATATATAAGAAAAAAGATTTAGACCCATCATTTCTTTGCTTCATGCAATAAACAAATATAAAAATCATATAGAAATAATCCAAACCAATAAAAAATTAAAGAGATTAGAGATTAAAGGTTATATGGAGCGGCGGATCTGAGACGGAAGAAAAATTAACTTCATTGTGAATAGTTTGAAAAGAGGGATTATGATAATATTTAATTTATCCTAAATCTAAGGAACACTTATTGAAAGAGATTTATATGAATTACCGTATATGACCCTCATTAATTTACAATAGTTTTCCTACTCTTATCTTTAATGACACTAATGGCACAAGTAATAATAGCCATTGATCAAAAAATGAATGGATCAGATCGGTTCTCGCAGTTCTCGACCTTTTCTTGGTTCTGAAAATAACCCTACACTATATATATATCTCTATATTATATATAACAGGAGGCGTTACACGTAGATAATGCCACGTAAACGCCACCTCATTGCCCAGTAATTATTTTTATGCCATGTCATCACAAATTAATGCCACCTAAGCAATCATCACAAATTAATGCCACCTAAGCAATCATTAATAAATTTCGAATTTAATTTGTACAAATATTCTTCAAAAAATCATGCATGCAGGCGGATTCGAATCTGGGTCTGTTAGTCTACAAACAAACATGATAACCACTAGACCAACACATTTTTTGATTTATATCTTGCAAGTCTAAAACTATAAACTTATACAACCAAATATTATTCAGTATATCTCTAAAAATTATAAACCAAATCTCACGTAAAAAATCATTCATAATATATTTTTTTCCAAACCCTAATTTCATCTTTTCCTCAACCATCTTCTCTAATAATCGTGACTTTTATTTCTGTAGTTGATTTGGAATTTTTTTTAAGCTATGGTTTGTGTGTTTCTTCTTCCTCTTTCTTTGTCATCCTTGCAGACATTATGATTTCTAGATATTGTTTGTAGTAGACGAAGAAAAGATTTATGTATTATGTTTCTAAAGATACTATCTACTTTATGAATCATAAGCTCAGGTTAATTCATTGATGGATCGTCCTATATTAATTCACTGTTGGATGGACTTTGCTTCTGTGAACAGGAAGCTTGCAAAAGGATCGTGTGCTACTCATAATAAGAAACTGTAATAAGACCAGGAAGGTGCTAGATCGAGATTTGAGAAGGAGAGGATAATATTTTGAAGTTGTGATACGTGTTTCTCACAAGGGTCATTAGCCAAAGATTCTTTTCAGGTTTGCCATAAATCGTTTACCTATGATTTACAACTTTTTATATAGTAATTGTGAATATCAAAAAGTTATATGAAGTTATAAGCTTCATCAATAGGTTTTATATGGAGTTTGGCCTTTTTAGTTTGGTTAGCATGCATTTGATTTCATTGCCATTTGTTTTTCGTGATTGCATTGTATGATTAATACAATTCATCGTTCTTTGATTGATCACATGAAAAATACAAAGATTTTGCAGGAACAAAGCCGGCATAATAGAATTTTTGAGACATGTCTGTTATTTACTTCTTTGGAGGAGTGATGTACGTACACGCAAAAATGGCACCGACCTGTTTAAAACGACTATACACATACCAAGGTGAAGCTAATGTGCACACATCTTTAAATTATGTTTCTGTTTGTACCTTCTACAATTTAGATTTTAAATTGGTTATATGAAAATGATTATGGTCCTTGAATCATAATTACTTTGGAACCCGACTTTGGATATATGCGTGTCACTTTCTGATCATATGAGTTAATGATTTTCTTTGTTTGACTCATGAATTCGAAAATAAAATAAGTTAGGGACATGGTACCTTAGCTACGGAGCGGTATTATAGCCTCACAAGTAAGGTTCTTAGGTTTAGAGGTAAAACTTCTAACAAGAACGTTGTGCATCATGTTTCCATGAGTCTTTGACCTATTGTTTGACTCGTTGCAAACTCGGCCCATTAGGATATTTGTCGGCATTTTCGATGAAGGACTTTGACACGAGATTTGTCGGTATTTTCTTATGAAGGACTTTGACTGCAAGAAGTTAAAAAGGTTTCATAAACATGAAAATTTCATTTCTATAAGTTGGTGTTTTAGGAAAAATTGCGCATGTGAACAACATACTATGAAAGGAAAGAAAATCGATAGTTTTAGCAATTCAAATAACTGATTCAAATGGAGTATATATTAAGGAGGCATTTGGATTAGCTTATTTTTGGGCTTATGGTTTATTTGAAAAAGGAAATGCGCATAAGCTCACTTTTTCCAGTTGATGAGCTCATCAAATTGAGCTTATGAATTATTTATGTCCGCTCAACTGATAGAAAAATGAGGATGCAGTAGAACCAAATTAATGTCGCATTGCATGATGTGTAGATGATATGTGTTGCTTGTCCTTTTCATATGCTGCACCAGCTTTCTTTTTGGCATAACTAGAACAGAGGCTGCGGAAACACGGTGCATTGAGAAGGAGCGAAGAGCACTCCAATTTAAAAATGGGTTAGTGGATGATTACGACATACTCTCTTGGAGTAGTCATATAAGCTCACATGGCTGCTGCTTATGGAAAGGTGTCTGTGCAGACAAATAACTATTCATGTTATAAGCCTCAAACTTAACGGATATTGGTCGACGAACTTGCTGTGGTAGCTGGTTTAGGAGGTCAAATCAACTCTTCACTGCTCGAGTTAAAACACTTGAACCATTTGGACCTCGGTTTAATAGCTTCACGCGTATTCCGAATTCATTGGCTCCTCAAAACCTTCGCTACCTCAACCTTTCCTACATCGATTATGAAGCATCCAAAGTCCCCCTCATTTGGGTAATCTTACATTCTTAGAAACTCTTGAGCTTTCAGCTTCTTACATTATTCGAAGATACAGAGTCGCTCACTAAACTTTCTTCGCTCAAATACCTAGACATGAGTAATATAGACCTCGAGTGTCTCGATAATCTCTTAAAGAATATCATCACCAACTTCCTTTCCTTTTATAAACTGCCGGTTATTAGGTGGTGTGTTGGTTTAGTCGTTTCATTGAAGATGTAGACATATGGTGTTCAGTATAAATTTTATCTCTCGAGGGTCAAGCGGTATAGAAACGGTGATGAGGAAACAAGTTATATGGTTGGAAAGTTGCCCATATTTTGCTATTATAATTGGAATCTTATAATTTTGTAACCGTATTTGATGTACTAATGTGTCGTCTCTTACTTTTTGATGCATTGAGTGCATGATCTATAATACTAATCTCTGAATATGTTGATTCCGATGATTGTGTCGTGGCAAGTGAACTGATTCCTTTCATTTTATTATGCAGGTACGTTTATTAAATGATTTTCTTAGCCAATATTTTTAAATGAGACTTAATGAATCAGAGATGTTGAATATTTAATGTTTGTACGCACTTCTAATGTATTTAGTTCTAATCATGAGTTTGTTAGTTTTTTGAAGGCACTTGATTGCTAGATGTTGAGTATATATACCTTATGTAATTTTGTCTTAAATTCGGCTTATGCATCTTAAGCTCGAATTTTCCAGTATATTTTTGGGTTATATAAGTTTAGTATATCATGATAAGCTTACATAAGCTCATAAACCTCGAAATAAACCAAAACAATTGGGCTTATGAAACACGAGCCAAAATCAAATAAGTTCATAAACCCACAAATAAGCTTAAACAAACACCCCCTAGGTTGGTACGCCAAGGATATATCTGCAAGTCACAACTGCTTCTATAAGTCAAATAGCTAAACTTTTGACAAATAGCCAAAATGGTAATGTACAGGTGACAAGATGGAAATTTGGGGTATCCGATTGACCCTAAACACCCTTTTGTAGTTTTTCAGAAATAATTAGTGCGTGATTAAGGTCATAAAATATTATTTGAAATAAAACTGACTAACATCATATAACAGATAAACAGATTTATAAGTAGATGGTCGGTATTACAATATTTACCAAACTACCACAGTGGCATCATGTGTGACTATCCAGTTATTTTTGGAAATAGGTTGGACCTGGACATACAATCCTATACCATGCAGCTGCAGGTGGAGTTGGATCTTTGGTGTGTCAATGGGCGAATGCGCTTGGAGCAACTGTCATTGGGACTGTTTCAAAAAGACCAAAAGCAGAGCAGGCTAAGGAAGATGGATGTCACCATGTGATTGTAACTGAAGAAGAAAACTTTGTTGATCGTGTTATGGAGATTACATCGGAAGAGGACTCGATGTTGTGTATGACTCTATTGGGAAGACACACTAAAGGTAATAGTTTATCATCTTAATTTAATCATGTGAAGTTCTTTGGAATTAGATAATGGCTATTAAAGACATTGGTATAAACTAATGAACAAATATTTTTTGAAGCAATCAATTGCACGCTTGAAAGTTCGTGGATACATTGTTTCATTTGGGCATCCATCGGTATACCTAGCCCTCTAGAGTACCGCCTTATTTGAGAAAAATAGTTGTTCTTCTTTGTTCCATCTATGATGTTGTACACGGAAACAAGGGAGGAACTACTTGCAGCATCGAATATCTCTTCTCTAATGTAGCAAAGGGAGTTTTGAGGTCACAAACAAACAATGATCGCGATCGGTCGGTCGCCTGAGGTATGCACCAACGCTGTTGTCTATGTACTCGGGCTTGCCATGACCAACATATTATGGTAGGGTTAAGGGGTGTTTGGATTAACTCATTTTACAGTCTTATTAGCTGATTTGTATTAGGAAAAGCTCATGACCAATACACAAACATTTGTACATTAAAGCAATTGTAAGTTCTCACTACCGTAGTTGTTTTTATGACATATCTTGTGATGGTTATTTCATTTATCTTATTGATAATCTTATGTGGTTACAGATTATTTGCAATTCAGTGCTAAAATGTCTCCAAGTGTTTTTTATGTGCTGATGTTATGAAGGTGAGCCTACCATAGTTCGCATTCATGAATCAATTCAAAAAAAAATTATTGAATATTGCTTTTTTTCACATTTGTGTAATGTAGGTCACTTATAACAAAGTTCTTGGCACCATCTTTCCAAGATGACTATCACGATGCTGGTAGAATTTGAGTAAGACGATTTGGGAGTACCAATCTTTTTTCGGGTTCCTTTCTAAGCTTTCTCATCTTTGGAGGGTTAAGGTAAATGTCTTATAAAGCATCCTCATGTTTTGCTTTTGTATTACAGCCCAACTATGAACGACTTTGCTGTTTAAGATGTATTGAACCAGCTCAGGCAGACCACACGCGACCAGTCACAGAACATCCACCTCTGGGGTTTCATGTTATCAATGCTGAAGCTGCGGAATCATCATGTGGTATGAAAAATGGTGCGTGTTTTAGGTTTTAAATAAAACATTTGTTGTCTGAGCTGAGACTTGCTTCACCTTATAATCATGGGCACTCTTATCTTTTATTAACTATGATTAAATGTTAGCTGTTATCACGGACCTCTTACGGATTCTTTTGTATTACATCAGTGGCCGTCAACACCAAGCGATGTGACTTCGAATTGTGCTATTGCGAAAGTCAACAGAATGCACACAAGTGTGTTTTGCATCTTCCATTCAAATCAAGTACACAAACACTGTTTTACCCACTTGGGTGGCTTGTGCCTCGATATAATCGAAGGTTTCGTTTAATTTTCATAGTCAATGTTGTTTATGTGAACAACATCCCCCATTCGCACTAAATTCATGTGATTGATTTTACCTATCATACTCACTTCAGCCCAAAACTCTCCCCCGTCACTCACATCCCCCAGTCTTTTCACAGCCACGACCCTTTCGTCTTCAAGAATCCCTTTATACACAACCCCCAAGCCTCCCCGCCCGATTTCTACCTTAAAATTTTGTGTGGCCTTTACCAGTTCTTGATAAGAAAATCCTCTAAACTGACTTGATATAATTTGGTATCCCTCTTCTAGGTTGGTTAGGAACACATTTCTTCCATAGAAAAGCCACCATCCCAATAAGAAAATAAAACCTTCAGCCACACCAATAGCTATCGTGAAAGAGTAAAGATAAACCCATTTCACCTTCTTCCTAGATGATTCATACTTGGATGGAGAACCCACCATAATGGTTGTATCTCTAAATGTTGCCAAAGAAGTGGTAATGCTTGAGTTTGGTGTTTTCGTACCTATAGGTACTTTCAAATAGGTGGTTCCTGGGAAATTGGGATATCGGTACCCATTAAAGAGGGCACTTTTGTGAAAACAAAGACCTTCACCTGTTAGTCTAGAATTAAATGCCTCACATCCGCAATCTCTAAGCAAATGTCCCAACAAGCTTTGAATGGAACCGGTGACGTGAAGTTTAGATCAAAATCATAGTAATATGTATTTAGCATTTCCATAAATTCAAATTTTGTTGAGTCTACACATGTTTGGTTGAAAAAGGTTTACAACCCTGACTTAGATCGAGACGATCATTCCGCTCATAACCAGGCGGGCATACACATTCAAGGTTTTCTCCATTAACACATATTTCGTGCCTTACACAATGTCCATGAATATTACATGGTTGTGCAATAGCTTGCCATGAAACCGACCATAATCCACTTGAATCGTTCAAGCTGTAAAATCTGATATTACCATCATAGTCTAAGGTTAGTCTTCTTTTTATTCCATAACCCATATCCATAGCACAAAAATACCATCGATCACTCAAATTAAACACACCCAAATCAGTAAAAGATGCGATTCTGCTACTATTATAAGAGGTTCGTCCAAAAGCCCAAACGTTATAACCAGGACTAGGACAGTACACACTAGATATTTCTGGGCCATCATACACGAATTTTAACACATTAATACTACTATACATCAAACCATAATATCCAGATTCAAAACTAGATTTCCTAGAAGCAGAAATCAAGCTTTTGCTTTTTGTTAGTGTCTGAGAAGGCAAAAAAGTATCAGTAGGATAATCAAATCTTTGCCAAACAAAATCATCATTTTGGTTCTTTAATATGAAATAACCTGTATTAAGCAACATTGCTCTACTTATATATGTAGACGTTCTGTTGGAGTTTGTGTACCAGATTGCAACCCAATAAGCATTGTTTTGGAAGCCATAGAATCCGCACGTCAAAGTGTTATCTAAGGAAGTTATGTGATGTGAATCATCTTCAATAGATAGCGAAGATCCTCTTTCGAGATGATCTTGAACTGCGTATGAAGATTTGATCAAAGAAAAGATGAGGAGATAGATGAATGTTTTCATGATAATCGCTATTTTATATTTTAGTGAACAACTTGATGAATGACTATAAACCGAGTTCCTCATTGATGCATTGCTTTATGCCATATACTTGCATTATTTGTCTTCCTAAGACTTTGCCTTTGTTTAGAATTCCTTATAAATTATAATACGATACGATCAAACATCTAGAAATGAGATATTTTATTAATCCATTATTGTGTCCTACCTATTGTTCAAAGTGCACCATATACATATATATGCATGTCAACGCTTTTAAATTATATAGTTAAATACATATAAAGTTAAATGAATGTAACACGTTTTAGTTCTTATTGTCCATGAGGATTGTGTGGTGGCGGAGACACTAAATCAAGGGTTAATTGTACATTATCATAAGTTTAACTTAGAGCATGGGGTGTCGTAACTCAAGTTACTTCATAACACCACATCACGCCGTCACATCGACTTTAACATCTTTGTTTTGACCGATTCTTTGGTGTTGAGACAATGACACGAGAACTATAGCTAACGCAACACAAGCTCAAAACATGGTGAGTGCTCTTTATTCACTGTATAAATATGTAACGATGTTCATACTTTATTAACCGTTGTGTAATTTATTCGTTGGACACTTCATTAGCCGCCTTCTTTCACTATAGAAAAATATGTCAACAATATTCGTAAGCTTACAACCCTTTTCTTTTCAACATCTACACTTTTCAACCATTTCTAACTACCCTCTTTCGCTATTGTGAGTACATGTCTAGCGTTAACATTGAAATTGGTTTTTTGTACCTTCTAGAATTATTCACTGATCAATGGTCTTGGATTCGGTATGTTTATAACTTATTTTCGTTAACTTAAGTTTTTTAACGATATTCTTAAGACTTGCTCGCATCGGGCGGGCTATGCTTTGATACTTTATTCTTGCGTACCACTTTGAAACTTTTTCCCCTCTCATATTCGATAACCATTTATTTCTTTTCGTTCTTAATGCACTCAATTAAAAATTTGGTATGTTTATAGCTTATTATTTATTAACTTAAGTTTTTTTAACATCATTCATAAGGCTTGCTCGCCCATCGACATGTGCTATGCTTTGATACTTTGTTCTTGCATACCACTTTGAAATATTTTTCTATCATATTCGATAACCGTTTATTTCTTTTCGTTCTTAATGCATTCAATAAAAAATTGTACGTTTATATCTTATTTTCATTAACTTAATTTTTCAATGATAATCATAATTCCAATAATAATTATCGTCATGCCCGCTTCTTTATATATTATTTTCCGTTAACTAATACCTTCCAACGATAATTATACGCCATTCGGCCTTCTTTACATATTACACCATCCATAGTTACCTTCTTTTTTTTACTTATGTGTATTCGTGCATTATTCATCTTTAACAATAAGGAGTGAAGAAAATGACATAGATCATCATTTGTTGACTGCACGAAAAAGTGGTGTTTCGTTTTTGCAAGACACACCAAGAAGAGTAGCTATATACTACCTGTATTCTAATTTTTTTTTTCTATTTTTTTTTGGTTATGTTCTTAAGTAATTCACTCTATTCAATGGTAGTTTATTAAAAGTTAATTGAAAAAATTTATCCAAATAGTTTTTAACTAATTCACTCGACAGTATGTAAAACTTAAATGGTTGATTTTTAACCAATGTGAATGGTGCAGATCGGATAATTCTAATGGAGAACCAAAGTGGCTTCTGTCATTTATGCATGCTATTGTTAAGTATAGTGTTTATGTGTTACATTACTGAATGTTCAAGTTTCATCTATATTTAACGTTAATTCACCGATAATGTATGCTATATTTGTTTAGTAGTATGATATGATATTTTCTTATTGAAAAGAGCAAAAAATTATGTCTAAAGTTATGGTTTTATTCGTAATATAGAATTGCGACATATATTGTCACTTAAGGTTGTATATCGACGTGAAATATATGTACATGTCATTGTAAGAGTTTTGACATCGTTAGGTAACGATTGAGATGTTTTCTTTGCAGATTACCACGACTCGAAGTAATGCTTTTCGCTTGATTGTAACCTCTAGCGTCTCCTTCAATCCCCCACAACAAAAAGTTTCACCGTTTGTATTTCTGATTTACTCTTTTCCCTCAACCAGTAAGATGACTATTTTTTCGGTTTAAATCTTTCTTATTATGGTTCTACTACCCCACATTTTGTAGGTTTTCTATGTATGCTTTGATGCACCTATCAAATACGTCTCAGTTACTAAATACTACACGTACTAAGGGGATATTTACGCGGCACAAAAGGGGTGGATTGCCGACATGGGTGCGTGTGAAAATTACTAAGTGAATGGTTCCTAGGTGATCTATATATCAAATTATTTTAGATGCAACTAATTATAGTCAAGCTTATTTTGTACGACAAACTTAAAGATTGCATGTTCTAATTTTTTACTTTTTGTTCAGTGGCCTCAAAGAGAGAACATTGCGTATGGTGCAACAAGAGGTGTGTTCTTCTTAGCCTGCTATAGAGAACATAAAGGTGTTTGGACCAGACCAAGTTACTGAAGTAAGAGGATTTTTTTGGATGAGGTAACTGCATAAATCTTGACAGAGCATACATATTTGGTGAATAACAATGAACTCCCCCCAAATTAAATTTGATTGATTCAGTCTATTGTGAGTGGCCTTTATAATTTTATTATATGTTATGGATATTATTTTTAATAAGAATCCTAACCAGATTGAGAGGTTTAATTTTCTTTTATTCACTTTTTATCCACAAAGAAATATTCATACTTTTTTTACCATTATTAAGAACATTACCTTATTTTTCATCTTAACGTTATAACATTATTGCATCAACCGTTTTACTACTTCTTTTATCTTTTAAACAATTCTTAAAGCAAGTCGCTCATCGCTTTCTCAAAGGTTAAGATTAGGAAGGGTTTTGAAGATTCTATGATGTGATAGAGATGGTAAATACACAAATTCAATGACCAACGATATGTATAAAGAAGCTTTATTTACCATTTGAATTAAAACCATATACTTTGTAATAGCGGATAAGTTATTGAATCTTTTTCCTTATATCGGATTACCTTTCTTAAAAAATATTTAACGTAAACTAATAACATCAAAATATTAGTTAACCTCCCCGTCCTTAAAAATTATTTTTGTTAACTAAGGACCATCAAAAGAATAATTATAAGTCATGCCCGCCCATTGGTGGCTTGGCTAGTATATATATATATATATATATATATATATATATATATATATATATATATATATATATTTAATTATTTAAAAATATATCTTTGTTTTTAATTTATTTTTTAAAAATTTATGTACTTTCTTTAAAAAAAAATATTTTTTAAAAATGCATTTATTTAAAAAAAAAAAAAAAACTTGTTTTTTTTAAATATTTTTTAAAATGTATTTATTTAAAAAAAAACTTATTTAAAAAAAATATATTTTTTTTTTAAAAATTATTTTTTAACTTTTTTTTTAATTATTTTTTAAAAATGTATTAAAAAAACTTGTTTTTTTTAAAAAAAATATTTTTTGAAAATATATTTATTTAAAAAAAACTTATTTTTTTAAAAAAAAATATTTTTTAATAATGTTTTTAAAACAAAACACATTATTTAACAAAATTATAGTTGAAAAAAAAATATATATATATATTTTTGCAAAAAAAAAATAATAATAATTTATTTCTCCAATTCTTTCCATTTCCCCTACAAGAGGGGTGGAAAACAAAGTTAACAAAATACAAAGAAGTGAACTCCTTGAGAATTCGAAATTCTCCGCCCAGTTAATTTCTCAACCTACCAAATAAGAGAAATTAGTTCATTTCCTTTTCTCTGGCTTTATTTCTCTGTACCAAACACACCCTTAGTGTATTTTCTACGTAAATACACTCACCATTAGATTAAACTAGCTAGATGGATGGTGGAGATTTGTCCCTTGGTAAGCACCAAAATAAAGGTAAACAAATGAAAATTCCTCTTGGTGTGAGTATTGAGTATTTAAAATAAGTATTGTTTAATAATGAGGTAATTAAAATAAATATATATAGTTTAAGTATATATAATAAAAGCAATTTAAAACATAAAAGAAAATAATATTTGAATTTTTGTAGTACTCTATTAAGTATAAGAATGCATTAAAATAATTACTGAGAGTATCGGATATATTATACATGCATATAAATTGTGAAAAACGTTTATTAAATTAATTAATGCAAGTAAGTAAAAAATACAATTGTAATAGAAATAAAATGTGAACTGTAATAGTGGCAATGTACGAGAGATATGTAGACTAAATTTAGTCTGTAGCCAGTTGGGGCTGTAAAATATCCAATGAATAAATTAAGTAACGGTGTCAAATCACTAAGTCACCTGGTATGCCATCGAATATATTTCATCTTTAAGCTTCAATACCCATGCCCATGATGACTCTAGAGAATCATCTAACTCGCTTGTATACAGAGCAAGAAAGTTGCAACTATGAGTATCTATAATGCCATATATTAAATTATTAATGGGCTACATATTTCAGATAAAGAAATTACATTGACATCATCGAAAACTATTGCATCTTTACTTGCATCAAGTATGCTTACTACTTTTAAATCATTAAATGACTCACCAAACAGCTGTACATATTAAATGAATGAAACAAATGATGAAGAGCAAACAATTTTGCTTGCTACATCCACTTTTAAGCGAGCAAATGGGATGGAGATAAAACAATTTTGCTTGCTATGTCATTTTTTTAAACCTGAAATCAATGGTCAAAATTTGTTAAACTCGTTTCAAAATATTTATTCTTGAAATTTCCTCCTCAACACGTGTCAGTTATATATCAAACGATATCGGCTGATGAACTACCTTGGGGATCAAGAGCTCCACTTGCCCAATTAAAAGCACATCCCAAAAGGGTCTTTAATATATAAATAAAAAAGAAAAGAAAAAAAATGATTAAAAACTAATTTAAAAGAACTAAGCTTCTTTTTAAAGTTCAAAGAAACTCGTTGGTTTTTTTAACCATTAGTCATATATCTCAAAATAGTTGTCAATGATGACTGGATATCGATAAACAAAGGCTAAAATTTTCATTGAGTTTGAGGGGTACATGTTCTTAACATAAGAAAACGAAATGATAAGCCAAATACTCATTGTTCAAGTATTTTGATAATAGATTAAAAAAAATTGTATAATCAACCAAAACTGTTCGTTTATAAACTGAAAAATAAAAAATGATAATACTCAATTTAATGATGGGGCAAAATCTCTGTTGTAAAAATCGGCCCAGGCGGCCGATTAATCCTCGCATAATCGCTGATCGCTCACTAAGCGCCTTAATTTATCATAATCGGCCTATTTAATCGGTTTGGTCAAAGATCGCTTAAAAATCGGTCAACAAACCGATTAATCGGAAAAAATCGGTCTAATCGGACAAAAGCGCTTAAAAATTCATCAACAAGATTGCTTAAAAATCGGACAAAATCACTTAAAAATCGGTCAACAAACCGATTAATCGGACAAAATCGGTTAAATGTTGCTTAAAAATGGTCAACAAACCGAGTAATATTTATGTTTGACTTTTAACATTGAAGAATTATGTATTACGGAGTATGTCTATATTTGAACACTTGAAATATTTGAACTTTGATGCAATACGCTTATCCCATACATATAAAATAATATAATATCAAAATTACATTTTTGTGCATAAAAGTTCTAATCCGATTAATCCCCGCCTAACCGATTAATCGCTAGCCCCACCAAACCGCCGCACTAACGCCTAGTGATTTTTACAACCTTGGGCAAAATACACCTCCATTGCCAGCACTGGAAACAGAAAGTTATTCGTGAAGTTCAAATATGCATACATTGATACATATGCTTATATATGTTCGCGTTCGTTTATCTTTCTTGATTTATTACAGAATATGGTCAGCAGTAAACATGCTTGTCTCGAATTCCCTGAGACCCTGAATCGAAAAAGCAAGTTCATTTTTTTATATGTTTAGGTGACATTTAAATTAGCATACTCAGCAAGAACAAGATTTCTTGAGGCCCCGACGATAACAAAAATTAATAAATGACTAAAGGGGTGTTTACTAAATTAAGTGATTCCATAATAGGGTGGCAATTCGGGTCGAGTTCGGGTTGACGGGTTTGGGTTGTCAGATTGGCGGGTCAGAAAATCCCAACCCAAACCTGACCCATTTAAATCATCGGGTCAACTATGTCAACCATAACCTGTTTAGACATAACCCGAACCTAACCCATTTAACCCGTATATATACTTGGGTTGGCGGGTTAAATAAGTTACACGGGTTTAATATGTTAAACAGGTTGTATCGGTTAAGCGGGTTTCGGGTTGACACATTTAACCCTTTTTATTTACAAAATTTGACACATTACACGAGTTAAACAGGTTGTCGGGTTGACCCGTTTAACACATTTAACCCGCATAATAAAATATAAATAATTTTGAGTTTATGAAAAAATATCTTTAACGGATTGGCGGGTCGACCAAATATTTTATTCCCAACCGAACCTGACTTGTTTAATAAACGGGTTAGATAAGTCGACCCAAACCTGACCCGGAATCTATTTAGCATAACTCGAATCTGTTAATTTTCGTGTCGGTTTCAGGTCGGGTTTCGTGTTAGGTCAAAAATTACCACCCCTAATTAAGAGGCATTAAGGGTTTAGGCCACACCCCCTAAGAGACAACCAAAGAATAAAAAATCAAAGCACATATATATAATTAAATTGATCAAGAAGCATGAATGAAAGAGATCTTCACTTGAACAAAAATTTTTGCGACCGTTTCTGGCCCTTTCATAGCCATCTTTAAATATGTATCTAGTGAGGCTTGAAACTTTGATCTCTTGTGAAGAGGTCAATTAAGTGCCTTACCACTAGACCATTTGACGGTGGTTAGATTGATACTAGGGTCTCATGGTATATTGTACTTGTTTGTCCAAAATTTGAGATCCAACCCTCATTGTATAAACACGAATAGCTTGTTGCAAAGTCCTCAAAGTCTATCTTTTTAAAAGAGTTGTTCTCCTGACCTATGGCGAGCCAGTTCTCATTCCTCGTCATGCAAACCAACCTTCTCACCTTCCAATCATCTTTTACTATGGAGAAAGCCTTGACCTTCAACCACACATCGTTGCCATCCATCCTCCACGTACCACCTTCCAACAGCGAGAGCCTTTCTGAGAGAAAATAGCATACACACAAATGAATGCAGCCATCTAGAACCACTAAACTTGCCGTCAAATTATTATATTTTTGAACTGGTGGAAATTGTATTTTCCTAAACTTTTCCGACTGGACATCGAAGCGAATAATGTATCTTTGATCTCCAGAGGAATCTAAAACCACAAAATAAAGATTTTGGCCCCAGAAAGTAGCGGGCGACCAATGGCAATTGGAGATACAGTCAGCGTTATCAACTAAATATTCAATCTTTCTCCATGAATCCATCCTAAGGGAATAGACATAGGCCCCCAAAGCACCATTTGAAACCATATGTAAAAGCTTGTAGTCATCAGAAGAATCGATATAGAAACCAATCACATCAGAAGAAGAGGGTGGCATACCAATCTTATCAGGAGAGTACCACAAATGACACTGAGTATAAGACGGCTTGTAGAAAAGAGGAGAATAGGAGTTGGCTGCCAACTTTTTAAAGGCACCTGTTAAAGGATTCCAAAACGCTAGCTCTTGAGTAAACATTGCGGCTAGACACACCAATCCATCTAAGCTTGCTGCAATATACACCGTATTAAGAACATGATTGGGGTATGGTAGTGAACTATAATTTTGGACAGTAGTTACACCATAGTTACGACTAAGATCGAAACTACAGATACGGACGGTCTTTGAACCAACATTGGGAGCTTCACAGTCAATCGTATGCAATGTAAGAAGTCGTGAGTCGTTGGAGTGATCAATTTGGAAAAGTTTATAGCCGCTTACATACCGGTGGTGCATCTTGGCAAACTTAGGAGACGACAAAAAAGATTTCCATTCTTTGCAAACGCACAAGCATCGACCAAGCAACTTGGTGGGAAGTCTAGGCAATATCTCCAATAGTACTAAATTTGATGGAAGCTCAATTGTAATAGTCTCTTTTTCTATTGGATTCCTCATGATTCTTTGACTGTTATAATCTATCAAAGCACAATTCCAACTTCCAGCTATGCCGTATATTTGTGAGAGCAAGTCATGTCTTTATTAGCAAACCAAAGCATATATTATAGTTCATTTGAGTTAAAACCCTAGCTTTGGAAGCAAGTCATACCTAAGTAAGGAAAGAATATATATATATATTGTAAATGATATTATTACCACATTTTAACGTACGTAACCATGAAGATATATTGCTTTTGTTATACTTTCTTTCATATAAATATACGGAGTATAAGAGTAAATTGCGTACTCGTAATAACCCTTTTCCTTTTTCTTCTTTGTCATTCAATACAATTTTTTATTCCAGCATAAGAATGTTAGAGAAACAACAGTTTTAAGTATTTGAGTAGCTAGTGTGATTTTAAAGAGGGAGTTTTCACACATAAAAGGAAGATTTCATAGAATTGATGTTAGCAAATCCCATTAAAGGGATCCTAGTGTTGGTGATTTTAAGGTACACTAATTATCATTGTTAAATCAATTTAGCTTGCAAACTGAGCTAAAATCTATAGAATCTAGAAAAAGATTTTCTTTCTATCTTTCGTTGCCTTCAATTCATCGGCATAATTTGTCTATTTTCTTGGCATGTGTTTGCTTGCCTTTCATGACATGGTATAGCTTGCCTTCACTGACATGGTTTGCCTATTTCCTTGGCATGGTTATATGTTCTTTCAAGATAGTTATAGGTCCACCCTTTATAGATTGGATGTGTTAAGGCCAACATAAGGTTGGTAATACCGCGAGGGTATGGTTGTAGGCCCTTCGGGGAAAGCCCTAATCCATTCGGGGAAAGTGATAGTCCCTTCGGGAAAATGTTATAGTGAGATTGGATGACTAGAAAAGGTTAAAGTTCAAATGTATTGTAAGAATACATAAAATATATGAGGTATTAGTCTAAAATAAGGATGAATAAGAAATGGTGATGAGTATGGATGTTGTGCTGGAAATACATGAGTTGGATGATTTATCGGAAATATATAAGTATGATGATCTATAATCTCCTTTTTAAATGAGTTGTGACGCCTTTTCATTTTAATAGTGAAATGTAAATCACCGAATCATAAATTTATAATCTCTTTAATTACATAGAATTAGATGTCATTTTACGTAAATAAAGAATTGTAAATCGTTGGACTTATGTGTATTTGATACAACACGAGTACGAGTAAAGAGTTGAAAATGTGAAAGCTAAAACAAATTAGGTCTTGTTAGAAAATAAGATAAGTATAAGTGGGAATAAAAGACGATGCTAAGATTAAGTGTGAGACATGTAAGGTAGATACCTAGAATGAAATGTTTTGTGTTAAGTTGAGCAACTAAGCAGATATATATGCCCCTGCATGTAAGAAAAGTTTGCTACGTAATGTGTAGACTTTGAATTATTAGTGTCGTTAAGTCAAACTTGTTGAAAGATTTAAAGAGGTTAGCGGTTATGTGTCAAGAAATTGAGTTTAAATTGAGAAATATATTATGATATCGAGAGGAGAATGCTCGAATGACTATATTTTGACGTTAAGTCATATAGATCATTGATAGATGTTGAGGAAAATAAATGTCAAAGTTGACTCATATAAGGTCAAGTAGAGTCGCCTTTGTTGGAGATTTTAAAAAAGAATAAGAGAAAACATAATATTTTATTAGAAAATTTGGTGAAAGGGAGAGTTGACAATAGAAAAATGTGATTTAATGACATGGTGTCATTGGAAAGAGGAGAAAGTTAGTGGAAACTATGTGAAAATAATACGATTTTAGAGAATTAACTATGGAATACTATGACTAATGTTGTAAAACCAACTAAGTTGTAGCAAATTTAAGAATGATTATTTGGTATTATAGGCTAGAATGGTGATTAGTGATGTAAGATGAGCTTTGCAAATGGTAGCAGATTTCAAGCAATTAGATCTCGGGGACGGAATATTATTAAAGAGGGCTAGATTTTTTACACCCAAAAACCGATTTTTAGATGTTTTATTATTAAAATGCTATCGAAATAGTTTGACTAAGATTTTTCAAGTGTTATAAGACTTTATATGATTGGTTAGTCAATAAGTTTTAAGTTAGAGGTCAAACCATAAGTCAAATGTTTATAAAAAGTATTATGTGTCTCAAATGTTAGAAAATGAGACTGGGATTCAAGTTGCAAATTATGCAAACTCATACCAAATATTTTTTTTAGTTAAGTCTATTTTTCCATTGACTTCTTCATTTGTGTAGAAGTTTTGAGAGTGTGGTTGTGCGTGTAATGTAAAGAACAAAGGGAGAGAAAAGAGGAGGCATTTTATAGTGATCTAATCTTAGTGAATTAAGTGTCCCAATGGAAGAGTGTTTTCATAGCAATCATCCCCTCATGTAAGTAAACGATTAAGGCTATGGTTCATGCAAGGCAAATTGGGAATTTTTGGTAAAAAGGGCTTTGAGTTAAAATGAAGATGTTATGATGTTTAAGGCTTAAGTCGTGCGTAATGATTACATTGGCCGATTTGGGGGGGGGGGGGGGGGGGGTTATCACATGAACATATGCATGTAAGAGATGAGTTGGGTTATGCTAATGGGTTGTGTAAACCCTTTTTATTTTTTTTGGTAAAGGGTTTTTTCGGGTAAATTTATTACTCAAAAAAATAATTAAGTACAACGAATGTGAGTGAATCTCACATCTTAGCCCAAAACTAGGCAAAAACAAACGCACTAACCAAAACTATCATAAGAATTATATGCCACACTTATGAGTCCTACTACAAGTGCTATCTGAGATGACCACGAAGACTAATATCAAAGGCATCAAACTGCATTTGAGCATCAGTTAAACAAGGATCAACAGAATCATCATCATCGTACGTACCATAAGTTTCTTTCCATTTTTCATACAAGCTTGTATATCCCATACCACTGCCACTTTTAGAAGCTTCATTAACCTTGGTGCTCGTAGTAACCATAAAACTGACAGTTTAGTTTCTAGGAAGCGATGATTTACAACGTTTTAGCGACTTCCCATCATCACTCACTAGAACAATCTTCCCATCAAGCATGCATCTGACTTTCCCATCAAACCCTTTTTATTAGTTATGCATTATAAAAATGTGAAGTATTAATGATGATTCTTGTTTTGAAATCAAGAGGTTTTGATGATAGCATCCATGGTAATCAACTATGGAACTAAGGTAAGTAGTTTGGAAAGCACTTGTTGTTATATCAATTCATTATATGGTGTATTATGTGTTGAAATGTTCTAACTATTTAGGGAATATGGATAAGAAGCATTGGACAAGTTGTAGATTAAGCTAGTTAGACAACTAGCTAAGTTAAGTTTGTTAGTCTAGTATTTGGAGACTAACTATAGTATGAGATGGATTTGTATTGATGTTAGTCAATAATATGAATGTTTGTTAAAAGTGCTATGTGTGCAAGTGATGGTGTGATTAGTTAATTGGACTTGTTAAGAAGAGTATTTAACTTTTATGATGAATTGTTTATGATGAGATGTTATTGCCAAGTACTTATGAAGCACACTGCTTACGATTTAGTTGCTAACCATTGTGTAGGTATATGTGGTGCAAGATAAGGTCTTGGTCAAGGCTTTAGGATTGGAAGCAAAGAAATGGAAGTAACCGCTATTGTGCGTGGGCTAGTAGTTATTGTAACATCCCGCCTACTCAGACCACAATATTGTCCGCTTTGCCATGAGCTCACGGCTTTATTTTGTGGCCTCATTTGAAGACTTCGAGGCGGTCACCCAAGCCGGTACTACTCTCACATGAGCACGCTTAGCGCGGTTCCTAAGAACTCCACTCGCGATGAACCACAAAGCGCGTTGTGTCGTTGTAAGGCGAATGTTATTTTATGAGCCCAGCATCTCTCGAGCCACGGCCGATGTAGGATTTGCCTAGGGTGTTACAATCACCCCCCCAGGGACTCACCGTCCTCGATGAGGTTTGCCCTACCATCCCGAGCGGCTCGGGGTGGCTCGATACCACTTGTAACATCCCGCCTACTCGGACCACAATATTGTCCGCTTTACCCGCAGCTCACGGCTTTATTTTGTGGCCTCATTTGAAGACTTCGGCAAGTCACCCAAGCCGATACTACTCTCACATGAGCATGCTTAAGCGCGGTTCCTAAGAACTCCACTCGCATGAGACCACAAAACGCGTTGTGTCATTGTAAGGCGAATGTTATTTTATGAGCCCAGCATATCTCCAGGCCACAGCCGATGTAGGATTTGCCTAGGGTGTTACAGTTATAGATATTGTGCTTGAAGTAAGTTAAACCCCCAAGTGATTCATAAATGTCAAGTCTTTTAAATGTTAAAATGTCTTAAGGTTGATATTTTGCTAGATGTTGTGTGTAAACAAGGTTATATACAAGTAAATGCAAAATGTGTAAAAGGGGTGTTTGGCATAACACCCACATTTTTTTTTTTTTTTTTTTTTTTAACTTTCGCGCGTTCTAAAGGTCAAAACTTGATATATCACATATTAGAAAAACCCCATTTACAAAATATAATCATGTTATGAAAGTTGGATTGTTATTGAAATGGGTGGTTTTCTGGAAATAGAGCCAAATGAAATAGGTTTTTTGTAATGTTGATGCAAGACCCATATAGCCATATGATATTGTAGCATACGGCTACTCTTTCCAGAAAATATGAGAATAGAGCATACACCCATTTGGCAATTTAGTACATGGTCATATGCTTTTGTCAGAGTCTAAACAAGAAGCATATGCTTCTATGAAAAAATTTCATATGGCCGTATGTGTAAAAAAAAAAGCTGTTGAAATTGGTTTAGGGCGTTTTATTTTGATAATGACTACGCCACGCAAATACTTATGTGGATCATTTCCTTATATCTTCAATGTTCTTTATTTTGCCATTTAATTACCGCTTTATGATTGTTAAATAAAGTTGGGGGTTTCAGTATCATTACAAACAATTCATCAGACAAAGAGACAACTGACTAAAGAGACAACTAAAGAATAAAAATCAAAAGCACATATAAGTAAATTGATCAAGAAACGTGAATGGATGAGATCTTTACTTGAACAAAATTTCATGCGACCGTTTACGACCCTTCCATGGCCATTCTCAAATATGTATTTAGTGAACTTTGAAACTTTGATCTCTTGTGAAGAGGTCAGTTAAGTGCCTTAATTACCACTTGACCATTTGATGGTGAATAGAGTGATACTAGACTCTCATGGTATATTGCACATGTTTGTCCAAAATTTGAGACCCAGCCCTCATTATATAAGCACGAATGGCTTGTTACAAAATCCTCAAAGTCCATCTTTTAAAAGGAGTCGTTCTCCTGACCTATGGCGAGCCAGTTCTCATTCCTCGTCATGCAAACGAGCCTCCTCATCGTCCAATCATCTTTTACATAGAAGAAAGCCTTGACCTTCAGCCACACATCGTTACCATCCATCCTCCACGTACCACCTTCCAATAGCGAGAGCCTTTGTGAGCGTATATAGCATACACACAAATAAATGCAGCCATCTAGAACCATAAAACTTGCCGTAAAATCTGATGACGTATATTTTTTAGGGTAATACCGTTAAAAAGCATCATATACTTGTTCAAAAATACTTTTTTATTTAAGTAGTGGACTAAAAAAAATACTCTTATGAGAACTAATGTTAACATTTTTGTCTTTATGTGAGTTGTATGACAATTTTAACCTTCCAAATTACATAAATGATCCCTGTGAATTTTCGCAAATTGCATCAAATGTCCCTAGGGTAAACTACATAAATGGTCCCTGTCGTTTGGAGAAAATAGCATCCATCGTCCCAACTTTTTTTCGATTTTCTATTTTCCAAAATTTTTATTTCGTTCTGCTTTTACCGAATTTTTTTTCCAAATTCTTTTTCATTTCGGAATTTTTTTGTCGAAAACTTTTTTTCCGAAATACTTTTCTTTTAGATTTTTTTTGTAACAGAAAAAACAAAGTTTTTCGATAAAAAATTCACTTGTGGCCGAATTTTTTTTCACATGTGACGGAAAAAATATTTCACATGCGCAAAAAAAAATAGAAAAAAAGTTTTTCGAAAATAAAAACGAACGAAAACATATAAAATAGAACGAAAGAAAATTTTTCGACAAAAAAATCCCGATAATAAAAATTTGAAAAAAAGTTTTCGAAAAACAAAATTTGGAAAAAGGAATTTCGAAAAAAGATTTAAGGACGGTGGATGCAATTTTCTCCAAACGGCAGGGACTATTTATCTAATTTACCCTAGGGATGGTAGACGTTATTTTCAAAAATGCGAAGGGTAAAATGGTCATCACAGGTTTTTACTACTCACTTAAAAACAAAAATATCAATATTAGTACTTACAAGAACATTACTTAGAAAAGTATTTTTAGACAAGTATGATGCTTTTTAATGGTATTACCCCTATTCATATAAATTAGTTAGACACATAATCAAAATATTTTAAAGGAAAAAAATAAATGGAGAACCTTGAAAAATATGTAGTCGGGCAGTTTTCGTGTCTCTTTTAGTTGGCTTCCAATTTAGTAACTTAAGCTCGCCTTTGACACTTTAAGACGCAAAAATAACACTTAGCATATACATTAAAGATCTCCAATCATCATTAATACCAATATCATCCCAGTGAATATTGTGATTGTTGGGAATACGTGTAACTACTACCGAATATCGGTAATTAATTATGTAATAGGTTGCTAATTTAATAGGCTTATATGTTAGTTATTATCACTAGGCTTATGAAGTACGCTCATAGGCCTATGTGAAAGCCCACACGACTTGACGAAGGAGCTAGGAGTTAGGAGTGTTGCCTTAGCATCCTCTCCTATATACTAGTTGTAAACTCTCTTATTATTTGTTGGTTATTTCACTTTGCTAAGAAACCTTTGTCATTCATCCTTGTGAAAGTAATCGACCAAACTATCATTCTATCATCTCATTTCTATCATTGTTATGCTTGTGTTACAATATCATGGTGACCTAACAGTGGTATCAATCGTCTAATAGATTTTTGGAGCAAGTTTTATTGTGTTCATAGTTATTCGTAAACGTTTTTTTATAGTTTGCTTTATCTTTTACGTGTCATTCTTTGTTTCTTTCACTCAAATCTTGAAGCTTGGAAAGTTTTAAGGTTTATATAGTTTTTAGAAGCTTAGATATTGCATAAAGTTTAGAATTTTATAGTTTTAAAATAGTTTCCTACTCGTTTATTAGTTTATAACCATTTTACAAATTATCTAAAATTTCACTTTTGGTGTTAAAGGCAATGTTGCAAAAATCGTGAATCGGTAGTCGGGCGGTCGACCATCCTGCAGCGAGTTATCGGTCAAGTCGGGATTAATCGGATTGGCATTTCCTGCAATTTTTTGGTATTTCTGGAGACCAAACTAAAAATCTTAACTGATTCCAAGCCTACTATGTTTCCAAACCTCAATAAAAGGCTCCAATTATGATTATGATGCCCATTGTGCGTTATATGTGAAATATACGATCCCCAAATTAAGTATAATGCCTAAATTATTATTTTTTCAAAATGACCGATTTGCCCAATTCGGCCGATTTTTTACCGATTCGGCTGATTTTTTTACCGATTCGGCCGATTTTTTGACTGCTTAGTGTCGTTTTTTTTCCTAGGCCGATTTTTTGACCGATTTTTAAAAATCGACAAGGCACTCAGCCGATTAACGATTAATCGGCCGAGTTGACCCATTTTTGCAACATTGGTTAAAGGTTTAAACTTTATTGTTATTTAAGTGTTTTTGAAGATATTTGATCAAAAGAAACAAGTGGAAATCGTGTTTGTAAGCTTAAAACATTCTTTGAAAAGTTTTGGTAAAGTTTACGAATAAGCAGTTCTAAAACCCTTTTCTTATGAGTAAGCAAAACCCTTTTCTTACGAGTAAGCAAAACCCTTTTCTTACGAATATGCAAACCCTGATCTTACGAGTAAGGTTACGAACAAGCAGAAGTTTACGAACAAAAAACATTTTTTACGAGTAAGGAAGAGTTTACGAATAAGCATTGTTCATCAATTTCTTCAACGGTCAAAGTGTACTCAGTACTTCCCTTGCTTGAATAAGCTTGTGGAATACTTCGACTTGTGATATCTTTTAAGCTTGGATAAGTTTGAAAGATTTATTGGTTTTTTCTTAATCTTAAAATAAGGATTACATCTTACGCGTAAGGACCTTTACGAGTAAGCCACAATCTTACGAGTAAGGACACTTTACAACTAAGACTTAATCTTACGTGTAAGTTTACGAGTAAGCCACATCTTACGAGTAAGACAGTTTACGAGTAAGCACCAGTTTACGTGTAAGGATTGTTTTACGAGTAAGAACTAGTTTACGACTAAGGAATACTTTACGACGAAGGACCAGCTTTCAAATAACACACGTTTCAATTATCTACAAAGATTCATCATCTACACAAGAGTGAACAATGTCTCAACCACCTTATTTCAACTACTTTCCTCAGCAGTATCCTCAACAACAGCAATACCCTCAGCAACCGCACATTTCCAGAACAATAATACATTCAACAACAACAATTTTTCCACCACAATATGCAATGCAATCATTCGCTACACTTCCACCAAAAGAACCTCATTGGTTTACACAAATGTGTGAGGCTATCATCATTTAACTCATGAAGCTGGATCACTTGATAGACCTCCAATGCTCACTCTTGGAAATTATGTTCAATGGGCAAGTCGCTTCTTTAGGTTCATCGAACTCAAGAAACCTCATGTCAAATATCTGAAGAAGGTTATCCTTGAGGGTCCTTTTCAAATGCCAAACTATAACGGTTCCCGGAGATCCAACAGCTATTCCTCCAAGACTTAAAACGATTACCACTATCTCTGAGAATCAACTAATTGCAGAACAAATACTTCACTGCGAAGCTGATGAACTTGCAATGGAGTATATTCTTTTGGAAATACCTAATCCAATCCTTCGAAGTGTTGATGCTCAGAAAATAGCTAAGGATATGTGGGAGCACGTACATCTCTTGATGGAAGGCACTAAACTTAATCAAGAAGACATTGAATCCAAACTTTACCTATCATATAAAATGTTCATGATTGATCCAGGGGAGTCATTAGAGTCTTATTATCATCGATTCACAAACATCATCAATGACTTGGATAGACACAATATCATTTTACCAAAGATTGCTATCAACACAAAGTTTCTCAATTTTTCTAGGTCCTTACTGGCATAAGTATGTCACATTCATTCTTTAAGCCAAGAATCTTCATGATGCAAAGTATGGGTTGTTGTATGATTATCTGAAGCACCATCAATCTGAAGTCGACAAAGATCGAGCTCTCCGTGGAATGTATCAGCCTTCTACACCTCTGAATTCACTTGCACTGATGGCTCAATCTTACTCTGTTCAATTTCCACAGTCCAATCATGCATTTGTCCAAATACAACATCACTTTATTATCCTCAACAACTACCGTCACCCCAAATCACTTCATATGATTCTCTATCACACTCAAGTGACACTCAACTAGTTCCATATAAAAACTCAGATTCAACACTATATACTGAAACTCCAAATGAAGAAGAAGAAGCATTAAACACATTGAATCAAGGATTTGCTCTCATTGCTCGTGCCTTCGGTAAATTTGCAAACAAACCCAACAATTGTCTTTGTAATTCTTCAAACACAAGGAATCAAGCTGTTATCCAAAATGAAAGGTTTGAAGTACAGAATCATAATTATGGACGTCCGATGGGAATTGGTGGTTATGCGGGAAATTGAGGAAGTGGGCAAGTGTTTAATGCTACTAGTGGCAATCGGAATAATGCAGGTGCTCCACAGAGAAGGGATGAAATTGTTGAAAATGGAAATACACAGACTGGGAATACAGTTTTTGGATGCTACAATTGTAACGACAAGGGTCATCTGGCTAATGCATGTCCGAAGCCACAAACCAGAGGAACTGACTATCACAAGCAAACATTACTCCTAGCACTCAAAGATGAAGCTAGTGGCACTCTCACTGACAAAGAACATAGCTTCATAGCTAATGCTGAATCTGATGATAACATGGAGGACTTGGAAGCTAATACAGCTGTGATGTTAATGGCAAACATGCAAGAACTCCATATGACTGACAGGCCTAGTTTATGATACTGATGGCTTGTCTCAAGTACCTGATCCAAATATATGTCTCATACATGATCTGGTATCTCCATCTGCATCTGCAATCGACAAGGAGCAAGATGTTCAACATGAGTCGTCAATATCTCCTCAAGACGATGATCAAATTAACCCTGTTGTTATATTTGGTGATCCAATTGATGAATATATTGATAATCAAGTTGAACAAACTGAAACTTCGTCTGATTCAGATTCAAATCTCTTGACCTTGCTCATGACCACCCAATCCTAAGTTGAAAAATGCAATGAAATCAACTCAAATTTAAAAGAAAAAGTTGCATTATTGACTGCGGATCTTGAGTGCTGCAAAACATAACTAGCAAATTTTGAAACACAAACTAAAAGATAAAAAAGTTTTGAAGTTGCTTTTCAAAAGGCGTATGTTAAAGAACAAGAGTTACAACATCAAATTCGAGAATTATTCGTTTCCAAAAATAATTTGATTTCTCAAATGGAACAAGAAAATATAGAGCATAAATAACAAGTTGAAATTCTCAATTCTGAACTTCAAAAAACCAAACTCGAATTTTCAACTTGTCAAACTAGTTTTTCAGAATTTAAACAAGTATCCAGGAAATGAGTTGATTCTTACCTTGATGAAATCGTAGATTTGGAAAGTAAATTAAAAGAGTTTCAAAATATTGTTTACAAAACGGGAGAATCTGTCACAATAATACAAAAGTTTACCTTAAACCCAAATCCTGAAGGATATGGGCTTGATCTTGCTGATAATAAACCACGTTTTTTACACAAAGCACTCAAGAAAAATCCAAAGTTGTATAGTGCAGCACATCTTTTTGATAATTCTGTTGTGCGTGTCGCTGTATATATTTGTGAGGAAGAACAAGAATAGGAAGAATATATTCGATTAAAAATGAGAAACGTAAAATATAATAAACCATTTGATTATAAAAAATTGCTTCATATTATGGACTCTTTTACTCCTCAGCGAGAGAAAACTGAAACACCATGGGTTATCACACAAATTTGTGAATCTTCTTCTGATGTTGGTCCCGTTAAACTAGTTGCACAATTAAATGGCCATTTACCATCTTTGGGTGAAATTAGACCATTACCAAAATGATGTCTTGAATATTTTGATACATTTATGGAAGACATTCAGTTTTTAGAAGAAGAAATTGAATGTAATTATGAGATAAAAGCTGCAATTTTTCAATCAGCTTACGCAAAAGAACATAGACAACTTTTTCAAACACAATTTTTACCTCATGTTCAACATTTGCGTCTATGTGCAACACATTAGGAACGGGAACTTCAAAATGAAGTAAAATCAATGATAAACACTTTCAATGCTACTAAAACATCGATTTCTAACACAAAAAGGAAAAATAAAATACTCAAAAACGATGTCGATCGACTCTTGGAAGATGTTCTTTGTGCTGATATTATATCTATTGTGTTATATTACATTGTTGATTCTTCTTGTGAAAATATAATTGCTCCAACAACCAAGGATACTCAAACATCTAATGAGGAAAATGATAATGTGAAACAAATTAAAATTTTAAAAGCTGAAATTGAGAGTCTGTCAAATGAACTTTCTGCACTCAAACATCGTCTTCATTGGTGTCAAACTCAGAGTGTTGATTTTGAGTTAGCTTTACAAAACAAATTCACATACTATCTCTCATTCATTTTTTGATTCGGTTTTTCTAATGTTTGAAGACAACTACACACGTCATCCTTAGCCCGTCGCCAGAAATCACAATAGATCTACAAATCGAAATTGCCCGGCTACTATGGTTTCGAGTCTTTTGGTGGCTGGGTTTAAAAGTGTTTGTCAGATATGTGCTTGTATGTGTGTGTGTATTGTTTTATGGTATGTGTTTTAAGTTAACCGGAGTTTTTGAATAAAGTTGTAAGGATTTAAAGTTATATATGTGAATGAATGTATGGTTTGTAGATGAAGGGAAATGGGGTATTGAAGAATTTAAGATTTAAGATTTAAGATAGAACATGTAAGATCTCAATCAAAGAGATCAATTGAGGTGGGATTTGTTAATAAAAGGTGTTTTAAATATGGTTTTAAAAAGCGTCATGGCGGCGCCGCTAAGACGTGAGGTGTGATTTTCATGTTACAAAATAAACTAATTCGTTGATTCTAGGTGTGATGTGAGATGATGCGGGGAAAAGTGCGTTAAAGCATGAAGCGTGACGGGTTTTTGTTTTATTCAACTTTGACTATTTTTTTTTCTTTAAAGAAGAATATTACATGTAAGTATTTTTTTTTTAACATTATTCATTATACAACGCTTTTTGTAAACATCATCATTACAGCTTTTTCATTCTTACTTTTTGTACAAAAGACCGTTTACCCTTAACTAATTAACTTATAACTTCTTTAAAGTTTGTAATAATAACCTCAAGTAAGGTTAATATAATAAACTTGATCAATATTCTCTATCTATTTTTGAAAGTGGATAATTAATTTGGGACAATCCGAAAAAGAAATGTGGACTATAAATATAGGACGGAGAAAGTACATTTGTTTTTAATCTTTTTGTAAAAAATATCAAAAAGAGTTTAAGATCTTCATATGTTTTTAAAATTTTTATTTAAAAAAAAAGTTCAAAAGGAAATTAAAGTAGGAAGAAGATGAGGATAATCTAGTCATTTTATATTGGCAAAGGATGAAATCAGACCAAAGGTTTTCTTACAAGGATGTCACTTGTACTTTTCGAACTAAATGGATGAAACATGTAATTTGGGTAAATCACGAGGATGAGTTTTGCAATTTACTCTTTAAATATCGAGCGTTAAGCCGTTAACAAATTGTTTTGGACTTCATGGTTCTTGGATGTTTGGGTAATGGGCCTAATAGCTGACCTTAACGTCATTGAAATATCAAATATGAGAGTGTTTGGAAATTGGAGTTGATCAAGACATGCTAAAATATTAAAAATATTTATAATTGTCATCTCAATCTCATTATTGCCTTTAAGAAAGAAAAAAATTCGAATGAAGAAGATAAAACTTGGTATTAGTAGAAAATAAGTACGTATGTGGTTCAAAATTTGGATGTTATCCGCTAATGAGCATTAACAAGGATTTGATTTGGTTTGGAATGATAAAGATTACTATTGTTTAGAGTTGAACACATGTTTAAATACATACTTAATTCATTTAGATACACAAGTAAGCATGAATTTTAGTATTGAGAATCATTTTTCTTTAGTTTAAGTCCAATAAAACGAAACAAGAGAAAATATTACTACCATAAAATAAGAGTCTTATACTTTGCAAATGAAGAACAAATAGTAAATCACTAATAAGCTAATTATGTCATTTCACAATAGTACAAATATATCAAGTTATTTATTTTAATCAAATTGTACAAAACTACAAATATAGTTAAGAAAAGTTGGTAACCTTTTTTGTAACTAATTTTGCCAAATGGAAAGAAAATGATTCACGTCTTCTTATTGTCTTCACTCCCATCTTAGACGGCAAACTTCACTTTCAAAAAGAAAAAGACTTGGGTCCATAGTCTACTCATGATAGAGTGTCTTGTGGGTTAAGTTTAAATTCCACGTATAATTTTGATTTTTCAAAGTTATGATATTTTATATATTTTTTTAATTTCATAATATTTATAACCTAAGTTGTGCTACAGAATTTGAAATTTCTTCCACTAGCTATAAGCATAAACTCAAATAAAAAAACCATGCTTGCCTTTGATGAAGTGAATGGTAATTATAACATGGCCTATCAACCAAAACTCCACCCCCTCACAAAACAATCAGATTTCACATTTTGTGAAATCCCAAAAGAGAATAATCAAAGAAAACAAGATGATATTGAATCACCACCCCTTTGGTGTAATAATGTTCGTTCTAATGGCACGTGTCGATCACCTGCCACGACAAAAATGGCACAAGCAAGGAATGAGTTCATGGACATGCTTGACGACTTGCCAGAATCATGTTATGAGTTGTCGTTAAAAGATATCGTCACAAAGGATACAAAGCCCGAAATGAAGGGGAATAAAAAAGGTGAGAAAAAGGGTCCAATTTCAAGAAGTGTAAGCCTTGATACGGGTGTTTTTCTTCTTAAGATGTTTGTCCCGAGTTCTTTGGGCTTGAAAAAACAAAAGGTTTGTCGGAGTACTTCAGTGAATGATTCGAAGAAACGTCTTGGTGATACGAAACAATGGAAGACTTGGTTTTTTGTTGATAACAAAAGTAACCTCAATAGTAGATCACGAAACAATAGTAGGTGTTGTTATGCTAGTGTCCCCCAAAACAGGTATATGTTCTTTCTTTTTATTTTGGATTTTTTTATGACAGCCATTACAATTAGTAGTAGATATATCATCATTAAGTTTAGCAGAAAAATTGTTGATAAGAAAAAGTTTTTTTTTTTTTTTTTTTTTTTTTTCAAACATTAACCATGATATTTAGTATTTTACCCAAAGAAGTTCATGAGATTCATGTAAATTGAATCATTCACGAACTGAAGTCTTTTTTAACCGCAAAGAGTCGCAGTAATTTGCGTTGGTAGCATAGATCGATATAAATTAATAGCACATTTTGGACTACAAGATCCATTGGAATATTTGTATTCACTTCTTGATAATTTTTCTCCTCAAACCATGATTGAAAAAAACTTAATAGTTTGTACGATGTGAATTTTATATGAAAATTTTCACTTGGTATGTTTGTATTTTAGTTTCTTGACACTTGGTTGTTGGCTCGTTGTGCATGTAGGTACGCAGAAGAGACATTTAAGCCTGGATGTTGGTTTAATTTAACGAATCGAAAGGGGTGCAGTTTGTTTTGATTGAATAGGGACAACAACTCCTATATATATCATACGATTCATATTTTAGTAGATTTTTTTTGTAGATCTTTAAACATGTAAACTAGATGAGATATTTCTTATCATTTTCTAATCTCTAGATGAAACAATATGGCAGTGCTTATACTATTGTACAGTAATTAGAACAATTGCACAACTTTCTTTTACGGAAACAGTTTATTGTGTCTGCACGTACGTACTTCTCCTAAAAAGAAATGACGTAGAAATGGTTTACGACTTTGATCTTGATCTCTACCATCTGAAGCTATCAAATAAACAAAAATACTAGGAAAACCCAAATAAAATAACTAACGCAAATGTTTGTTACCGTTAAAGGACTCTTATTACGTGCACAGTTTTCTGTTTATTATACAATATATACAATATTATTTTACCAAGAACCTCAAATTTCAACATCTTAAAGTAATAAGTTAAAGTGTTTGTATATGGCACAAGATAAGTAAACTTTCATTGGACTTGAATCTAGTAAAGTTTCAAAATCTCATGAATCTAAGATCTTACGGAGTATATCAAGAATGTGTATGAGGATATTTGTTTGTTTTCCTTTATACTGTGATTAAAGGGAATTCATGCATAAAACCTGATGATCAAACAAACAGACTTGTAAAACCGACCATGTAAGAACACATGTGTTGAGAAAATAATTCATTATATCAATGTATGATTCGTGAAATTACTTCATAAGAATCAGGTAATACTTTTGGGCAGGTATGGCCAAAAACATGAAATTTAAGTGGTTGGGATAAGCAAAACCACATAAAAAAGTTGAAGTTTAGCATCACCTAGAAATACTCCGTAACTAGCTAAATAATCGGCACGCTTTTCATATTAGATGAAAAAAGGAAGCCGCGAATTGTAGGAAATTAAAAATGCTTAATTTGCCCAAACTGTACTCCCTGGCAAACTGTTCCATTACTTCTGGTCGTTGAAACTTATGTCCATCCTAAGTTTGGTTTTCCCTCTTGATTGTCATGCTCCTAGCTATTGATCCAGGTACTTTTGAAGAGTTATAAGCTCTTGTTGCTCGATTTCAATAATTCATTCTTTTTTCCATTAACTTCGGTAGCACCACAAGGTTCTTGAACCGAGTGGCAATTTTCAATTTTAAGCTACAAAGTTAAGAAAACCGAAGGATGAGGATCAACTTATTTTAGTTCTAAAAATTTGCAAAATACAGAGATTTTAGACGCCAAATATTAGTTAATGTGATAAATTTTGATCTAAAGTTCCAAAATATGAAGGTCTCATGCAGATGACATGAACAAAACGGAAAGATGATTACCCGAATGCACCAACTACAAGGATTTATCTCGTCCTTAACTCTTGTTTGATCTCGTCAAAAGAAATGTGTTTCGGTAAAAACAGTCACTACTAAATAGTAAATACATTTATGAAAAATTCTCAATTATATATGTTAACTTAGCTATAAGGTTTTTAGCGTGTAATTGTGGAAAGTAGTATTTAGAAAATAGGGAGAGACTTTAGAAGTCAATGTTGGGGTTGCGGTCATCATCTTCACATTAATTTTCTAACCCTTTAAGAACTTTATTGCTATTGACTTAAAAGTCATTTTCCTTTAACCTGTTTTTCCAGGGAGTGAGTCCCACAATTGAGGAGACTTCGAGTCAACATGCACAACACGTGTCATATACGTTAATATAAAAAATGTCTGCTCTAAGTCATCATGCAACATTATATTCACAATGAAAAGTAACGGTATTTCTAGTATGCACTTGGGCTTGCTGGTAATTCTAGTTTGCTTTTTTTCAAGCAATGCCGTTCAGTCAGATATCGATTGCCTAAGATCCATTAAAAACACCCTGGAAGACCCTGACAATCTTTTATCTTCCTGGGATTTCAACAATAGTACTGAAGGTTTCATATGTAGATTTACTGGTGTGGAATGTTGGCACCCTGATGAGAACAAGGTTCTGAATATTCACCTATCAGACATGGGTCTTAGAGGACCAATTCCAATGGGCTTAAAAAACTGCACCAGCTTAACGGGATTAGATCTTTCTGGCAACCACCTCACAGGACCCATTCCTTCTAATCTTTCAGATGTTTTACCATACATCTCGTCTCTGGATCTCTCGTCCAACTACTTCTTAGGTTCAATTCCACCTAGCATTGGCAATTGCAGCAACCTTAATGTTCTAAGGCTAAATAACAACCACCTAACAGGAGAAATCCCTCCATCATTGGGTGGACTTAACCGTATCAAAGAATTTAGTGTTGCTCACAACAGATTAATAGGAGAAGTACCCTTCTTCAGCAAATTTACTGCCTCTGCATCAAGCTATGCACGCAATAAAGGACTTTGTGGAGGTCCTTTGAGAAGCTGCAATGAAGATGTCTTTTTTTCAGGGTTTGAGGTTGGATTTCCTGTTTCTACAGTCTTAACTATGTTGTCTATGAGCAACAAGACACTGTATCGCATTATCAAGAAAATAAAGGGAAGAAGGAATTACCTAATTCCAGAAACACCTCTAATCATATTTGCAGAGAATTTTAGCAGTGAAGCGAGCAAGGTAAAATCATCTCCCTTTACTCTCTCTAATTCCCTTTGTGTAATACTTTCCATGTGTAAATGAAAAGTTTGGTTTATTTAAATGGCGTAAAATAATAAATTTACATTGCTGAAAAGTAAGTTTTAAGATTTTTACCAAACGATGTATAATGTAGTTAAAGTAAAATATGTGTGTCTGTGTCCATGTAAGTATGAAGATTATAACTAATATGTAATTATTCTTTATCTCACAGATAAGTTCCATGGAAAAGTTTATATGTCGAATGAGTTTGGAGGAACTTAATATGGCCACCAATAGTTTTGACAATAAAAAATTAATCGGCCATGGAAACATGGGGATCATGTACAAGGCTATGTTTCCGAATGGTTTGCTGCTTGCAGTCAAGAGGCTTCATAAGTTCGAGACTTTTGAGAAAGAATTCTTATTAGAAATAGAAATTTTAGGAAGACTAAGGCATATAAATTTAGTACCATTGCTAGGTTTTTGCTATGAAAGGGAAAAGAAATTTCTAGTATACAGATACACGTGTAACGGAACCCTCCATCAATGGCTACATTTTAGGCCACAAGTGGAGGGTAAGAAGATGGGGTGGCCTAGATAGCAATAGGAATAGCACGAGGACTTACATGGCTGCATCACAACAACGTCCTCCGAGTGGCCCATCTCAAAATCAGCTCAAAATGTATCTTACTAGATGATAAATTTGAGCCCAAGATATCAAACTTCGGTAACTCAAATATCTTGATGAACACATGTTGGTTTTATGGATATAAATTAGTAGACGTGAGTTATGATCGAACTCGAGACTATGGGATTGCACACTTTACGTATGAGAATTTAAAGTTAATAATTAAATATAAATGTTGTATTTATTTATTTATTAAACAAAATAACTAACGGACGTTAAGTAATTAATGTAATGGACTAACGGGCGTTAAAGGTATTTGGAAAAGGACTAGATTGCAAAGTTTGGAAGTTTCCGGAATCCCTTGGGGATGTGTTGGACCGATCGGCCAAGGGAAAAGGAAAGAAAGCCAAAACTTGTTCACCAAGTTTGCTTGGGGTATATAAACAAGGCTAAGGGTCTTGTTTTTTGCATCTCTTGTATTCACAAGCTAAACCCTAAATTGTTTGTGTGTGTTTTTGCTCTCCAAAACCGGTCGACACCCCTATAGGGTCGATCCAAGTCTTTCCACAAAACCAAGTTATTTGTTTTATAAAACTAGCATTACTTTAATTCGGTTTAATGCGTGTGTACAAGAACATAGTAATAACACACTATTGTTATTATCTTGGATTGAATTACAAAACGGTAAGGGGTAATTCATATAATCCTAACTAAATCAAATTAGGGTTCATCCGTTGCTAGTTTGTGGATTTGATTCTTGTTCGGCTAGAATCAACAAAGGTACGCATATTCTTTATGTTAATTAATTATTCGTTAATACATCCTATACGCTTCCGCAATATTACTTTGATGTTTTGTGATTATTTATTTGAATGTCTTAATATACAATTCCAACAGTGGCATCACGAGTCATTGGTTTTAATGAGTAATTAATTACATAAACGCGTAATAAAACAAATACTTGTATGTTGTTTGCTATGTTAATCTAGGGTTTATGTTTAATTTATGTTTTGGTCGAATTTTTTTTTTACAAATTGGGGCGTACCCTATTTTTTTTAAAATCGACATACACATAAATTTTTTAGGGTTTTGAAAATTGTTTGCTAACCTTATTAAAACCTAGAATTAATATTGATTACGTGATTAATTCATGAATAATTTGTTATGTGTCATGGAATTTTTATATGCGATCTTGTGACTTACTTGTATAAATTGTTATGATATCCATGATTATACATGCATGTTAGTCATGGATAAGTTGCTGATATATTGTTTAATTGTTGAGACATATTTGTTTACGATAAATCTTGAATTGGGAAGACTCAATTAATATATTAATGAATCAATTATGTGCAATTTGGTATAATTAATTAAGGGTTTATGCAATCGATTCATCGATGTATGTAGCTCACTTTCTATTCTTTGAGTGAAAACCCTAAATTAATATATACATTAATTTAACCTAGATATTGATTATTAATAGGGTTTTATCGAATAAGTTGCATGTGGCTACTTGTTTACGTATAAATTGTTTATTATGTGCGCATTGTTTTTAGTAGTTTATTTTTATTTGTTACTTGTTTGTTTATTATGTTAGGCGGTTTTAAGCAAAGGGTAATTTTGAATAGAAAATAATACGGACTACACAATGGCGAAATTTAATTGTTTTGGAAGAGTTAAGTTGTCAAAATAGTTTAATTGATTGGTGACTTTGGTACAATGAGTGAACGGCTCACCCATTCGAATGAACTATAAAGGGGTTAATTAAGAAGTGCGCATGATCACTTTGAATGGATGTCTAAGGTTATGCCTTTTCGCACACGGTCCTCCGCCTCTGTAAGTTCGAATGGAGCTACTTAGTAAGCCATATAATGTACAAGCTCATCTTAAGGCGAATTAGTTTTAATTCCATGCGCCACTTCGGTGGTAATTATCCGAAACACTAAGTGTTTACACTTATGCAAAAGTACGGTATAATGGATGATAATTAATACTAAATTCCTTGATTGGTGAACCCAATACCTCAATCAAAACTTTGATAATTTGATCTTTATGAATTGGTAATAAAAGTTTTTATTAAATTTATGCTACAAGATGAATGCATGACATCTTTGTACATATTTGATTTGACCACATAAAATCAAAACTAGTACCCTTTTAAAATTAAGAATATGCCATCTAATTAAAAGGAACACTTGAAGTTGCAATTTACGTCATGACAAGACTTGGCGAGATTGTGATGGAGAGGTAAATCTCTATGTAAAGTCGGACCTTACATGGACATATTTGCGAGTTCTTTAAGTTAGACACTTAAGTTGAGTAGGAAGTGAGACACGGACTCAATGGCATAAGATGGGATGAAACATGTTTATATTTGCAATAGCGTTGGAAAATATAAATCCCATAATGATCTAGGAGTTGGAAATTGTTTGCCAATTAATGTTCGACAGATTACCTTATTATATGCGTTTGTTGCTAGCAGATCAACTGATGTAATGAACCTATGATAATTTGGATCCTAGTTTTCGAGAAAATTATATGGTTATATGTTTATATTACCGTTGGGTGTATTTGTTTTCTTGAAAAGTGTATTATCGAAAATACTAATACTTGAACTTTTTTCTGTAGAAATGGCTCAAAACACCGATAACACTAACACTGCTCTAAATTATGCGTTCAAAAGCTTTTTGATCGAGAAAAGTTGGTAGCTCTAAGAATTTCAATGATTGGCACCGCTCTTTGAGAATTGTCTGTAGAGTTGCTGACCGTATGAAATATCTTTATGAACCTTGCCCTGCTGAACCAACTGGTCCTGAAGCTACTCGAGCTCAAAAGGACGAGTGGAAACTGGAGTATAAGCGTCATAATGATGTGGCTTGTCATAATGATGTGGTTTTCTAGGAGCCTTGCTCGAGTTGTACTAGAGGCATCGAAGTGTTGCTAGACGCTAACCGAATGTGATCACTCTATTAAGATATATCCAAGTGGGAGCTGTTGGTTTTATGGATATAAATTAGTAGACGTGAGTTAGGATCGAACTCGAGACTATGGGATTGCACACTTTACGTATGAGAATTTAAAGTTAATAATTAAATATAAATGTTGTATTTATTTATTTATTAAACAAAATAACTAACGGACGTTAAGTAATTAATGTAATGGACTAACGGGCGTTAAAGGTATTTGGAAAAGGACTAGATTGCAAAGTTTGGAAGTTTCCGGAATCCCTTGGGGATGTGTTGGACCGATCGGCCAAGGGAAAAGGAAAGAAAGCCAAAACTTGTTCACCAAGTTTGCTTGGGTATATAAACAAGGCTAAGGGTCTTGTTTTTGCATCTCTTGTATTCACAAGCTAAACCCTAAATTGTTTGTGTGTGTTTTTGCTCTCCAAAACCGGTCGACACCCCTATAGGGTCGATCCAAGTCTTTTCCACAAAACCAAGTTATTTGTTTTATAAAAACTAGCATTACTTTAATTCGGTTTAGTACGTGTGTACAAGAACATAGTAATAACACACTATTGTTATTATCTTGGATTGAATTACAAAGCGGTGAGGGTAATTCATATAATCCTAACTAAATCAAATTAGGGTTCATCCGTTGCTAGTTTGTGGATTTGATTCTTGTTCGGCTAGAATCAACAAAGGTACGCATATTCTTTATGTTAATTAATTATTCGTTAATACATCCTATACGCTTCCGCAATATTACTTTGATGTTTTGTGATTATTTATTTGAATGTCTTGATATACAATTCCAACAACACAAGTGGTATCCCTTCAAGCGGTTGCACTTTTGTGGTTCCAGATGCTAGTCCTAGTCCTTACAAAGAGGATGTTTATAAATTTGGGATTTTGTTGCATGAGTTGGTTATAGGTAGAGAACCATCTAATTGGATTAACTCCCTGACCGATCCTAGTAGAGTAGCAATTATGATTGATGAATGCTTAATGGGGCAAGGATTTGATGAGGAAATACGTGAAACACTGAAATTGGCAGAAAAGTGCATTCGAGCACAAATAGATGGGGAAATATGTTGCACAATAATTGCATAAGTCTTGTGGTGTATATGTAACAAACAGAAGCCAAGGGGCTGAACATGTTAGTTTGGTAGTTAATAACCGAATAGCGGTTATGGTAGTTATAGTTGGTTAATTACAGAAAGTTATACCCTTTCATGAAGGGTCACAATGGTTCGTATGAACCCTATATATATGTAGTACACAGAATCATTTTAGGGTGTGTCAAAGTACAATGTAAATAGTTTATGTTGTTAGTAAATATAGAATCAATTCTTGTTATATCTTGTCAATCTTGTGTCGAATAAACCTGTGATAAACATGTGCAACAACGATTCTACATTGGTATCTAGAGCCAAAGGTTCAAAACCTGGGAAATGGCATAAAATAAAAAAAAGAAGATTGCAAGATTTTAAGTTTGATTCAACTTTCGATCAAGAAGATCAAAAGAATTAGAAGGGAAGACGACACCAAGGATTGTTGGCGCAACAATTCCGAAGAATGAAATACAGTTCTTTGGAAGAAACAAACTTACAAGGCGACAACAGGAAGACAAGGATGCGATTAAAGAATGCTATAAGGAGTACATAGCATTGGTGAAGATATACTACGAGGAGGCAAAGAGGGTGCAAGGAAAACCAGATGATGTGGTAGGGAATGGCGAGAGAGTCTGCAGACATTCATGGACCACAGGTTGATGTCTGAGTTGATCTTGGCGTAGAGGATGCAGGAAGAATCTCCAAGGAAGAGATGCGAGGGCGCAGGATGTTGTTAGATTGAAGGGCAACATGGAAGAGACAAAGTTTGGAGTCGGGTTTAAGGGTTTTGTTTCGAAAAGAATACCAAGGCGTGGTAACAAAGATTGTGTGTAGGAAACTTAGTGATTTCAAAGAGACTGAGATCAAGGAAAACACACAAGAAAAAGGCAACGTGGAGAAGTTAGTAATACCGAAAAGAAAAAAGGAGAACTCGTTTGGTTTGTTGGACAGAAACAAATTCGACACAAAAAGGAAACCGAAGGTTTTGGTTTAGAAAAAAAATGAGGCAACAACAACAATAGTTGGGGATTTGGTGATACTAACGCAAAGACAAGAAAGGAAGAAAGAACGCAGGAACATCCGGAAGACATTGATCTTGACCAAGAAAATGGAAAGGGAGAATGCGATGAAGATTTGAAGAACAAGACTTAAACAATTAGGGAGGAAATGTTGCACAATAATTGCATAAGTCTTGTGGTGTATATGTAACAAACAGAAGCCAAGGGGCTAAACATGTTAGTTTCGTAGTTAATAACCGAATAGCGGTTATGGTAGTTATAGTTGGTTAATTACAGAAAGTTATACCCTTTCATGAAGGGTCACAATGGTTCGTATGAACCCTATATATATGTAGTACACATAAACATTTTAGGGTGTGTCAAAGTACAATGTAAATAGTTTATGTTGTTAGTAAATATAGAATCAATTCTTGTTATATCTTGTCAATCTTGTGTCGAATAAACCTGTGATAAACATGTGCAACAACGATTCTACAAAATATACATGCTTCAAGTGTATCAAGAAATGCATGCCATTCGAATATCAAGCAATGAAATATCAGTTGATTTAGGTATGAATATAGAAGATAACTAGGGAGATGTGTAGCGCCGCACACTAAATCTATACGCGTATTCATAAGATATCCAAGAACCTCCTGTTGCGTTTGTAGCGTATAATCAGTATGTACTTTCTAGTATAACGGGTATAATGAAAAGAAATTCTTATTGTATGATACATAGAGGTCAAATAATCAATTTTAGATAATCAGGTTTGGGATTTGCATTTTCAGTAATAAATTATATACGCGTTTGTAAAACTGCATTTTGCGTCCAAGAAAAGGCTGATAATCACTTTTCTAACGGTTTTCCAAACGCTATTTTATAGACTATCTGCCGCGAGCCCGCGATAGTAATGAAAATCACTAACAAAACGTAATCTAGAACTCCTCTTAGTAGAAGCTCCATCTATTCGTCATTATCTATTGTGATCAAGGCAGTAGCATCCAAATGAACAACAAAAGAACTAAATAAATGTTCGTAACATCATTACATACTCCAGATGACAGTAATTAACATGAACAGCAATTAAGAGCAAAGGTTAATTTTAAATATTAAGCTGTAAGGGTGCGTTTAGTTAGAGAAAAATTCTCTTGTTTTCTATCTCTAGTTTTGTAAAAGCTTGGAAGGAAATTTATCTTCACAAAACACTTGAAAATTTAGAAAAAATTCTCTTGTTTGTATTTTCTATTTTGAAATAGGGAAGGAGGGTTGTGGGTTACAAAGGAAAACAACTAAAATTTATTTTGTAGTTTTCTTGTTAAGTTAGAAATAAGCGGTTGTGTTTTGCAAAATATTACATTGGAAAACGTTAATTTGAACGCGATCATTTTTTTCCTTGTTTTTCATAAAATATTTTGTAGAAAACAAAGGTGTTTTCCTTCAATTAAATGCACCCTAAGGTTTTATTAATTGGAGACAAAGTATACATCATACGCCATGCTTTGTGTTATGATCAGATTTATGACGTTGATTTTTATAGTAGGGAGTGCAAAATTGAAGGTGAAGTTTGGTAATTAGCGGCATTTTGCGGGTTCTTGTTTTGCTAAAAAAATAGCAACGAATATTTTCTAAGTAACGTTTTGGTATGTAAATTTAAAATAATATAAGTAAATGTAACATATTTTCATAAAGTGTTCTAATATGAAATGTTGGCATGCCATACATGTTACTAACTTTAACTTGCTAACACATCAAAATTTGCATATTGAAACATTTTATTAAAGTTTGTTACATTTACTCATGTTATTTGAAGTTTACGTACCAAAGTGGGACTTAATTAGGAGAAAGTTCTTTGCTTTATATAACCTAAACCCTTTTGTAAACCGTGGTATGCATTTTCTGTTTAATTGTGGTTTAAGTTGACTTAATCTATTGAGATGTTTGTTATCACTAGGTGTTTGGCTAAACTTATAATGACGCAAAGGTTTTAATTATCACTAGGTGTTTGGCTAAACTTTTTTGAGATGTTTATTAGCTTATCGTATTATCATATTACAATAACTTTTTCAAACACTTAATGAATAGTATTTACCAATAGATTATTGGAAGGAGAAAAAAAGCAGACCATATGCTAAACTCATAAGCTTTTTTGAGAAAGTTAGTTTACTTTTATATGTGCGATGGATATTGGTGCCCAACACAGCTACATTGTGTCTATGCTCCTCAAAGGTTAGAAATATAAGGTAAATCACATATACAAGGTTTATGGTTCATTAATCTTTTTGAGTGAGTTTGCTTTTGCTCCTAATATTTCAATTGAAATGTGATCGCACCAATACTATCTATCTAATTGGATTAGTTTGATTACATCTATAACTGGTCAATTGATCAAATTTGAGATTATTAATTAACTGAGAATAAAGTGGATAAATGAATCATAAATTTTCTAAATGCATACAACATTTTGAGTAATTTTAGTAGCACAAATGAATCCAAGGCTGATGTTAAGGAATGTACAAATTTTCAGTGTTTTAGAGTATGTTAGAGTCAACCCAATTATAGGAACACAAATGGGCTAAAAGCTAAGGCACTAGCCCAATACTAATTTTTCATATACTAAATTCTATAACTTGATCCAAAACTTATTTCGTCACTAACGTTTTGTGATATACATGAGTTCTCCCTTTTTTTATATTTTTCCTTTTTTTTCTTTTTTTTTTTGGAAAATCTTTTATATTAGATTTAAGGATTTTATTACTTTAGTATATTTACAAGTATTTTGAAAAAAAAACATAATAAGTTTACAACTTTTGCCATGTATTTTCTAAATAACATTAGATACTTACACAAACTAGTATAATCAATTTATACGATCTCGTCGTAACGCAGTGAAGATAAATATTCTGGCTATAACTTTTCATCAAGTCATCTCAGCTCTTTGTTCCTACCTATAAACTGCATTAAGCAAATGCAACTTGTTATAAGCAAGATAACAAAAGCACATAACGCATTCATGTCATCGGCAACTTATCAAACTGACAACTAGCAGTAGAACCAGAGAAAATTCAGCTTGCTTGATATAATATGAACAAAACCAACTTGAATAATAATACTTCGATCTTAATCACTAGTCACTAGCATTGTAAGGTCGTTATCGCTAAATAATTCTTTGTTATCGAGTTTAGAAAATTGCAGATGCAACAATTACCCGGATTTATCTCGTTCTTAACCCAAGTTTGATCTCGTCAAAAGAAATCAGCTTAGGTAAAAAAACAGTCAATTTAATACAAAGTAGTATTTAGAAAATAATGAGAAACTTCAGAAGTCAAAATTGGGGTTGGTGTTATCCTCATCTGATTTTTTAATCCTTTCAGGATGTTATTGCTATTGACTTTTGATGCAAACAACATTTCCCACTCTTACTCCACCATGTTTCCTATAGCCTGTTTTTCTAGGGAGTGAGTCCCACAAGTGACTTGAGACTTTGGGCCAACGCAACGCGTTTCATCTACATTTGATACTGGAGCTGTTTCATTCAGTCATAACGCAAAGTATCGCTATATTCACAATGCAAAGAAACGGTATTTCTAGTATGCACTTAGGCGTGCTAGTAATTCTAGTTTGCTTTGTTTCAAGCAATGCCATTCAGTCAGATATTGATTGCCTAAGATCCATTAAAAACATCCTGGAAGACCCTGAGAATATTTTGACTTCCTGGGATTTCAGCAATAGTACTGAAGGTTTCGTATGCAGATTTACTGGTGTCGAATGTTGGCACCCTGATGAAAGCAAGGTTCTGAATGTTCACCTATCAGGCATGGGTCTTAGAGGGCCGTTTCCAATGGGCTTAAAAAACTGCACCAGCTTAACGGGATTAGATCTTTCTAACAACTACCTCACAGGACCCATTCCTTCTAATCTTGGAGATATTTTACCATACATCACATCTCTGGATCTCTCCAATAATAATCTCACAGGTCCAATTCCACCTGGCATTGGAAATTGCAACAGCATCAATATCCTGAAGCTTAATAACAACCTCCTAACAGGTCATATTCCTCAGGAATTGGGAGGACTTAATCGCCTCAAGGAATTTAATGTTGCTAAGAATAGATTGTCGGGAACTGTACCTATATTTTCCAGTAATACCTTTGGTGCAGAAAGCTATGCAAACAACCTAGAACTTTGTGGAGGTCCCTTAACCTCATGCAAGAATGAAGACCATGATGATACATATTTTTCTGATCCTCAATTCCTTTCAGGGTTCACAGCTGGAAATTCTCTTTTTACATTCTTTAGTATCTTGTTTATGTTCTCGTGTTGGCCTAGACTGTGTATGAGCAACATGAGATATTCTCATATCTTGATCAAGATACTAAAGAGACGAAAGTATCACCTAATTCAAGGAATCCCCCAAATCCTACTTGCAGAAGAAATTAACAGCGAAGAACGGAAGGTAAAATCCTCTCTCTTGTAAAATATTAATATTAAGTAGATGAAAAATGTGAGACACATTTAGGGGTAAGGAAAGTGTTGGAGATAGAAGGTCGATGTCACATTGATGTGGTGAAGTCGTTGACATGTCTGAAAATTAATGTGTGAGTGTTTGTTTAATGACACACAGGTCACCGCCATGGAGAAGTTTATATGCCGAATGAGTTTGGCGGAACTTGAAATGGCCACAAATAATTTTGACAATAAAAAAGTAATCGGCTACGGATACATGGGACTCATGTACAAGGCTATGTTTCCAAACGGTTTGCTGCTTGCAGTCAAGAGGCTCCATAAATTTGAGAGCTTTGAGAAAGAGTTCTTACTGGAAATAGAAATTTTAGGAAGATTAAGGCACACAAATTTAGTACCATTACTAAGTTTTTGCTATGAAAGTGAAAAGAAATTTCTAGTATACAAATACATGTGTAATGGAACCCTCCATCAATGGCTACATTTTAAGCCACAAGTGGAAGGCAAGAAGATGGGGTGGACTTTAAGGTTTAAGATCGCAATAGGGATAGCACGAGGACTTGCATGGCTGCATCACAACAACGTCCTCAGAGTAGCGCATCTTAAAATCAGCTCAAAATGCATCTTACTAGATGAAAAGTTTGAGCCCAAGATATCAAATTTTGGTAACTCGGATATCTTGATGAACACAAGTGGTATCCCTTCAAGTATTTGCAATTTTGTGGTTCCTGACTCTGGTCCTAGTCCTTACAAAGAGGATGTTTATAGCTTCGGAATCTTGCTGCTTGAGTTAATTACTGATAAAGAACCATCTACGTGGATCAACTTTCCAACCCATTATGTGTGCGGTGGGGAGTTAAATGTGATTGATGTATGCTTAATGGGACAGGGATTTAATGAGGAAATATATGAAACACTTAGAATAGCAGAAAAATGCATTCAAGCACGCACAGATGGGGCGACAAGCATGCTTCAAGTGTATCAAGCAATGCGAGCCATTGGAATATCCAGAAACGAAATTTCTATTGATTCGGGTATGGATGTAGAAAATAATGAAAGAGTTGTGTAGTATTGCATACAGTTCAATTGCTGTTTGTAATCAATAAGTATTACCTGTATCCACCATATAGACACATATATTATGCTTTGTGATTTATCATTCAACCAAATTTAGCTTATCTCTGTTATGTTCAAAACAACAAAAATCCTATGTCTTCAACGAAAAAAAAAGAAGACAAAAAGCTACACACTATAACTCACGGCAGTTACAATGTTAAATAAACAAAAACCGATATTTTTTCAAACAGAAAATACAAATTTTAATGTTTTCAGACATACCTTTCCTCGCCATGATTGTAATCACCATCCACTTTGTTCTATCATCCAACTGGATCTGATTTACGACGTCAGCGTTCTGATTGACCTACACAATCAGTAGCTAATACGAGACAAACCAATTTAGTTAATTCTCCGTACTCGTTTCTTCTTGTTAATACTCCATACTAATTTAATTATTCAATACAGTTTACTAGGATTGATCTTAAAAGTAGCAAATTTGTCAGTTTGGGTACAACATAAAAATGGTGGAAGATCAATTTTGGAAAGAGTTGCTGAAGCTACTACTATACTCTGTATATAACTACATTAATATAAATAATCAACAATTATTTATGATAAGTTGTTCTAACAGGTAAAGAAAAGTATGATGTTACTTATTGAAAAATTAAAAGCTTACAATGATCATCTCAAAATATTAGAGATGTGACTGATTCACATTGTCCAACTTAAACTTAAATGGCATAATCTACAATATCATTAACAACAAATGCCAGAGTAAGTTTATTATCCCTTGTCAATTATCTAACAATTATTTATCTTTATAATACTTGAACAAGTCAATATTGCGGATTGGTGTCACCAACTCCAACATAAATAAATTATGGATTTTGTCACCTTCCCTTTACCGTATATTGCTTGCAACAGGGTCCTAAAACACACCTTAAGACTTTTGGACTATAAATGTATATAACCATAGTCAATATTTCACCTGCAACACTAGAATACTAAACTGAAAATGAAAACAAATAAGATTCTTAGTACGGGCCTGTTGATGCTAATCATACTAGCTCGCTCTGCTACAAGCCAAGATGTTGAATCAGACGTCAGTTGCCTAAGATCCATCAAAGAATCATTGGAAGACCCTTTGCCGAGTCTTTCTAGCTGGAAATTTAACAACAATTCTGAAGGTTTTATCTGTGGCTTTACCGGTGTTGAATGCTGGAACGTTAATGAGAATAGGGTTCTGACAATGCGGCTACCAAAGATGGGACTCACAGGACCATTTCCAACGGGGATAAGAAACTGCACCAGCATGCAAGAATTAGACCTTTCAGGCAACTACCTGTCGGGATCCATTCCTTCTAATCTAGCAGACGATTTACCGTTCATTGTGTCTCTGGATCTCTCAAACAACAATTTATCAGGTTCAATTCCGTCTAGCATTGCCAATTTGAGCTTCATAAGTACTCTAAGGCTTGAAAACAACCACCTAACAGGCCAAATCCCACAAGAGTTGTCTACACTTCAACTAGCAAATTTTAGTGTCGCTAATAATAGATTGTCGGGACCTGTACCTAAATTTATCAATATTAAATTCCCTCCAGAAAGCTACGCACATAACCTAGGACTTTGCGGAGGTCCCTTGAAAGTCTGCAAGAATGAATACATTGATTTTCTTTCAGGGTTTGCGATTGCTTTTCCAATATTTACAATATTAAGTACCTTATTTATGTTATATCGTTCACCAAAATTTAGAACTATCAGTCACATTTACACTAATCTTCTTCCCATCAAGAAAATTGTGGGAATTAAGCATCCCCGGACTTTAAAAAGACCCGGGATCTTAGTTTCAGATGACAGTAGCAGCGAAGAGAGGACAGTGAAATCCTCTCTGTCTCTCACAAGTAATTACGAGTTTTACACGCAGGTTACTGCAGTGGAAGAGTTTATCCACCGGCTGAGCTTGGTGGAACTAAAAAGGGCCACCAATAAATTTGACATAAAAAATGTAATCGGGTATGGGAACATGGGAGTCATGTATAAAGGTGTGTTTCGAAACGGTATTCTGATTGCAGTCAAAAGGCTCCATAAATTTGAGAGCTTTGAGAAGGAGTTCCTATCAGTAATACAAATTTTAGGAAGATTGCAGCATGAAAATCTAGTACCACTTGTAGGTTTTTGCCTTGAAATGGGGAAGAAATTTCTGGTATACAAATTCATGGGTAATGGAACCCTCCATCAATGGCTACATTATAAGCAAAAAATTTATCCTAAGAAGATGAAATGGGCTACAAGGTTTAAGATCGCGAAAGGGGTTGCAAGAGGGCTCACATGGTTGCATCACAACAAAGTTTTCAAGGTAGCCCATCTTAGAATTAGCTCAAAATGCATCTTACTAGGTGATGATTTTGAGCCCAAGATATCGAAATTTGGCAACGCAAAGATGATGGTGAATGCTAATTTGGATCATTACAAAGATGATGTTTATAGCTTTGGGATATTGTTGCTTGAGTTGGTTACAGGCAGAGAACCATCTACTTTGATCAACTCCCTGGCCGATCGTAATACGGAAGCAATTATGCTTGATGAAAGCTTAATGGGGCAAGGATTCGATGACGAAATACGAGAAACACTAAACATAGCAGAAAAGTGTGTTCAAGTACAAACAGATGGGGAAATAAGCATGCTTCAAGTCTATCAAGCAATGTGTGCCACCGGGATATCAAACAAGGAAATTTCAGTTGATTTAGGTATGAATATAGAAGATAACTAAGAATATGTGTAGCATCATGCAGTAAGTCCAAATTGTTGCGCTTAAAGAATCAAATAAACATGTATCCACCAGATAAACGCATAAGGTGTTTGGCATTGCATAATAAAAGCGATTACATGATTAAGGGTGTTTGGGGTAGCTTTGATTTATACTTTTATATTGTTAACTATTTTTTTGCAATTTAACACAGCATATAAGTAGTTTTAAGGGTATTGGGGACTGATTATGGGATTAACTGGGAGCAAAATAAGCTTTATTTTAATAAGCAATTTGGAGTTGCCTAAGTGGTTTTAATAAGATATCCAACTATTAAACACACCCCCTAATGATCAGTTTCTACTTTCTGATGTTTGTGTATGGTGAAAAGGATTCTGATTGTTTCCTAGAGGTCATCTTATCAGTTTAAGCTAATTTAGCGGGCTTATTAGCTATTTAACTTTGTAAAAGCTCATAACCTCACTTTTTCCAGCTTATGGGCATATCAACTTGAGCACTTGAGCTTCTGGCTTATTTAAGATCATAAGCTTATAAGCCGAAAAAATGGGCTTATGAGCTTTTCCGAAGTTACATAAGCTCATAAGCCTGTTACACAAACACCCCCTAATTGTTTTGGATTGCGTTTGTGAAACAGGTTATTCATTTTCAAATGGTTTTACCAAAAAGTAGTTCACCGCCTCCTGTTTTTAAACCTGGGTCTTATCTGTGGTAAAAGGCAGATAATTACTTACTTTTAACCGTTTATCAAAAGCTATTTCCTAAGTTTGCGTTTTACAAACGCAGTAATTACATAATCACTTAGAAAACGCAATCTAAAACACCCTCTAAGTAGTAGCTCCAACTTCCAACAAAATTTTGTTTAATTAATTAGAGTTCAAAGAGCGTACGTAATCACATCCACACACCTTCTACTGCATAATAACTTTCAGTCACAATGCGACATACCACTATAACACTGTGTGATTCATTGTTCCACCAAAATTAACCCTACTTATATGTAATACAGAAATATACTCCATCAGTGGCGGAACTAAGTCTAGAAGTGACTGGCTGCACATATTTTCTTCGGACTGTAATATAAGAAATTTAATCAATGTTTGAGGTTACTTTTCACTTATTAATATAGTAAATAAACTTCCACAAAGTAGAAACATTGTTTTGCAAGCAACAGCATTCAAATGAAGAACAAAATAACTAAACAAATATTCGTAAGATCATTACATACTGCAGCTGACACTGATCAAAATGAACAACAAATAAAAACGAAGGTTAACGTTATATATAAAGTGTAACGTTTTAGTTGGAGACAAATGTACCATACACCATGATTGTGATCACAGACTGATTTGTGTTATGATAGTCCATTTAGGTAGTAACAAGATGTAACTTGTTTAATCATGGTTTTTAAAAACGTACCACACATTTTTCAAACAGTTTCTGGTTTTTTCGGCTGGTTCCAACTAACAGAACTGATTAAATCGGCCGGTGTGGGCCGGTCCGGTTTTCATAACACCTTGTTCAGTCTTATGCTTCATTTATACTGTAATGGACAGGTGCAAGTGAATAATCTTTTTTATTCTTGACCACCTACATATCACTGGATTCGAACACATGACACTTTCAGTCAGGGTAATTATATAAAGGAAACGGTAGGGGTATGTTTGGTGAAATGGGCTCGAACAGGGCTATAAGCTAGAAGCGGGAGTTTATATTTTTATAAAGCTATTTGACGAATTAGTTAAAGCCGAAGCTTATTGATAGTCACTATATTTTAAAGAGTATTTAAATAATTTGACTAAATATAAGCCCAATAAACCAGTTTCCACTAGGGTGTTAATCAGGTCGGGTTGGTCGGGTTCGGGTCAAAGTCGGGTCAAGGCTAAGAAAACATACCCGAACCCAACCATATTTGAATTTGAATTAGTCGAATTTGGGTTCGGGTCAACCCGAATATGCGTAGAATATAATAAAAATACCTATTTATACTCATTTAAATAGATAACTTATAAAATTATATTAGAAAAAATATATAAAAAAAAACCATTACTCGGTCAATCGAGTCGATTTGAACCCGATTTAGCAAACATTTTAACCCGATACCCGACCCTATATAGTATTCGGGTTACTTGGGTGACCCGAATAACCCAAATAAAATTATTGACACAAGTAACCCGATCCGAATAAGCTTAATCGGGTTCGAGTTCGAGTTGGGTCGGGTTTTTCGACACCCCTAGTTTCAACTGGTTTGGCCTTATAAAAGCTTTCATAAATCTATGTTACAAACAAATCTTATTTTGAAAGCTCCGGCCCTTATAAGCCTCGCGTCAAACACACCGTCTGCGTTTGCCCCTCAAAAATGAAAACTGCTAACTAAACCGCATACTTTGAGTTTATGGTTTCTTAAAACGCATTAGACAAGTTCGCCTTAGTTCGTATGGTTTCTTGGCTAATTATAATGCGAACACTATAAAACCGTTTTGAATAATAACAAAACCAACTCGATAAATACTACGCAAAAAAGCAGGTATGTGTCACCTACCAGTCCATCATAATGTTTATAGCTTTTTAGTTGCTTGTACCCAAAGCAAAGTTAGGTAGATTGGTTTGTCACTCACAAGCTTTATCTATCGATGAGAAATGATACATCGACCTAAACTTAGGCTTAAACTTAGACCTAAAATCACTTGGCATCATCATGATGAATTGTAAAATAAGTGGGTCCTTGTCTGCAGTCATCAGGATACTGACATTTGATTTTAGATCTAAGTTTAGGTCCATGTATCATTTTCCTTTACCAATTTATGTTTTTGTACATCCCATTTCATTGATCAACATTATCATGTATGTGACTATTCAGTAATCAATATGTTCATGCGATCAAAGGCAATGCATGTGACTGTTCATGCGATCAAACTTGTTGCAAACGTAACAATAACTGCTTATATGTAGCCAAGGACCACATACAACTTAAACTTATGGTCCACCTTTTCAATATAAAAATTCGCACAAAAATATCACGCTTTATGTCAATTTAAATTTTAAATATTCAACTTTATTATATTATTTTATTTTTTAATTTAAGGTATCCAAGTTTGTTTTTGTGCAATGTAAGATTTTCTTGATTTTTCGAAAGATGTTATTGATCATTTTTAAGCTGAAATGGTTAATTAAAAGTCACTTCGGCTAAAATTATGATTAGTAACTGCTTTTGAAAAGTCGAAAGAAATCTTTTATTACACAAAAAAAAATAACTTCAATGCCTTAAATTAAATAAATAAATAAAGTAAAATAAAAAATAAAAAATTGAGTGCCCAAATTCAAATTGACCTATAATGTACGAGTAATACATTTTTTGTAAGATTTGCCCTTTTAAATAGCACGCTCATAAAACAAACACATCGATTATCTAAATGTCTAATTATTTGGCTTGGTTTTTAATTTATACTTCTTGGTTGGTAACTTGATTGGGTCCGTTTGGTTCGTAAATAGGTATGGGAGTGAGATTCGGTTTGAAAGAAAAGGTGGAAAGAGAAAGGATTTGATTATTATAATAACGAGTATTGCGACCATCCGCCGCGTTGCGGCGGAGCTTTTTTTTTTTTACATTTTTATCTGGTAATTTATGTAACGAAAAAAAACGTTAAAAGTATGTAAACTTCAACTTAGATGTCAGGCACAACAATTTAGATAAAAACAGACATGGGAAAAATTAAAATTCCAATGATAGATAACCACATAAAACCCAAATTACAGACCGTTGAGCGTCAACACCCTCGTCGTCAACTCGTACAACTATATTCTGCTAAATGACCTGAAATTAATTAATTATTTTCAATCAATTATGCAGTTGGCAAACAAACGATGAAAAAATCCAAGCACCAAAACGAAGCAATTTCAACTTGCCAAAATAACGTAAAGTATGGCTCAGATCTGGCATGGCTGCAACCACAGCTACGCTGTGGTTACCTCGGCAAGATGCTTTCCAGAGAACAGTCATCATCGCCTTTACAAATAAACCACGGCCAGAAGCCGAATGCCGATGAAAAACAGGCTCAGAAAAGCATCCGGAAAAACAGGGTATATCCGGCATGGCTGCAAACCGAATAGGTTGCCGTGCCAAGTTCCGGGCAACCTCAGTTTTTCCGGAGCCCATATAAACTCATCATCGCCCCATTTATATATATACTAATAGCACGGAGCATTCTCACAAACTATGTTATTTTATTTCCTGCTTCTTTGTTAGTATTGATAACGTGAGTCATTTAAGTAACCAATGCAGAGGTAATATATTCTTAGACTATACATATGTCTACCTTGACCGAGCATTCATACCCATTCTATGTGGCACATCAGCATGCCGTGTGACCTGAAAAGAAATACCGGTCAGTTCATGCCATTGTGGGTAACTGGTATCCCATATGCGCTAATGCAACCTGAAAAGAAATACCGGTCAGTTCATGATAAACTTCAGTTATAACATTAGTTCAACATAAAGTAAATAGTTAAAGATTGCAACTTCGATCCAATTTACTTAGAATTGTAGCAACATGAAATATCTAGAAAAGTTGCAGCCTTTTATATGAAAGCTCAAAAGGGTATCAACTTAGAGCCAAATAAGTAAACCCCAATTCATTTTGAATGATCAATTGACGGATATCAAAACTAAGTAAGAAAGAGCGACTCATTTACCTTGTATTTTGTAAATAGCCATTGTCGACAAAAAGCTCAATGACAACGCCTGCACCGGGAAGTAAAATGCGATTGTCAACTAAAAATCATGAGTTTCATCTAATGAAAATCAAAGAGTAGGTAACTAAATTACAATTCATATCCAATAACCAAGATGGAGTAACCTAACATGAACCGAACTATTGGAAATTGCTTGTGTCTCAATAAATATCATTAGATTTCGTAATCTGTAATCTCACACTAATTTCTGACATGATAGCATATATTTCTGTTTCTTTTTATGCTGTTGTGGTCGACATAAAGCACAACCTTCAGTTAGGTACTCTCTTTATGAGATTAAAGTATGATACAAGGATTATATTACTGCCGACATATATTAAAATTGTAACGATTTGTTGCCCATGACGTTCCATGATAATTACAATAGCCAAGGATATTTTCAAAATGAGATCGATAGCATTTTCTTTTATCAGCTGATGTCCTATCAGAAACTACACTTTTCATAATATATGTTTTGAAAAGCAACAAATACATGTTCCAGTTATAGCTTTGATCTGCTGTTCGTAGCTTCATCTATTGTTCAACTCCTGAATGCCACCGCATCCTGTCCCTTTGCGCACAGTTTCCCGGGTTGAAGTTGCTTCACCTGAACTGATAGACAACATACCACCATGTCAGAACTCAACCCAATTCATGCTCGTTCGGGAAGTGTCATATTGTAACTTAAATGAATGGAATACCTCTAGGTAGGTGATCAAATACAAGCATGTTTGTTGCAGCAACGTCTGTAACAGTCGGTTGTGAGTCCCCGGATGTGCGAAAACTGGCTGTACTCGGAACACAGCCTGTGTTTCTGATACATCTGCAATACATGTAAGTAAACATGTGTAATCACAGCATAATAAATCACATAATAACTTGGAAAAAGGTTATTGCATGTGTACATTGGAACATTTTATTAAAGTTTTTTACATTTACTCATGTTATTTGAAGTTTACTTACCAAAGTGGGACTTAATTAAGAGAAAGTTCTTTGCTAATTATAACCTAAACCCTTTTGTAAACAGTGGTATGCATTTTCTGGTTAATTGTGGTTTAAGAAATGTGCTTCAGTAAAAAACAGTCACTGCTAAATACATATGTGAAAAATTCACAATTATTCAGTTAAAAATTTATCTGCTGATCGGTCATTTTTAAAGACGCATGCATTTATATGTTAACTTAGCTATAAGGTTTTTAACTTGTAATTGTGGAAAGTGGTATTTAGAAAATAGGGAGAGACTTTACAAGTCAATGTTGGGGTTGCGGTCATCATCTTCACATTTTCTAACCCTTTAAGAACGTTATTGCTATTGACTTAAAAGTCATTTTCTGTTAACCTGTTTTTCCTGGCCGGGAGTGAGTCCCACAATTGAGGAGACTTCGAGTCAACATGCACAACACGTTTCATATACGTTAATATAAGAAATGTATGCACTAAGTCATCATGCAACATTATATTCACAATGAAAAGTAACGGTATTTCTAGTATGCACTTGGGCTTGCTGGTAATTCTAATTTGCTTTTTTTCAAGCAATGCCGTTCAGTCAGATATCGATTGCCTAAGATCCTTTAAAAACACCCTGGAAGACCCTGACAATCTTTTATCTTCCTGGGATTTCAACAATAGTACTGAAGGTTTCATATGTAGATTCACTGGTGTCGAATGTTGGCACCCTTATGAGAGCATGGTTATGAAGATTCAACTATCAGGCGGTCTTAGAGGACCATTTCCAATGGGCTTAAAAAATTGCACCAGCTTAACGGGATTAGATCCTTCTTTCAACCAACTCACAGGACCCCTTCCTGCTAATATTTCAGATACTGTAGGTTTCCTTACGTCCCTCGATCTCTCCAACAACAAACTCTCAGGTCCAATTCCACAAACTATTGGCAATTGCATCTTTCTTAATGTTATAAGGCTAAATAACAACCACCTAACAGGCCAGATCCCTCCAGAATTGGGTGCACTTAACCGCCTCAAAGAATTTAGTGTTGCTAACAATAGATTAATAGGACAAGTACCTTACTTCGGCCCTAATTTTACTGCTCCTGCATCTAGCTATAATAACAACCTAGGACTTTGTGGAGGTCCTTTGGTTCCCTGCGAGGGTCATGAAGATCATGAAGATCTCTTTTTTTCAGGGTTTGAGGTTGGCTTTCCTGCTTCTACTGTCTTGATTATGTTGCTTATGTTCTACTGTTTACCAACACTGTCTATGAGCAACATGACAATGTATCGCCTGGTCAAGAAAATAAAGGGAAGGATGAATCACCATATTCCAGGAACACCCCTAATCATTTTTGCAAAGAATTTTAGCAGTGAAGCGAGCAAGGTAAAATCCTCTCCCTTTACTCTCTCTAACTCCCATTGTGTAATACTTTCCATGTGTCAATGAAAAGTTTGGTTTATTTAAAAGGCGTAAAATAATAAATTTACATTGCTTAAAAGTAAGTTTTAAGAATTTAGCCAAATGATGTAAAATGTAGTTAAAATAAAATATGTGTGTCTGTGTCCATGTAAGTATGAAGATTATTACTAATATGTAATTATTCTTTATCACACAGATAAGTTCCATGGAAAAGTTTATATGTCGAATGAGTTTGGAGGAACTTAATATGGCAACCAATAGTTTTGACAATAAAAAAGTAATCGGCCATGGAAACATGGGGATCATGTACAAGGCTATGTTTCCGAATGGTTTGCTGCTTGCAGTCAAGAGGCTTCATAAGTTCGAGAGTTTTGAGAAAGAATTCTTATTAGTAATAGAAATTTTAGGAAGACTAAGGCATATAAATTTAGTACCATTGCTAGGTTTTTGCTATGAAAGGAAAAGAAATTTCTAGTATCTGAGATACACGTGTGAACCCTCCATCAATGGCTACATAGTAGGCCACAAATGGAGGGTAAGAAGATGGGGTGGCCTTTAAGATTTAAGATAGCAATAGGAATAGCACGAGGACTTACATGGCTGCATCACAACAACGTCCTCCGAGTGGCCCATCTCAAAATCAGCTCAAAATGTATCTTACTAGATGATAAATTTGAGCCCAAGATATCAAACTTCGGTAACTGTTAGAATTTGGAGTATTAATCTGTGGCAAACATATCATTCTATCAGTTCCTAATGGCTTTTAAGTTATGATCATTGCAGAGATTCTCTGAGGGGTTATTCATGGACAAAGAATAAAGGTTTAAAGTTCCAAGAAGATGGTTTCTGTGAAGAGTTACTCATTTCTGGCGATGAGTCATTTATAGCCGTTAGAGGGTCTTAGTGTAACTTAATCTCCTATTTAATAAGTCCCTTAATCTAGGGTTACACACACTTGAGTGTGCGGTCTTTTGTATCACTCTTCTCTTCTCTTAGATCATTTCACCGATCTTGTCTTGTCTTTACATTCATATGATTATTGTCTCATTGACATTAATCTAATCTTGTAACATTTGGATACTATTAATCTAAGTCGACTATTGCGACTTAGATCCGAATAAAGGTTACATTGTTTATCTCATTGTTGCCTATACTTTCGTACATGGTATCGAGCTTGAGCTCATTGATTCTCTTGGCAACTATTGGTGGTTTGGGGTTATTGCTATTGGCGTAATCTTTGGTTATCTTCTACTTACAATTTGCCTAGACTAAGTGAATCTAGGGTAATTGTGATTTGTTCTTCCACGCATATTTCTCTGTAAGTCTATATCTTGTCTCTTCTTCAAACATACAGTACTTAAGTCTTTGTGGGTACAAACGGGTACACTAACATCTTGATCTGCCACCTTTGAGTGGTACGAATACCTGCTCTGGTTTACCCTAGTCCACAGGCTTGGTGCTTGTTGTTTCTTAAATTCAAAGTCTTACTTATCTATCTTTTGGTCTTATTATTATCTTTATCATTTTATTTTTACATCTTCTTGTCTTTATTATGGTTAATGGTGATAGTCTTTGGTGGTTCCACCGAGAAAGGCTTATCCTTTGGGGATGCTTTGTACTTACACCCTAATAACACTAATGGGACTCCCATTATTTCTATCAAACTCACAGGAACTGAAAATTATAAAATATGGAATATGGCCATGACCTTTGCCTTAAGGAACCATAATAAGTTAGGGTTTATTGATGGTACTTGCATAAGAAACGATTCAAACCCTAATCTTGCTAATCAATGGGATACTTGTAACTCGGTTGTGGTTACTTGGATTAATTCTCTCGACCCGAATTATTCTTTGGGCTATCTATGCCAAAGCGCTTATGAAATGTGGAATGATCTTAAAGATACTTATGATAAGGTTGATGGTTCACTATTTTCAATTTGCATAAAAATATAAACTATCTTAGTCAAAGTGGGTCCTCTCTTGCGATTACTACAACAATCTTAACTCTTTATGGAAACAATTTGATTGTATGATTAGCTTGCCTCCTTGCACTTGTGAGGTCTGCAAAACATTTTGAAAAACATAATCGACTAATCAAGTTAATGCAATTTCTTATGGGTCTTGATGACTCCTATGTTCCCATCGAAGCAATATTTTAACGAGATCCTTTACCTAATGTCAAAGCTGCTTTCTCTGTTGTCTCGGAGAAGAATCTCACATAAATGTTTCATCCGGGAATAGCTCGCTAAACCCAATGCTACGACTTTTGCCGCAAAAACTTCGATGGTGGAAAATTTTTGATAACAAAAGAGGTTTTAATAACAAAGTGTCTAGTTTTAATAATGGTAATGACTCTAATAGCAGAGGACCAAACATGAACCTCAAATGTACTAATTGCAAAAACACGGTCACACCATTGATAGATGTTATGATCTTGTTGGCTATCCTGCTTTGGATATGCTAAGAGAAACTTTAATGGTAAACCTTTCAAAGATAACAATGTTTTCTGCTGAAACCAATCTTAATCACCGATAATAGTACCGACAACTCTCTGTCTCCTTGTCTAATGAGCGACTCTCAAGACTTATGAGTCTTCTCAATGACAACAATGTGTCATCTGCTAATGCCAACTTGGCGGTAAAAATTTTCGGGAACCTTCTTTAATGGCGGTGTCAAGTTTAATATAAACTTCAACAAGTTTTTAACAACAACACTAAGACATTATCCGGAAACATCGACCTTGGTTGGATTGTCGATTCGGTGCAAATCAACACATGACTATGACTAAAATTTTTTAATCAATGTTGTTAACATTTCAAATCTTGGTTTAACTGTTGGACATCCCAACGGTACTCGAGCCTTAATTACAAAATTGGTGATTTAAAGATCAATAATGATCTAACTCTTTTGATGTACTTGTTGTTCACGAGTACAATGTTAGTTTGCTATCTGTTCATAAAATTGCTAGAGACAACAAGATGTTTGTCGGGTTTAATGAATCTAATTGCTATATCTGGATTTACATCAAAAAGGATTGTGGGATTGGTAAACAACACAATGGGTTATATATGTTTGATATTGATTCTTCCTGTAAGATTATTTCTAATAAGCGCATATCTGTTTGTCATGTTTCAAAAATCTTTGGCATCAAAGACTTGGTCATCCTCGACCAAGTCCTACATACATAAACCCACTCTTAAATTTGATAGTACATCGAAACTGATCATCTCGTGACACTTGTAATAAAGCTAAACAAACCGGGAACCATTCCTCTAAGTGAACATAAATCAACTAAAATTGGTCAACTTGTCCATCTTGATGTATGGGGACCATATAAAGTCACTAGCAGAGATGGTTACAAATATTTTTAACTGTTGTTGATGACTATTCGAGGCGGTGTGGGTTTATATGCTTAAGGGAAGGATGATGTTTATGTTTCCATTGTTAACTTTACTCACATGCTATCAAATCAATTTGAACACAATGTAAAGATCTTTAGAAGTGATAATGGGACGAATTTGTCAATAATAAACTTCAACATTTTTTCCATGAAAGCGAATTTTACATCAAACTTCTTGTGTTTATACACCACAACAAAACGGTATAGCGAGAAAGGAAACATAGGCATCTCCTTAATGTAGCTAGATCCCTCATGTTTTGGGGAATTACCTCTAAATCTTTGGTGCGAATGTGTTCTAACTGCGCCTATGTCATAAACAGGTTGCCTCTTGATTCTGTCTGCAAGTCCCGTTCTTCCTTGTGTATGGGCATGACCCTTCACTCTCTCTCCTTAGAGTCTTTGGTCGCTTATGTTATGCCACAATTCTCAACATCTCGATAAATTTGGTAGTAGATCCGAAAAAGTGTCTTTATTGGTTACTCAAATGAGAAGAAAGGCTATAAACTCTTGAGCCTTGAAACAAAAATATCTTTTACTCCGGAGATGTCAAATTCTATGAAACTGTTTTCCTTTCAAAATGAAAAATTACGTGTCAAAACCTTTTGTTGAAACCTTTGTACCAAAAGATTTAAATCACAAAAATTTCTTTGACTCACAAATAAGTCCCAATGATGAAGGAGAGTGACATCCAATGATGATGGCACGGTGGTAAGTCATCCTACTAGGATTGACGAACCATTGCAACATCTATAGATGATAATACACACCACGAGGGCAACATATCACATGATTCACATCCTGGCGATGCGTTTCGATCCTGCCGATAAAACACCGATTCTGCGAACAAGAAAGAGGCTTGCCGACCATTCTTGCTAGAAGGTCAACGAGTTTCCAAGTTGCCCGGTAATCTTAATGACTTTATTATAGAAGGAAAGTCAAATATGGTGTTGAAAAGGTTGTTAATTACTCCAATCTTAACAAAGATAATTCTTGCTTTGCATCTAGTCTTAATAAAAGTATTGAACCTACATTATGAAGAAGCTATCCATGATAGTAATTGGGTTGATGCTATGAATTCGAAATTGAGGCCTTAAATGAAAACCATGCTTGGGATATAACCGATCTACCTCCTAATAGAACTCCCATTGGTTACAAATGGATTTTAAAATCAAATATAAAGCCAATGATGAAGTTGATAGATACAAGGCTAGATTAGTTGTTAAAGGCTATAACCAAAGGGAAGGAATAGACTATGATGAAACTTTTTCCCTGTTGTGAAAATGTCTCTTTGTTAGATGTCTTATTGCCTTAGTTGTAAAAAACAAATGGCCTCTTTTTCAACTTGATGTTAACAATGCCTTCTTGTATGGAGATCTTGATGAGGATATCTATATGACCATTCCCAAAGGGTTTTGTAATGAGAACAATAAAAATAAAGTTTGTAAACTTGTCAAGTCTCTATATGGCCTAAAACAAGCTCCCAGGAAATGGAATGAAAAACTTGTGAGTGTTTTAAAAGAAAATAACTTTGTTCAATCATCAATGATCACTCCTGTTCACCAAAGCAGAGAATAACAAGTTTATTGCTCGCTTGTTTATGTGGATGATATTGTTCTTCTTCGAAACTGCATTGATGAGATAAATCTTTTAAAGAGTTTCTAAAATCCAAATTTCATATCAAAGACTTGGGAAATCTAAAATATTTCCTTGGCATTGAGGTTTTAAAAGCGGGAATGACATTTGTCTTTCCCAAAGAAAATCTTGTCTTGAACTCCTCAAAGAATTTGGTCTTCTTGGGTGCAAACTGTGTCCACTCCTATGGAACCCAACTCGTGCTTCCATACATTCCCACTGCGATGACCCATTGCTTGTCAACATCATTTGGTTATCGAAGTTACTTGGGAAACTTATCTATCTCACCCATACAAGACCGACATCTCATACTCGGTTCATTGTGCGCACAATATATGCATTCTCCCTTAAAATCTCATCGGAATGTGCCTCAATGTTCGAGATATCTAAAAGGAGCTCCGGGAAAGGTCTAAGGTACAATTTCAAGAACTCGAAAATCATCTTGAAGGATATAGTGATCTTGATTGGGCCAAATGCAAGAAAACCGAGAAAATCATCACGAGTTATTGTGTTTTCTTGATGATTGTTTGATCTCATGGAAAAGTAAAAACAAAAACTCTTTCAAAATCTTTCACGAAGCAGTATAGATCTATGTCTCTGCTGCTGTGAAATCATTTGATTCAAAAATCCTAAAAGATCTAAAAGTTGATATCAATCTTCCTGTTAATCTTTTTGTGACAACAAATCGCTTTACAACTTCTTTGTCAACCTGTTTTTCATGAAAGATCAAAACATTTTGAAATTGATGTTCACTTCATCGGGAGAAAATTGCAAGAGGTGTTATAAGTGCTAAGAAGATTGGCTCTTCAAACCAAGCTGCAGACATCCTCACTAAAAATCTCCTGTTTATCGGCATAAATTTTGTGTGAAAAATTGATATTGTTTGATATGTTTGCTAATCGATTAAGGGGAATGTTAGAATTTGGAGTATTAATCATGGCAAACATATCATTCTATCGATTCTAATGGCTTTTAAGTTATGATCATTGAGAGATTCTCTGGGGTTATTCATGGACAAAGAATAAAAGGTTTAAAGTTCCAAGAAGATGGTTTATCTTTGAAGAGTTACTCATTTCTGCGATGAGTCATTTATAGCCGTTAGAGGGTCTTAGTGTAACTTAATCTCCTATTTAATAAGTCCCTTAATCTAGGGTTACACACACTTGAGTGTGCGGTCTTTTGTATCACTCTCTTCTCTTCTCTTAGATCATTTCACCGATCTTGTCTTGTCTTTACATTCATATGATTATTGTCTCATTGACATTAATCTAATCTTGTAACATTTGGATACTATTAATCTAAGGCGACTATTGCGACTTAGATCCGAATAAAGGTTACATTGTTTATCTCATTGTTGCCTATACTTTCGTACAATAACTCAAATATCTTGATGAACACAAGTGGTATCCCTTCAAGCGGTTGCACTTTTGTGGTTCCGGATGCTAGTCCTAGTCCTTACAAAGAGGATGTTTATAAATTTGGGATTTTGTTGCATGAGTTGGTTACTGGTGAGAACCATCTACTTGGATCAACTCACGACCGATCGTAGTAGGGAAGCAATTATGATTGATGAAAGCTTAATGGGGCAAGGATTCGATGAGGAAATACGTGAAACACTAAAAGTGGCAGAAAAGTGCATTCGAGCACAATAGATGGGGAAATATATATGCTTCAAGTGTATCAAGAAATGCATGTCATTCGAATATCAAGCATCGAAATATCGGTTGATTTATGTTTGAATATAGAAGATAACTAGGGAGATGTGTAGCACCACGCACTAAATCTATATGCGTATTCATAAGAAATCCAAGAACCTCCTGCTGCGTTTTCTAGTAGCGTATAATCAGTATGTACTTTCTAGTGTAATGAGTATAATGAAAATAAATTCTTATTGTATGATACATAGAGGTCAATAATCAATTTTAGATAATCAGATTTGGGATTGCATTTTCAAATTAAAATTAGATTATGCTGATAATCACCGCATCAGAGAATTTAGTGTTGCTAACAATAGATTAATAGGACAAGTACCTTACTTTGGCCCTAATTTTACTGCCTCTCAATCAAGCTATGATAACAACCTAGGACTTTGTGGAGGTCCTTTGGTTCCCTGAGAGGGTCATGAAGATCATGAAGATCTCTTTTTTTCAGGGTTTGAGGTTGGCTTTCCTGCTTCTACCATCTTGGCTATGTTGCTTATGTTCTACTGTTTGCCTACACTGTCTATGAGCAACATGACACTGTATCGCCAGGAATCCCCCTAATGTTGCTTGCAAAGAATTTTAGCAGCGAAGAGAGCAAGGTAAAATTATCTCCCTCTTTCTCTGTCTCTCTCCACACACACAGAGGCTAACCCCATGTGGTGGTAGTGAGCAGGTGTGGAACTTCTATGGGGCAGGGAGGGGTCATCGCGCCCCAAAAAATCTGATTTTTTGTTAGTGTTTCGATTGCATACGGATAAATAAATATATTGCATATTTTGGTCTGAATAGGTGACATGGGTTTATCAAATAAACCCATGTTAGAAAGTCAAAGTTGAAAAGCCATTCTCTTTTGTAGGAGGTATACAACTGGATCTCTTCTGCTTCTCCACGAATAATTAGATCGCCACATGGTTGTTTTCTATATATATAAACAGCTAGTAACATTTAGAATGATTTTGGCTCCCTAACGAAAACGCTCAAGTTCAGCCACTGGTAGTGAGATACTGGTGGAGTGGTGGACGAGGCGGTGTGTGTATGAAAAACACGCTCTGTTAAGTGCATTTTCAGTTAAGCAGAAGATTTGAGCGATCTTGATTTTCCATTTTGCAAAGATTTGATTGTTTAAAAAACACTTTCAATGGTGTAAACTTCATTGTTTTTTTTTTACTTTCCAAGTGTAAATGGAAGATATGGTTCATTAAGAGGCATAAAATAGCTTAATTACATTACTTTAGAATTTAGATTAGCTTTTAAGAATCTTAACCAAATGATTTATAATGTAGTTAAGACTAATGTGTGTGTGCGCTCGCGCATCCGTGTTAGCATGATAGAATTAGTATATTATGTAATTATTTGTTTTACACATAGGTAACTACGATGGAGAAGTTTACACGCCCACTAAGTTTGGTAGAACTTAAAACGGCTACAAATAATTTTGACAATAAAAATGTAATTGGCTACGGAAACATGGGTCTCATGTACAAGGCTATGTTTCCAAACGGTTTGCTGCTTGCAATCAAGAGGCTCCATAAGTTCGAGAGTTTTGAGAAAGAGTTCGTATTGGAAATAGAAATATTAGGAAGATTAAGGCACACAAATTTAGTAGCATTGCTAGGTTTTTGCTATGAAAGGGAAAAGAAATTTCTAGTATACAAATACATGTGTAACGGAACCCTCAATCAATGGCTACATTTTAATTCACTAGTGGAAGGTAAGAAGATGGGATGGACTTTAAGGTTTAAGATCGCATTAGGGATAGCACGAGGACTTGCATGGCTGCATCACAACAACGTCCTCAGGGTAGCTCATCTCAAAATCAGCTCAAAATGCATCTTACTTGATGATAAGTTTGAACCCAAGATATCAAATTTTGGTAACTCAAATATCTTGATGAACACAAGTAGTATCCCTTCAAGTGGTTGCACTGTGGTTCCAGATGCTAGTCCTAGTCCTTACAAAGAGGATGTTTATAAATTTGGGATTTTGTTGCATGAGTTGGTTACAGGTAGAGAACCATCTACTTGGATCAACTCCCTGACCGATCGTAGTAGGGAAGCAATTTTGATTGATGAAAGCTTAATGGGGGCAAGGATTCGATGAGGAAATACGTGAAACACTAAAAGTGGCAGAAAAGTGCATTCGCGCACAAATAGATGGGGAGATATACATGCTTCAAGTGTTTCAAGAAATGCATGCTATTCGAATATCAAGCAAGGAAATATCGGTTGATTTATGTATGAATATAGAAGATAACTAGGGAGATGCGTAGCACCACACACTAAATCTATATGCGTATTTATAAGATATCCAAGAACCTCCTGCTGCGTTTTCTAGTAGCGTATAATCAGTATGTACTTTCTAGTGTAACGAGTATAATGAAAATAAATTCTTATTGTATGATACATAGAGGTCAAATAATCAATTTTAGATAATCAGATTTGGGATTGCATTTTCAATCGAAATGTGATCGCGCCAATACTATCTATCTAATTGGATTAGTTTGGTTACATCTATAACTCGTCAATTGATAAAATTTGAGATTATTAATTAACTGAGAATAAAGTGGATAAATGAATCATAAATTTTCTAAATGCATACAACATTTTGAGTAATTTCAGTGTTTTAGAGCATGTTTGAGTCAACCCAATTATAGAAACACAAATGGGCTAAAAGTTAAGGCACTAGCACAATACTAATTTTTCATATACTAAATTCTCTAACTTGATCCAAAACTTATTGGGCAGTAGAGGTGCACAAAAACCGGTTTTTACCGGTTTTCGGTTTTTGGAAAACCGGTTTTTTCAAAAATCAGTTTCGGTTTTTTCGGAATCAGTTTTTTTCGGTTTTAAAAGTTTGGAATCGATTTTTTTCGGTTTGGTTTTTTTTTGGTTTTATGTTCGATCCATTTTTTTATCGGTATTTTACCGGTTCGGTTTTTTTTCGGAATTTAAAACATTTAATACATTTCGAATACAATCATAACTTTTATTTAAACAATACAATTATATAACTAAAACTATAAAATACTAATATATTTCGAATACAATCATAACTTTTATTTAAAAAATACAATTATAGAACTAAAAATAAATAAATACTAATACATTTCGAGCTTCGGCATGGCCATCACCCAAAAACATATTAGTATACTCAAGTATATCCAAAAATTCTTCTACATCTAACTCTTCAACATCAAATGGTTCAAATTCACCTTCATCTAATTCGGTAGCCGGAGGTGATATCCCCATGTCATCTTCTTCTTGTGCTATAGTTTCCTCAACTTCTTCAATCGAACTTCCAACGATGTTTGATGTTGTACCATATCTACTCCGTCCATATAATCTTTCAAACATACACATACTTCCACGGATTCGGGGCTAAGTTTTGTCCTTTTATCCGATATAATTCTACCACTATGAGAAAAGGCCGATTCGGAAGCTACCGTCGAAGCTTGGACCGCTAATAAGTCACGAGCCATAGCGGCTAAAATTGGAAATTGGATTTCCCTTTCTTTCCACCAAGCCAAAATGTCAAAGTTTGCAAACTCATCGGGACTTAAAGTTGTTAAAAAGTTTGTAGCCATATATTGTCCCAACTCGCTTGTCGGGGCCGATGATCGTTGACGCTTTGTAGCGTCTTCACGTAAAGTATTATAAAGGTTTATGTTAATGTCCCTTGTCATTCGAGACGAACCGGCCCGCATTGGGTCGAGAATTGGGTTTGGTTGTTGACCATATTTTGTTGCATAAATTTCAAATTTTTTTTTAAAATAATCATTAAATTTAAAAACTTGAGATTCTATATAGTTGGAATCTTCACCGTCCAACTCAAAAGATAATTCTAAATTTTCCATTATTCTTCTTATTAAAAGTTCTACGCCTCCAACATTTAAACATGGATTAAGTGCGGCAGAACAAGTATAAACCAAAGGTAAACTAACAAAATATTTTATAAATCTCTTTTTTATAACTTTAACCATTTTTCTAAACATTTGAGTAGGTGAGTCTTTTAATTCGTCTAATTTTTCCGTCATAGCATAAATTTGATTTAAAACTAATGGGCTAGTTGGGTAATAAACACCCGATACTATAGTTGTTGCCTCTTTAAAAACTTGTAAAAAAATAGTTAAAGCATTTAGTCGATCCCAATCTTGGTCATCTATCGAAGTAGAACGGTTTTTTTCAACAAGTAATTCATTAAAAGCATGTAAAGTAGTACGTTGTCGTAATATATTTTCAAACATAATGCAAGTAGAATTCCACCTAGTAGGTGTATCAAATTTCGGTCCTAGGAATGGTTCACCACATTGTTTACGAAAACGCTTATAGTTCATTTGTCGTTCATTACTCGAGCGATATATATTTGTTAACATACCCCTAAATGTCAAGCGTAATCTCACATATTTTTAATGCCGCTTGAGCGGATAAATTTATAACATGAGCAACACAACGGGAATGAAAAAAAGCACCATCTAAAATGGGTTTTACACGTAATTTTAACAATTCCATAGCTCTAGTATTATTAGATGCATTATCTAGTGGAATCGTAAAAACTTTATCATCTAAATTATATTCAATTAAAGTGTCATGTAATTTTTTTCTTAAATTAGATCCCGTATGAGGAAAACCAAATAGTTTAAAAGCAATTGTCCGTTTCATTAATAACCAAGATTCGGGATTAAACCAATGAGCCGTAACGGCGAGATAAGAATTTGTCGAACCATGTGGTGCGGTCCAAACATCCGTAGTTATAGAAACACCATATTTATAATCACGAAAACCATCAATAATATCTTTTTTAGCCGTTTCCCATAATTTAAAAGCATCACTTCTAAGTTTAGTACGACTTACTTGTTTATACCGCGAGTGTAGCCTCTTTTTGATGATGGCCGTAAGCTTGGCGTTGTCGAAGAGGTTGAATGGATAAGTATGTTGAATGACCCACCCATAAAATCTCTTTGAAGCGCATCATTATCATATACACAATTTGACCATCCTCACCAATAGTACCGTCGGCATTTTGAGGTACCGCGGAACATTGGCTATATGACCCTTTAGTGTAATGTTAGCCCGGAAGCATAAAAGCTCAAACATTTTTGCAACGCCTTTTCCGTCCCATCCTTCATAATACACAAATCCATATGATTAAAAACCTCGGGATTTCGTGAAGTTGGTTTAACATGAAGAACATCATCTTGTGTGTAATGTTTTCGTGACCGGAAGACCCAGCGGAGGAGGATTAGTGGAAGCTTGTTGTGATTGTGTGTTTTCCATTATAAAGAAATTAGAGAGATTAAAGAGAGATTTGATGTGTTTTAAGCCTCAACCCAATACACATATTTATACTACAAGTTCTAGCTTCAAAATACTCAAAAATTCAAAAAACGGTAAAAAACATAACCCAACGTCTACTGTGCTACAGTGCAACGGGCGGATTTGAAAACCGGTCAAAACCGGTTTTGAATTCCAACGGTCAGATTTTGACCGGTTTTCAAAACCGGTTTTCACCGGTATTGAATTCCAACGGTAACTTTGACTAGCGCTGACCGGTTTTTAAAAACCGGTTTAACCGGTTTTATCCGGTTTTTTATCCGGTTTTTAGCGGTTTTCGACCAAAAATAAAAAATAAAAAATAATAATCGGTTTTAACCGATTTTTTCAAAAAACCGGTTTAACCAGTTTTAGAACCGGTAAAAAACCGGTCGGCTAGAAAAACTGAAAACCGGTACAACCGATTCGGTTTTAGAAAACCGGTTTCGGTTTAGTAAAAAACGGTTTTTTTGAAAACCGGTTCCGATTTTGTGGGTCGGTTTTTTTGAAAACCGGTTTACGGCTGCACCTCTAATTGGGCAAATGATAAAAAAAAGGTATCATACTTGCCATCATTTGCTCTTGTGGGTAGCAAACAAAATTTTTTGCTTTTGTGGGTACTATACTTTCAAATTCATCCTCTTTAAGGTACTATGTGACATTTTTGCCCTTCGGGGAAAAAAAAATTCTATTAGCTAAGAGGGGCAAAAATGTCCAAAAATTTCGCAAAATACCCTAAAGTGGTTGAATTTGAATGTATAGTACCCATAAAAGCAAAAAAAATTGTTCGCTACCCACAAGAGCAAATGATGTCAAGTATAATACTTTTTTTTTTATCATTTGCCCAAACTTTTTCATCACTAACTTTTTGTGATAAACATGAGTTCTCTCTTCTTCTTTTTTTATCTTTTTCCTTTTTTTTTTTTTCTTTTTTTCTTTTTTTTTTTGTTTTTTGAAAAATCTTTTATATCAGATTTAAGGATTTTATTACTTTAGTAAATTTACAAATATTTTGAATAAAACAGAATAAGTTTACAACTTTTGCCATGTATTTTCTAAGGGTCCGTTTGGTTGGTGGAATTACCATGGGGTTTGGGTTAAAACGTTAAAATCAATTGTTTGGTTTCAATTTTAAGATGTGGGTTTAGCTTTGTTTATTAAATATAAGGGTTTCTACAAAAGGAGAGTAAAACGAGTGGTTTACTGACACACATGGGGCCAATGTTTTGTTTTTTCCGTATTTAAATTTGTCTTTTCTTTGTATGTATGTTAAAAAACAATAAAATAATCATTTATTTACTTTTCTCTCTCCACATTATTAATATAAATAACATATAATTTATAATTTAATATATAATATACATTAAAATATTATTTTCTCTCTTTTACTTTAAATCCAAATCCAAATTTTAAATCCAATTTAAATCCAAATCCAAATCTTAATCCTAAACCCATCTACAAACCAAACGGACCCTAAATAACATTAGATACTTACACAAAAAATTATTATCAATTTTATATGATCTCGTCGTAAAGCAGTGAAGATAATTATTCTGGCTATAACTTTTCATCAAGTCATCTCAACTCTTTGTTCCTGCCTATAAACTGCATTAAGCAAATGCAACTCGTTATAAGCAAGATAACAAAAGCACACACCGCATTCATGTCATCGGCAACTTATTAAACTGACACCTAGCTAGCAGTAGAACCAGAGAAAATAACAGCTATCATTTTCTCATAATTAGTCGATCAAACTTTAGAAAATTCAGCTGCCTTGATATAATATGAACAAAACCAACTTGAATAATAATACTTCGATCTTATTCACTAGTCACTAGCATTGTAAGGTCGTTATCGCTAAATAATTCTTGTGGTTGTTAAACTTTCCAAGAATCTCAAATTACGACGTCTTAGAGCGTGTAAAGCTAGATCGTTTGTAAATGCATGGCACATGATCACTTGACTTTCATTCGACTTGCATCAATATTTCCTGCTGCAGAAAAGAAAAAAAGGGAAGTTTAAAAATCTCATGTTTAAGAATGGGGTTCATACATATAAAGTGATGATCAGACCGAAAACGTAAGAACACATGTGTCTGGTGAAAAACTTGAAAGTCAACATCAATTACATACAACTACTGTAATAATCATTTGCCAACAAGGCCAAAATGACACATGATTGTCACAAATCAGTATGCTTTTCATATTAGATAAACTGTACTCCCAAACAAGCTGCTCCATAACTCTTCATTGGTTGAAGTTATGTCCATCTAAAGTTCAGGTTTCCCTTGCGATTGTCATGCTTCTATTGATCCATGTACTTATGAAGAGTTATAAGCTCTTGTTGCTCGATTTCAATAAATTCGTTTTCTTTTCCATTAACTTCGGTGGCACCACAAGTTTCTTGGACCGAGTGGCAATTCAAGTTTAAGCTACAAAGTTAAGAAAACCAAAGGATGGGGATCAGATTTTTTATTTATTTATTTTTTTTTAATTTTTTATTTATTTATTTTTTTTAGATCTAAAAATTTACAAAATATAGAGATTTAGATGCCAAATATTAGTTAATGTGATAAATTTTGTTTTCAAGTTCCAAAATATGAAGGTTTCATGCAGATGACATGAACAAAAGGGAAAAGATGATTACCCGGATGCAACCACTCCAAGGATTTATCTCATCCTTAACTCACGTTTGATCTCGTCAAAAGAAAAGTGTTTCAGTAAAAAGCAGTAACTACTAAATACATTTTTAAAAAATTCTCAATTATATAGTTAAAAATTTATCCGCTGATCAGTCAATCTTAAAGACGCATGCATTTTTATGTTAACTTAGCTATAAGGTATTTAACGTAATTGTGGATAGTAGTATTTAGAAAATAGGGAGAGACTTTAGAAGTCAATGTCGGGGTCGGGGTCGGGGTCGGGTCGGGTCATCATCTTCACATTTTCTAAACCTTTAAGAACGTTATTGCTATTGACTTAAAAGTCATTTTCCGTTAACCTGTTTTTCCAGGCCGGGAGTGAGTCCCACAATTGAGGAGACTTCAAGTCAACACGCACAACACGTTTCATATACGTTAATATAAAAAATGTATGAACCATGTCATCATGCAACATTATATTCACAATGAACAGTAACGGTATTTCTAGTATGCACTTGGGCTTGCTGGTAATTCTAGTCTGCTTTGTTTCAAGCAATGCTGTTCAGTCAGATATCGATTGCCTAAGATCCTTTAAAAACACCCTGGAAGACCCTGAGAATCTTTTATCTTCCTGGGATTTCAACAATAGTACTGAAGGTTTCATATGTAGATTTATTGGTGTCCAATGTTGGCACCCTGAAGAGAGCAAGGTTATGAAGATTCAACTATCAGGCGGTCTTAGAGGACCATTTCCAATGTGCTTAAAAAATTGCACCAGCTTAACGGGATTAGATCTTTCTTTCAACCAACTCACAGGACCCCTTCCTGCTAATATGCCAGATACTGTAGGTTTCCTTACGTCCCTCGATCTCTCCAACAACAAGCTCTCAGGTCCAATTCCACAAACTATTGGCAATTGCAGCTTTCTTAATGTTCTAAGGCTAAATAACAACCACCTAACAGGCCAAATCCCTCCATTCTTGGGTGCACTTAACCGCCTCAAAGAATTTAGTGTTGCTAACAATAGATTAATAGGACAAGTACCTTACTTCGGCCCTAATTTTACTGCCCCTGCATCTAGCTATTATTACAACCTAGGACTTTGTGGAGGTCCTTTGGTTCCCTGCAAGGGTCATGAAGATCATGAAGATCTCTTTTTTTCAGGGTTTGAGATTGGCTTTCCTGCTTCTACCATCTTGGCTATGTTGCTTATGTTCTACTGTTTGCCTACACTGTCTATGAGCAACATGACACTGTATCGCCTGGTCAAGAAAATGAAGGGAAGAAGGAATCACCTAATTCCAGGAATCCCCCTAATGTTGCTTGCAAAGAATTTTAGCAGCGAAGAGAGCAAGGTAAAATTATCTCCCTCTTTCTCTGTCTCTCTCCACACACACAGAGGCTAACCCCATGTGGTGGTAGTGAGCAGGTGTGGAACTTCTATGGGGCAGGGAGGGGTCATCGCGCCCCAAAAAATCTGATTTTTTGTTAGTGTTTCGATTGCATACGGATAAATAAATATACGTAGTATTGCATATTTTGGTCTGAATAGGTGACATGGGTTAAACAAATAAACCCATGTTAGAAAGTCAAAGTTGAAAAGCCATTCTCTTTTGTAGGAGGTATAAAACTGGATCTCTTCTGCTTCTCCACGAATAATTAGATCGCCACATGGCTGTTTTTCTATATATATAAACAACTAGTAACATTTAGAATGATTTTGGCTCCCTAATGAAAACGCTCGAGTTCAGTCACTGGTAGTGAGATACTGGTGGAGTGGTGGACGAGGCGGTGTGCATGTGTATGAAAAACACGCTCTGTTAAGTGCAATTTCAGTTAGGCAGAAAATTTGAGCGATTTTGATTTTCCATTTTGCAAAGATTTGATTGTTTGAAAAACACTTTCAATTGTTGTATACTTCATTTTTTTTTACTTTCCATGTGTTAATGGAAGATATGGTTTATTAACAGGCATAAAATAGCTCAACTACATGTAGTACTTTAGAATTTAGATTAGCTTTCAAGAATTTTACACAGATGATTTTTAATAAAATTAATACATTCTGTATATATATATATATATATATATATATATATATATATATATATATATATATATATATATATATATATATATATATTATTTGTTTTATACATAGGTAACATGATGAAAAAGTTTACACGCCCACTAAGTTTGGAGGATCTTGAAATGGCCACCAATAACTTTGACAATAAAAAGTAATTGGCTACGGAAACATGGGTCTCATGTACAAGGCTATGTTTCCAAACGTTTTGCTGCTTGCAGTCAAAAGGCTCCATAAGTTCGAGAGCTTTGAGAAAGAGTTCGTATTGGAAATAGAAATATTAGGAAGATTAAGGCACGCAAATTTAGTACCATTGCTAGGTTTTTGCTATGAAAGGGAAAAGAAATTTCTAGTATACAAATACATGTGTAATGGAACCCTCCATCAATGGCTACATAATAGGCCACAAGTTGAGGGTAAGAAGATGGGATGGACTTTAAGGTTTAAGATCGCATTAGGGATAGCACGAGGACTTGCATGGTCGCATCACAACAACATTCGGTGTGGGTTAAATTCCATGATGTTCCTTTAGCTATGTTTTCGATGGCGGGCTCGATCTTCTTGCTACATTGATTGGTACGCCCAAAAGGTTAGATGCTTTTACTAGTCAAATGTGCAAAGAATCTTGGGGCCGTAGTAGTTTTGCTAGGTGTATGATTGAAGTGAAGTCGGATGAGGTTCTTAGGGACAGCCTCACCTTCGAGATTCCTTTACTTGATGGTACGGGTTCGACTATTGAGAATATCCGTGTTGAATATGAATGGAAACCGCCTAGATGTGAGAAATGTCGGTATTTGGACATACTTTGGTGGATTGTCCTAAGGTTGTGATTCGATCGCCCAACCTCATAAGGGCGTAAGTGATGGTTTTCGATGTTAACAATAAGAAGAAGGAAAACAAGTTGGGTCGAATCCGGTCGAGGAGGTTCTACTAAATCGTGGTGGGCAAGCATTTTGAATATCGCCCAAAAGCCTCCTCCCGAACCCAAGAAAGTAAATGTCGGTAAGACGATGGCTTCTAATGTGGCTAGTTCGAGTGGAACCGGGATCACTACGTCTAATCGGTATGATGCTCTTAATATGGACGATCTGAGATGTGGATAATGGTCGTACAATGGAGGTTAATGAGGATGAGTCGATTAAGGCGGTTATACATCACATGTTCCGCTTGTGAGTGATTCAATGGGAACAATAGATGTTGGTTCTACTCCCATAGTTGAGAAAATTGGTAAGCTTGAAAAACTAATTATTGATGGGAAAGCTACTCTTGTGGATGATGATGGTCTACCTATTCCGTCTACCTCTTCTACTAAGAGAGCTAACCCTTTTTCTAAAGTGGGAGAGATTGAGGTGTCTGATTCTGAAGATGAGGTTGTTGCTAACCCATTTGATGAGTCTGCTAATATATTTGGTGGTGGCGGAGATTGAAGATGACTATGATGAATATGACTTGATGACTATGCAAAGCGGTTCGTGATCTTCACAGGAATTTGGATAACTTTAATGCCATGTATGGCACAAAGTTTCAAGGTCCTAGGAAGTAATCTTATTCGTTGTGTCATTTGTTATCATTTGAGTAGTGGTTTGTTTTCTTGTTTAGAAAATAGGAAGTATCTTGTTATGTAAGCTCTATGCCTATGTAACGGGTGATATATGGGATTTCACTCATATACATTGTACTTAAACGTTTATTTGGTTAATATATTTACCAGGGTGCAGGATTACTCCCTTTACCCCAAAGTTTGAGCCCAAGATATCAAACTTTGGTAACTCAAATATCTTGATGAACACGGTGGGATCCCTTCAGTGGTTGCACTTTTGTGGTTCGGATGCTAGTCCTAGTCCTTACAAAGAGGATGTTTATAAATTTGGGATTTTGTTGCATGAGTTGGTTACGGTGAGAACCATCTACTTGGATCAACTCACGACCGATGTAGTAGGGAAGCAATTATGATTGATGAAAGCTTAATGGGGCAAGGATTCGATGATGAAATCGTGAAACACGAAAGTGGCAGAAAAGTGCATTCGAGCACAAATAGATGGGGAAATATACATGCTTCAAGTGTATCAAGAAATGCATGCCATTCGAATATCTAGCAACGAAATATCACTTGATTTATGTATGAATATAGAAGATAACTAGGGAGATGTGTAGCATCACACACTAAATTTGAACGCGTTTTTAAAACAATATCCAAGAACCTCCTAATGCGTTTTCAAGTGGTGTACGTGTATAATCAGTATGTACTTTCTAGTGCTAATGATTCTTATTGTATGATACATATGTTGGTCCCAAATGATGAGTAAAACAAA